>CAJNDS010001258.1:214719-297219 GCA_905221605.1 Symbiodinium natans | reverse complement strand
TATCTCGAATCGACGACAGCTGCCTAAGACATTTCTGGGTGCGGAGTTCGAAACAAGTCCGCCTCTCCACTGCCACTTTCACTCTCACGTTCGTTCTCTGCCTAGCATTCTGACTTCCCGGCTGCAATCCACCGTTCCACAATCCGTTCCACAATCCTGGGGCGCCTAGCGTTCTCTTGCGGCTGCGCACGGTGCGGCCGATCTCGCTGAGCTTCTCTTGGGCCCGGTCACCCCACGCAAAGGAGGCCCCCTCTGCAGTTCCCCTACGGCGACCAGCGTTCTCTTGCAAGCGAGCATGCACCGTGCTCCGGCCGATCTCGCCGACCTAGCCCAAGACATCAAGAGAGGGGGAACCATCTAAAGGCAGATCTGGGGTTTAGACTTCAGGGCGCAGGGTGTCAGCCTAAGACCATTCTTGACCTTGGCTGCTGCTCAGGAACATAAACTAAGCTACCACATCTGGATACATACAAAAATAGTATGCTTTCCTCATTCTGGTGGCTTGGTTTAAGCTCGTCCACAGCAACCCAGAAACTCAGAACCCGATCTGCGAACCCTAAACCGAACCCATGGAAGTTGCTTCCTCGGAACTAAAATCTAAAAGTGAACCTCTTCTGTCAAGATCTTCGGCCTTTGTCTACTATTGCTGAAGAACCCCCCAGACAATGAGAGATCATCATCCCTATATTGCCTTGCAAGGACGAATCCTTGTACTTTTTGCGAGGTTCCTAAGCAAAAAAGTTGTAAACCCCAAACCCTAAACCCCAAACCCTAAACCCCAAACCCTAAACCCTAAACCCTAGCCCTAAACCCCAAGACGCCAGTGAATGGCCTGCTCTTGGATGTCGCCCGTACCCCTGGCCGTCGCAAGCTTGACCCGGCCCATTGGTAGGGTTTAGGGTTTAGGGTTTCGGGTTTAGGGTGTAGGGTTTAGCCTTAACCCTAGACCCTAAACCCAAGCGGTCGTCTGGAGGTGAGGATTTCGGGTCTCAAGGCTTAGGCGGGGGACATCTAGGATTTTGGGTGTAGGCTGTAGGTGGAGCCAAAGCCCCAGACGAGTACTCCTTAGCTGCAAGTGGGTTTCCTAGTTTCCGGAGTTCATACATGAATTATTTCTTGGAACCTTCCGTGGATAACCCCCCAAACTCCCTGCCTTAATCATTAAGGCCCCTATATTAATGTCCTTGACTTTTTTGCACTTCTACATTGTGCAGGGCTCTGGGTTTTGGGTTTCGGGCTTCGGGTTGTGGAGGATTCAGGGCTTTCCGCCGCTCAGGGTTGCGGGTTTTAGGTATCAGGGCTTCGGGTTCCTAAAGCCCTCAACCCTCAACCCTGCACCCTAAACCCTAAACCCCAAGACCCTAAACCCTAAAGCCCTAAACCCTAAACCCTAAACCCTAAACCCTAAACCCCAAGACCCTAAACCCTAAAGCCCTCAACCCTCAACCCTGCACCCTAAACCCTAAACCCCAAGACCCTAAACCCTAAAGCCCTAAACCCTAAACCCTAAACCCTAAACCCCAAGACCCTAAACCCTAAAGCCCTCAAGCCCAGAGTGCCGAACCAGCTGGGCACCCGACTGCAGGGAGATGTTGTGCAAGAAGATGAGGCTTGCCTTGGTAATGAGGGGTTTAGGGTTGAGTTTAGGGTGGGTTTAAGGGTTTAGGGCTTAGGGTTCAGGAGTTCTTTTGTAGGGCAATGAGGGAATCAGCTACCTTGCATCCACCCCACATGAAGGGATGATATAGGGTACCAAAACCCTACACCCCAAACCCTAAACCCTAAACCCTAAACCCCAGCAGGTTGCATTGTCGGCGGTCACGGGAATCGTCGCGCAGGTCCTGCCGTCACCCACAACCACCTCCCTCAAAACTACTCAAGAAACTCCTTGGTAGCCCAGTGTATCATAGTATATTAGGGTTTAGGGTTTAGGGTTTAGGGTTTAGGGTTTAGGGTTTAGGGTTTAGGGTTTAGGGTTTAGGGTTTAGGGTTTAGGGTTTAGGGTTTAGACTACCAGGATACTAAAACCTTTACTTTTCACAGAAGCTCCTGCCTCCTACTTATCTAGTTCACGGTTGGCATAAGATTCAATATGTATATTTCTATTCCTTATTGAGTTTAAGTACCCTTGAACAATGTAAAATGTTACCCCAATATGACAAAGTTCTGAGAGCGCAGAACCAAACCGACAGAACTGGAACACCTCTCTCATAGTCCGACAGCGCGCTCTAAGGGCTTAAGGTTTAGGGGCTAGGGTTCAGGGTTTACGATTTAGGGTTGGGGTTGAGGGTTTCTAGGCCCTACAGGAATGCAGGATTATTTGAAGTTCAGGGCTCCTCAACCCTGTACAACCCTGTATGACCATGGGAACAAAACCTACACCACTACACCCTAAACCCTAAACCCTAAACCCTACACTACTACACCCTGAACCCCAAACCACAAAGCCGTAAATACAAAAAAAGATGCCTCAACCACCCTGAGCCAGAAACCTCGAACCCAAAACTTCCTCCGCCTGAGACCCTAAACCCTAAACCCTAAACCCTAAACCCTAAACCCTAAACCCTAAACCCTAAACCCTAAACCCTAAACCCTAAACCCTAAACCCTAAACCCTAAACCCTAAACCCTAAACCCTAACCCTGATGTAGGGCGTTTGCTTGCTTTTTTTAGGGGCCACTGGGGTTGACCGAGGGCTGAAACCCGCCTCTCCCGATTGGCGATTTTCGTGCTTTTAAGGCTGTGAGCTTAGGGCCTAAAAGCCTCAACCCGAAAGCCTACACCCCAGGGCTTGGGGGTTGGGGGCTCATAACCCTAAACCCTAAACCCTAAATCCTAAACCCATAGGGTTCAGTGGCAGTCTTGTACTGCATCTCGTAGCCAAAGTAGTTGGCGCGCTCTAGGCTCGGCCCGATGACGCTCACGGTAGCCTGCCTGGGAATTCGGGGGGGTTTAGGGTTTAGGGCTTAGGGTTTAGGGTTTCGGGTTTAGGGTTTAGGGTCAGGGTTTAGGGCTGGGGGAATTTGGGTCTGGGGGTTGGGTTTTCGGGTTTAGGAATTCAAGGTCTTAGGGCTTGCGGATTCTGTGTGTTGGGGTCGAGGGTTCCCTTGGCAAGTCCTGTGCTGCTTGAAGGGTCTTTGCAGAACCTACCATAACCATGACTAGGGCACGTCAAACCTTCTAGTTATCCATGGACCTTCATGATAGGTGGGGCTGAAGGCCTGCGTATATGTGTATATACGTATCTATCCCTAAACTGGGCCACTTTCAGCCCTACTTTCAATGACCCACGAACCTCCAAGTAGGGCTCTTGCTGGAGTTACCACCGGTTTCGTGTCACCCTCGTATGTGCTTCTTGTAATAGGGTTCCTTCCTCCTGAACCCTCAACCCTAAACTCTAAACCCTAAACCCGAATGCAGAGCAACGACATGCTGTCAAATCTTACGGACCCGCTGGCAGATCTACATGACATGATAAGACCTAAACTCAAGGCCGAAACTCGAGACCCGAAGCTCTAAACCCTAACATCATGGGTGCTCTTCAGACCAAATCTAGGATTCAAATTCAGGGTTCGGCGTCATTTTACCCCGGGGCTTGCAGTAAACTCCAAAAAGTTGGAACATCCTTATCCCCATACCCCAAAAGGTATACTATAGGGAATCCCAACTCCAATCATCCTTAAACCATGTTCCAACTTTCTGGGGTTTACTATACGGGTTCAGGGTTCAGACACGTCCTTGCCAGAGTGAACTCTCCGCTGCATGGTGAACTCAGCTAGACACGAACTACTAGTTGCTTACGAATGCGAACCATATGAACTTAGTTTCTCAACAAAGGGCTATGATCTTGTTAACAACCTGACAGATTAAACCAAAAAACATGCGAAAACATCGAATATCTAGCGTAAATCATCATCCACGCATTATTTCCGCCAAAACTACATCTTTCCCTTTGAGATTCTCTGTCAAGTTCATCTCCTCAAGTTGTACTTGTGCTGCAATCTCATCCCCTGTGACAAGCAATTGTATGAGAAACCGTTGAGAAATCAACAGCAAAACAACGAGCCTGAATGTGCCGATTGACCACAGGAGTTCGGTCCAGCATTTGAAACTGTCTCTTCAATCAGCCCGCTCCCTTTCAACGAGTCAGGGGCACTGGCAACGTCAAGCATAAGAGCCCAGAGTAGAACAAAAAAGCACGCCTGAACCCCAAGCCGCCCGAAACCCTGTCTCAAGAAACCCTAAACCCTAAACCCTAAACCCTAAACCCTAAACCCTAAACCCTAAACCCTAAACCCTAAACCCTAAACCCTAAACCCTAAACCCTAAACCGAGCGGCAGCCGCTGCGCAATCTCTTGGAAGGCTGGAAGCAGGAACTCGTCGTAGCGGCCTTGCCAGGTCTTAGAGTTCAGGAAGGTTTGGAGGTTAGGGGCTCAGTGTTTAGGGTTGAGGGTTTAGGGTTTAGGGTTTAGGGTTTAGGGTTTAGGATTTGGTGTTTAGGGATTAGAGGCTCAAAGGGGCTTGCGGTTCAGCTGGTTTGGGGAGAGGAAGCTCTTGAAACCGAATCAACCCTGAAGCGCAAGCCCTGAAATCCTTCAGCCAATAAAAGAACCCTCCATCCCCCCCTAAACCCTACACCCTAAACCAGACCCTAAACCCTAAACCCTAAACCCTACACCCTAAACCCTACACCCTAAGCCCTCCATCGACGCATTCAGAAAGCCATGCTTGCAGAGGTTGCTTGAGGACGGGTCGGGAGCAGTAAGCTCAGTTGCCTCGTTCATTCCAGCAGGCACTCAGTTCATGCGCCCTAAACCCCAGACCCTAAACCCTAAACCCTAAACCCTAAACCCTAAACCCTAAACCCTAAACCCTAGCTTCTACTCGTGCTTCGTGGCTGCTCAGGTGCTGGTTCAGGTGCCTAATCTTCTCATCATGGGTTCCCCTACTACTCCCCTCTATGCCCCATGCAGGGTTTAGGGTTTGGGGTTTATGGTTTAGGGTTTAGGGTTTAGGGTTTAGGGTTTAGGGTTTCGGGTTTAGGGTTTAGGGTTTAGGGTTTAGGGTTTAGGGTTTAGGTTTAGGGTTTGATCTCAAGCCAGCACGCCCCACACGGCGCTTCATCTAAACCACCGGACAACCCTCAACTGGGGTAGGTTTGGGGCCCTATAAAAAGTTTAGTTCTTATGGCTTCATGAGGATTATTATATAGGGGATTAAGGGTAAAAAAATACAACTACCCCCTGTCAACCCAGTGCGCCCTAAACCACTTATGAACCCTTATGAACCTTAGAGAATCCCTGAAGCCTAAGAACTCCAAACCGCACACCCTAAACCACCACCCCTAAGCCCGAACCCCTAAACCCTACAAGCCCTTAAAGCGCCCCCCAAGAAAAAAGACCTAAACCCTAAACCCCAAATCCTAAACCCCAAACCCTAAACCCTAAACCACACCCTAAACCCCAAACCCCATAAGGTGTCCTAAAGAACCTGGGGCCCCCGGCTGGACATGCTAAAGGCATTCGGCCGACCGAGGACAGCGTCCTCATCCTGGATGTCAGGGGTTTGGGGGCTTTAGGAGTTTGGGGATTGAGGGGTTTGGGGGATGTAGGGTTTAGGGTTTAGGGTTTAGGGTTTAGGGTTTAGGGTTTGGGGTTCGGAGACTTGGGGATTTAGGGTTTGGGGTTTAGGGTTTAGGGTTTAGGGTTTAGGGTTTGGGGTTCGGAGATTTGGGGATTTAGGGTTTGGGGTCTAGGGTTTAGGGTTTAGGGCTAGGGATGCAAAGGAGTGCGGGAGTTGAGGGCTTAGGGCCTGTGTTTTTTCTTCGGAGCTCGGGAGGCTTTGGTGTGCAGGGGCGGCGCTCCGACCCGAGACGCTCGGACTGCCACGACTACAGAGAGCTGCACTTCCTACTACATGAACCCTAAACACTGAACCCTGAACCCCAAAATCCCTAAACCCGAAACCCGGAACCCTAAACCCTAAACCCTACCACAACTGCCACCCCTCCTACCACGACTGCTGCCACGACTGCTGCCACTAGCGCGATTATTCCTCCTAGGGGGTTTGGGTGCCTAGGGGGGGGGGGGTTGGGACCTAAACGCCTGCATTTTGGGCAGGCCACCGGGCCAGGCTTTACAGCTCATGGGCTTATTTTAGCATTTATGAGGTTCAGGGTTTGGGGTTCCTGGTTTAGGTTCGGGGTTTCGGGCCCAAGGCTTCGGAGGCTGGAAGGAAGGATAAGGAAGGTTCTAAGCCACGCCTGGAGGTCTTTGCGGCAGGTTTAGGGCTTCCGGGCTGAGGATTCAAGATCTTAAAACATTGAGGGCTACGGGGTTTGCAAGGCCCCTAAACCCTAAACCCCAAACCCTAAACCCTAAACCCTAAACCCTAAACCCTCTACTGTAAGGCTTCTGGTCTGTCCTTGGCTATGGGGCCAACGAGCACGGCCTGCGCAAGGCACCGCGGCGTTGTTCGGTTCAGGGCTCAGGGGTTTAAGGTTTTAAGGGGTTCAGGGCTGGGGGCAACCCGGCCACTAGAATCCACAAACCCCAAACCCCCACAAAATCTCTAAACAACCCTCAACGCCTAAACCCAAACCCTAAACCCTAAACCCTAATCCCTAAACCCTAAACCCTCAACCCTCGAAACTCTCCTCCATGTCGCGGTCTTAGGTTCTGACGGGGCATAAGGAGGGACCCATGGAAGTGGACCTTCATGATATTCCCCTACATAACCCATATAATATGTATATAAACTATATTTATATATAACATAACATAACATAACATAACATAACATAACATAACATAACATAACATAACATAACATAACATAACATAACATAACATAATATAGCATAACATAACATAACATCACATCACATAACATAACATAATATAATACAATATAATATATAACTTATGTAGTCCCTCTATACCTAGGTGGCCCCTAAATCACCCCCAAGTAACCCCTAAGCTCCCTCATAGACCAATCCCTCTTTTGTCCCTGGAGGTTCTTGTGGCATTGCCTGGAACTGGTCGGCGATGTCTGCCTCAGCCCGGCTCTTTCCCCCGGGTGTTTGGGGCACAAGGGCTGTTGGGAGGTTTGGGGTCTAGGGTTTAGGATTCGGGGCGTCGGGTTTAGGGTTGCGGGTTGAGGTTTAAGGTTTAGGTTTTAGGGTTTCGGGCTTAGGGCTTTGGGAGGTTTGTTGAGATTAGTAAGGGCTTAGGTCCAGGGAAGTCTCGAGCATTTTCGAGGAGTTTCAAGGACATTCTCGTTTTTGACTTTACGAGGAAAGTTTCGAGGAGTTTCTTTGCTCAACCTTTGAATCATTTCCAGGTAAAGGGGCTTGAGGGTGTTTGGGAAGGGCTTTGCACCCTAAACCCTAAACCATAAACCCTAAACCCGAAACCCTAAACCCTAAACCCTGAACCCAGGGCTGCTAGGCTTCCGTTTTCGTGCGAGGCTTCAGGGCTGCTTCGGCTTTGGGGGCTTTACGAGGTTTGCGAGGCGTCGGAGGCTTTTGGGGTGTGCCAAGGGGTTTAGGGTTTAGGGTTTAGGGTTTAGGGTTTAGGGTTTAGGGTTTAGGGTGTGGGGTTTGGGGTGTATAGGCCTTTCTTGGGGTTGAAGGAGCTGGGCTTCGGGTTTATGGAATTTGTATGGTGTTGCTTATTGTGGTTGTTGAAGGTTTTGTAGGGTTTCTAGTAGGATGTTCTATGGGATCTTATAGTGTGAGGCTTATCAGGTTGTTATAGGGTTGTTAGAGGGTTTATAAGGCTGATAGCTTCAGCTCAGCACAGCTAAGACAAGCCTCCCCGAAGCACTAACGACTCTATAAAACCCACACAAAACAAACCCTGAACCGTAAACCCTAAACCCTAAACCCTAAACCCTAAACCCTAAACCCTGCAAAAAACCCGCTTCAACTGTATCAAACCCCCGAAACATAGCCCTGTCACAGCCCCCGTCTTGCCCCCTAAACCGTAAACCCTAAACCCTAAACCCTAAACTGCTGCACAATCCACCACCGTCTCGAATGCTTCGTCGCCGAAGGGTCCCAGCAGAAGCTTGGCACCAACCCTGAGAACAAGGGGCTTGGGAATGAGGATTTCGGGTTTAGGTTTTGGGGTTTAGGATTTAGGGTTTAGGGTTTGGGGTTTAGGGTTTAGGGTTTAGGGTTTAGGGTTTAGGGTTTAGGGTTTAGGGTTTAGGGTTTAGGGTTGCAGGGTGGGTTTGGGTCCCTTTTTTCAAGCTGGACTCCTATGACAGCGGGTCGATTCCACCATGCCAGCAGTGAAACACAAAGCCCTCCTTCCTGCTGCATGCCCCTCAGGTAGTCGTAGTAGGCAAGGCTTAGGGTTTAGGGTTTAGGGTTTAGGGTTTAGGGCTTAGGGTTTCGGGTTCAGGGTTTAGGGTTTCGGGTTCAGGGTTTAGGGCTTTAGGCTTGAGAGGTTTGAGGGCTGAGGGTGTTGAAGGTTTCGTTGGCACTCCATGATGCAGGAGCAATCTTCTCGACCGCATGACGCCGCAACCGCAGTTCCGATGTGAGGCCTTCTGAAACCCTAAACCCTAAACCCTGTGGAATGTAGAAGCCCGAAACGCTAAACCCCCCCACGCGCCTGTTCGCCAAATATCTTGCCTTCGTGCTGAGCTCCTGAACTGCGCCCACCCCCGTTGCGCCTCAACCTTTACCCCGTATGTCCTTAACCTAAAGGTTTATAGGGTTTAGGGTTTAGGGTTTAGGGTTTAGGGTTTAGGGTTTAGGGTTTAGGGTTTAGGGTTTAGGGTTTAGGGTTTTGCGGTCGGCTTGGCGACTGAAATTGCACCTCCTCCCCCCAAGCGCAGGTACACCCTTACATACAGCACTTGCTCTCAAGCTCAAGCCATCGACCATCAAACCCAGCAATTGGACCCTAAACCCTCAAAACCTTACAAGCAGGATTGAAGGTTTAGGGTTCGCGGTATTGAGGGAGAAGGGCGGCTAGAATAACGCAAGCAGAACTATACCTGTAAGCCCACTGAGCTTTTCGTAGGGGTGGGGGATAACACTAGTGGGAACACAAACCAAAACAAACCCTAAACCCTGAAACCCTAAGGACCCGAAAGACCGCAAGCCCCTAAACCCGACACTCCTGAGAAAACTTGAGACTTTTGCCCTGAAACCCCACAACCCAAAAGACTTGAACAGTGTCTTCACGTCTTCGCGCAAAAAGCCACGACTTCACGTCTTCGCGTCTTCGCCCCGAAAACTGCGCGCCCCGACGGACATCAATGCTAGCCCTAAACCCTAACCCTAAACCCTAAGCCCTAAATCCTGCAACCCTAACTTCTAAACTCTAAACCCTTGAAACCCTAAATCCTAAACCCTGAACCCCGAAACCCTTGAAACCCTAGAGACCACCAAGAACCCTAGAAACTCTGAAGCCCCCTCCTAAACCCTAAACCCTAAACCCTAAGCCCTAAACCCTACACCCTAAAGCCTAAACCCTAAACCCTTGGAACCAAGCCCCCCTGTTCCTTTAGCTTTGTGACCTATGAAAACCTGACAGCCCAGCCCTGCGCGACCTGAAGCCCTGAAAAACCCAACAGAGCAAGACGTGGCCTCACATTTAAGGTTTAGGGCTTAGGGTTTAGGGTTTAGGGTTTAGGGTCCAGGGGTTTAGGGTTTTGCCCTAAAAACCACCGAAGGTTTAGGGTTTAGGGGCGCTAGGGTTTTGGGTTTTGGGTCTAGGGGTTGTCGGGGCTTGGGGTCCTCAATGGTCCCGTCGCCGGAGACGGCGGTGACGTCTAAAGGTCCTGCAGACTTAAGCCCTAAAACCCAAACCCGAAACCCTACACCCTAAACCCTGAACCCTAAACCCGAAATCGGAAGCCAACAAACCCAAACAGCCAGCCCCGAAGCTGTCAACCCCACCCTAACCTCTCAGCCTGGTGTTAAGGGACTCGAGATCAAGAAGGGCACGCCGACTTTGCCTAGACCCTAAAGCCCAAGCCCTACGCCCTAAACCCTAAACCCTGAAACCCTGAAACCCTAAACCCTAAACCCTACGCCCTAAACCTGAAAACCTACTCTGGTTGCTTCAGCCCCCTTATCAAAGAAGGTACCGCCGGCCTATGGCAGCGTTCACGTCGCCCCGGATGTTGAAAAACATATTGAAGCCGGTGTTGTATCTCGGAGGGTGTGGGATTTAGGGTTTAGAGTTTGGGGTTTGGGGTTTAGGGTTTAGGGTTTAGGGTTTAGGGTTTAGGGTTTAGGGTTTAGGGCTAGAGGACCCTAGGACTTGTGAAGCCTGTCCGCTAGCCCTTGAGGCAAGACAAAGCCGAAACCCTTCGGGGTTTCAGTCCATGCCTTCGGTTTGGATTGGTCTGAATTCTGGGGCCCCTTTTGGGTTTAGGGTTTAGTGTTTAGGGTTTAGGGCTAAGTGGCTTCGGGCTTAGGGCTTAGGGCTCAGGGCTCAGGGCTTAGGGCTGAGGGCTGAGGGCTGAGGGTTACACTCCTCCTTGTTAAGGGTTCAGCAAGGGGGCCATCAGATACCCCCGAGACACTCGGAAAAAAGGGATGCTGCTCGCAAAAAGTCCTGAGCGTGAGCAGGCCCCAACCAGGCGTGGGAAGACAAACCTCCCAAACTCCCTCCAGTGAACTCTCAAAACCCCTCACCCCTCTAAGCCCTGAAACCCAAACTCCCCCCAAAAACCCCATCAACGAAGATACCTTACATCATACTAAGGATCCGTATCTGGCTCAAGGTATCACAAACCTCCAAATGCAGCTGAGGGTCTGCTGAAGCTGGGCCTCGTAGCGCGCGCCGGCAGTGCTGAGGTAGAGGCCTGCGCAGAGCTTAAGCACTCCCTTTCTTGGTGGTTTTGGTTTCGCAGGGTTCAGGGATCAGGGTTTAGGGTTTAGGGTTTAGGGCTTAGGGTTTAGGGTTTAGGGTTCAGGGTTTAGGGTTTAGGGTTTAGGGTCTTTTGGTGGTTTTGGCTTCGGGTTCCGGGCTTGGGTTTCGGGATTGGGGTGGTTAAGGGTTTAAGGGTTTAAGGGTTTTAGGGGTTTAGGGATTGAGATTTTGGGGTTTGGGGTTTAGGGTTTAGGGTTCAGCATCTCATGTCCAAGCATTCACTAGTCAAGCTCGCTACTCTGGTATTGAAAATCTACCCACCCACCCATTGGATCCCATAACATTCGGAAACATTTTAGTTTCCTAATTTATTTGAATCAAAATGATAAGCCCCAAACGCACCACTAAGCAAAACACTCCTAAGCCCTAAAGTCCAAGGCCCAGTAGGCCCTAAAGGCTAGCCCCTAAAACACTGAAAAACCTTGAGAAACCCTGAAAAATTCACCACTGCCGACTTTTGAGGCCAGGAAATTCACCATTGCCGATTTTTGAGGCCAGGACATTCACCATTGCCGACTTTTGAGGCCAGGAAACTCACCATTGCCGACTCTTGAAGCCGAAATTCACCGTTGCCGACGTTTGAGGCCAGGAAATTCACCATTGCCGACTTTTGAGGCCAGGAAATTCACCATTGCCGACTTTTGAAGCCGAAATTCACCGTTGCCGACTTTTGAATTAGGGTTTAAATTCATTATGATAGAGAGGTTCAGGGTCTTTTGGTGGTTTTGGATTCGGGTTCAGGGCTTAGGGTTTCGGGATTAAGGTGGTTAAGGGTTTAAGGGTTTAGGGGTTCAGGGTATTTGGTTTAGGGCTTAGGGCTTAGGGCTTAGGGTTTAGGGTTTGGGGTTTGGGGTTTAGGGTTTAGGGTTTAAGGTCTTTTGGTGGTTTGGGCGTCGGGTTCAGGGCTTAGGGTTTCGGGATTAGGGTGGTTCAGGGTTTAAGGGTTTAAGGGTTTAGGGGTTTAGGGTTTGGGGGTTTGGGGTTTTGGGGTTTTGGGGTTTTGGGGTTTTTGGGTTTTGGGGTTTTGGGGTTTTGGGATTTGGGGTTTGAGATTCAGGGCTTCAGGTTTAGGGCAACGGAGAGCTGTCGAGGTTGGGTCAAACCCCAAAACTCACACGAAAACTCAGAAACCAAGCCCCAAGCCCCTAAACCTGAATCACTGAAACCCCTAAACCCCTAAACCCTAAACCCTAAACCCTAAACCCTAAACCCTAAACCCTAAACCCTAAACACCAACCCTAAACCCTAACCCTAAACCCTCGCTCCTCAGCCCCAAGACCCCCTAAAGCCTCCGATGAGGGTGTCTCGCAGGGTCTGATTGTTGGGGCACGAGGGCTCCACGTCGTTGCAGGCCTGCGGGCCTCAGCGCTCCGCAGGCTCCCACTGTTGGTTTAGGGTTTAGGGTTTAGGGTTTAGGGTTTAGGGTTTAGGGTTTAGGGTTTGGGGTTAGGGGTTAGGGGTTAGGGGGTTCAGGGTTTCGGGCTTCGGGTCTAGGGGTTTGGGGGTTCGGGGTTTCGAGCTTCGGGCTAAGCCATGATTTTAAAAAAACGAGCACGTTGGACCATGGATCCAAGTAGCCCTGAGAGCGGTTAGGGTTTCGGAGTTCTGCGGGTTTGCGGGACTCAGAGACCTTCATGAAACCCGGATTCACTACTAGGGTTTAGGGTTTAGGGTTTAGGGTTTAGGGTTTAGGGTTTAGGGTTTAGGGTTTAGGGTTTAGGGTTTAGGGTTTAGGGTTTAGGGTTTAGGGTTTGGGTTTGGGGTCCATGGGGGGTTGAGCGAAGTTCGGCTCTCTCTCCCAAGGCCATGCCTTGCGACCTTGCTTGAGGTTGGGAGGCTTCTCCGAAACCCTAAACCCTAAACTCTAAACCCTAAACCCTAAACCCTAAACCCTAAACCCTAACACTAAAACCGTACTTCAACAAAACAAACAAAGAACTGAGCCACCGACATGAACTGACGAGGCGGTTGATCAGATCCGTCGCGTTCGCATCGAAGACGCCTACCGGGCGTTCATGGCGTTGCCATATTGTCAGCCCCAGGAGACCTGACTCCTCAACCCCTACACAGGGTTTAGCGTTTTGGGGTTGTCCCCTTAACCCCGACTGTGGTTTAGGGGCGATGGCTAGTTCGGCACCCCACATCTTCCCTAAACCCTAAACCCTGACGCCTAAACCCTAAACCCTAAACCCTAAATAAACCCTAAACCCGAACTCCAAACCCTGAGGTCCTGTCTTGCAGTCCTTACCAGCCCACTCCAGGCAGGACAACTCCTCCGCGCTTGGGCGGGGGGGGGGGGGGGGGGAATTAGGGTTTAGGGCTTAGGGCTTAGGGCTTCGGGCTTCGGGTTTAGGGTTTAGGGTTTAGGGTTTAAGGGGGGGGGGGGGGGTGATTGCTGTACTATACTCCCCTCAGGAGCACCACACAAAGGAAAAGAGTCCAGCACTCCGTTTGGTCAGCTCTATTGACATACCCAAAACCTTGAACAAACACGGAAAACATCCTGACCCCAGCCCTAAACCCTAAACCCTAAACCCAAACCGGGGCCGGGCGAAGCCTTCACCCTCCATCAAAAAAGGGGTGGTGTATGGGTTTAAGGTTTAGGGTTCAGGGTTTAGGGTTTGGGGTTTAGGGTTTAGGGTTTAGGGTTTAGGGTTTAGGGTTTAGGGTTTGGGGTTTGGGGTTTAGACGTCAGAGGTAAGGGTTTATGGCTTATGGCTGTCGGAGTTTCGGTTCTGGGGTTCGGGGCCTCCCCCCCCCCCCCCCCCCCGGCCCCGCCCCGGCCCCAATATAAGCCCTAAACCAGGGGTTTAGGATGTAGAGTTTAGGGATTAGGGCTTAGGGAAATTCAGAGATTCCAATACTCCTTTATTCAGGATTCTTTCTTCAATTTTAAATCAAAAAAGGAACCCTAATGATACTTTAACGCATATTCCACAGCCAAGGGGTACTTGAGTCCTTGAAAAGAACTCAAAAGCCCCCGGAAAGCGAAAGCTCCTGGCGGGCGATGCACTCATTCGCGCCGCTCCCCGTCTTCACGTAGCCGACGCTCCTTGGGGCCCAGAGAGACTACCTGAAGGTTCATGGGCACTTGTAACCCCAATTAGGGTTTAGGGTTCAGGGTTCAGGTTTCAGGGTTTAGGGTTTAGGGGTTTAGGGCGTAGGGCTTAGGGTTTAGGATTTAGGGCTCAGGGTTTAGGGTACTTAGAACCCCGACTATGAGTCTACCTATAACCTACTTAGGGAACTTACAGTAGGGGGCCTGTAAGTTCAGCTTGGGGCTTTAGTCGGGGTGATAGGTGCCCATGAACCTCCAAAGAGCTCCCGGTTGGTCAGGTGGGGTTTAGGCTTGGGGGTTGCGGTTTGCAGGCTTTGCAAGGCTTACAGGGCACACAGGGTTTACAGGGCTTAGGCATATTTCCTGCAGCCTGAGGAACCTAACAGGAGTCGAGGAGTTCTCTGTAAACGAGAATAGAAACATTTGTACTCAGATCACAATTTTGGGCTGAGGAATGCTTTAGGAGTATTCAAACCTCGGGTGCGGCAGCTACTTTTTTGGTGGAGGGCATCATAAACCCAAACCCTAAACCCTAAACCCCAAACCCCAAACCCTCAACCCCAAACCCGCAAAACTTCCCCAGACCCTCCCCTCGGACCAAAGGGGCCGATTCCAGATCTCGCAGCGGAAGGTCCCATGATCTGAGCGTTGCAGCGAGAGGGTTCTAGGGTTTAGGGTTTAGGGTTTAGGGTTTAGGGTTTAGGGTTTAGGGTTTAGGGCTTAGAGTCCAGCGTTTATTAAAAACCGACTTGGAGGGGCATCTGCATTCAGGATTTTGTGCGTCCCAGGGCTGAACTCCGGGTTCAGAATGTGGGTTTTTGAGGTTTAGGGTTCCGGGTTTAGGGTTTAAGGTTTACGGCTTCGGGTTTCGGATGTAGGGGTTTAGGGTTAGGTCTTAAACCCGGACCTTGCAAAGGGCTGAGGGTTTAGGGCTTAGGGCTTAGGGTTTAGGGTTTAGGCTTTAGGGTTTCGGGTTTAGGGCTTAAGGCTTAGGCTTAGGGCTTAGGGCTTAGGGTTGCTGTAGGGCTTGGGGAGTTCTTGAATGTTCGTCCCCGGCGCTGTACTCGACGCCCGTGCAGTATCCCAGGGAGAAGCAGAAGTCCAAACCTGGCAACGTTCAGCCACCAGGAGGTCAAGGGCTGAGGGCTTCGGGCTTCTGAGGACCCTGGGGGTTTAGGGTTTAGGGTTTCGGGTTTAGGGTTTAGGGTTTAGGGTTTGGGGTTTGGGGTTTCGGGTTTAGGGTTTAGGGTTTAGGGCTACTTGGAGGTTCATGTGATCAGTAAGGTTTGAAGTAGGATAGCTAGATATTGAACCCCTAACCCCCAAACCCCAAAGTACCCTACTTATAACTACCTCTGGATGGAAGGCTTCCGAATCTTAACTAAGATGTCCCAACACAAGGTTTAGGCTTTTGGGTTCTTGGCGTTTGGGGTCTTTGGGCGAATGCCCGTGCACACCCTCTATCTGCACCGGCATTCACGCCCACCTCCCTGTGGTTCATGGTGGGTTTTTGGCTGCGGTTCTGGTTTCAGGGTTCCCCCCTCCCCCACCGGGTGGTTCATGGTAGGCTTAGGGATTGGTCAGGCTGCTGGGTTTAGGGTGGCTTTCGGCTTTAGAGTTCAGAGTTCGGGTTGTAGGTTTGGCGTTTCTCCTCTCCGCCCCTGAGGTTCGCGGCGGGTTTTTAATCTAGGGTTCTGGGTTAAGGTTTCGGGTCTCCCTCTTCCTGTTTCGGTTTTAGGGATTGGGGGGGTGGGGGGGAATGAGGGTACAACGGGCGAGTGGGGTGGGTGGGTGATACCATTGTGTGGGGGGGGGGGGGGGGCAATTACGCGGAGCCCGCGCATGTAAATCTATAAGCCCTGCTGGATCCGTCCAGGTTAAGGAATCCACGCGGTGCCAGTCCCTACATCCCAAGCCATCCATCAATCCACATACAACCCGCAATCCTCAAATGTCCAAACCCTCTGAGTCCCGACACATCCATCAACCCCTACAGAAAAACAAACCTCAACCTTCAAAGGCCCTAAGGACTCCTCTCCTGAGTCCTGAATAATATAGTATAGTATAGTATACTACAATATAATATAGTATACTATAGTATAATATAGCATAACATAATATAATATAGTATAATATAGAATAATATAGTATAATATAGTATAATATAGTATAATATAGTATAATATAGTATAATATAGTATGATATAGTATAATATAGTATAATATAGTATAATATAGTATAATATAGTATAATATAGTATAATATAGTATAATATAGTATTGTTTAGTCTAATATAGTATAAGATACTATAATATAGTAAAATGTAGTATAATATATTATAACATTGTATATTCTAGTATAATATAGTATAATGTAGTATAATATGGTATAACATTGTATCATATAATATAGAATAAAAACCCTTAACCCTAAACTTTGAACCAACAAATCTAAGCGCCAAGGAGCAGTCTTGAAGTGTCGCATAGGGACTAAACCTGAATGACGGCTTTAGGGAGACCGAAGACTTCGGTTTTAGGGTTTAGGGTTAAAGGTTTAGGGTTTAGGGTTTAGGTTTTAGGGTTTAGGGTTTAGGGTTTAAGGTTTAGGGTTTAGGGTTTAGGGTTGAAGAAGGGGAAACCCTGCACCACAACCAGGTGCCCTTCAAGGAGAAACTGGCCCTACTACATCCAGACAGCAAGTATCCGATAACCCCATCAGGGTTCAGGGCTTGCGGGCACGGCGAATGGGAGGATCCAGCGATTCGCCAAGCAGCTATGAAGTGGGGTAGCCCCCAATCAGGGTTTAGGGCTCCGGGCATTTTATGCCTCTACTTTATACAACTTTCTGCGTCCCCTACAGAGGGGCAGAGTTGGGGGTTTCTTTCTTTCGGGTACTTGGAGATTCATGGGCCCTTGTAACCCCAATGATAAGTCCACCTATACCCTCCTTGGGGGTTCTGAGTACCCATGAACCTTGTGTTGCTTCTTGATCCTGCAAGTGGCCCTGAACATGGAACCAACAACGGTCCTACTACAACTCAAGCCGTCCCCAAGAATAGATGTGGGGGGTTTACGAATTTAGGGGTAGGATATGGGGATCCTGTCATACTATTTGGGGCTCCATTTTAGGGGCCCCCTATGTTCGTAAACCCCCCCCATGATTCTCCTGGAAGGATCAGACTCAGCTTCGGAAACCCCTCAATTTGCAAACTCAATAACGGGCTGTGATTGGGCAGGGATTCTGGGCTTGTCGAAAATCAAGACTCAGTTGATGGTATCTCTTCACATGGTCCCCTTAGTATGGGCCCTTAAAAAGGGAACCCCTTACATACCTTGCACAACCCAAGCGCCCATACTTCAGAACCCTTTAAAGGAGGTAAGGGACTCTACTCAGAGACCATGGAACTGCCCTCAGAGTATAATATAGTATAATACAGTATAATGTAATATAATATACTATACTATAGTATAATATAATATAGTATAATATAGCATAATAACGTATAATATAGTCAAAGTATGGAAGCTCTGGTTGTGCTATGAAGGTTCCGGTTGCAGTCGGGACGAGTTGCGGGGACAGGCGATTTGGTCTTGGCCTTTGTGCTCCCTAAACCCTAACCCTAAACCCTAAACCCTAAACCCTGAACCCTGAACCCTAAACCCTGATAAGGGCTTCGGGTCTTGGCGCAACGAGCGAAGGTAAGGATCAAGGGAGGTTTGGGCTTCGTGGTTGGAGTTCGGCTTTTGGGTTTGGCATTGATAGCCCTAAAGCCCTAAACCCGAAATCCTAGAACCTAAACTGAAACCCGGAACCCTAAACCTGAAATCCGAAACCCTAAACTGTCAGGTTTTGGGGTTGCGGGGGGTTTTTGCGGATCAAACATTTGAGGCTTCCGGTTTAAAGCTTAGAGTTTAGGGTTAAGGGCGAGGGCTTAGGGTTTAGGGCTTCGGGTTTAGGGTCCCTAACCCTGACAGGAAGTACCCAAACCTTGCTCGACGAGGCCCAGCCGCGAGCGAGCACTTCCCCTGCCATTACCTCAGGGCTGCTCACTGTCTGAGGTCGTTGGGACTGAAACATAAAGTGGAGGCTGCCCTATATCAGAACCCCAAATCTTGGCTGCCCATTTGACAAAACGGGCCTTTAACTTCAAAACAGGGGCACAGAACAGATCAGAACAGGAACAAACCCCAACCTGTGGACGATACGTCTGAACGTGCAAAGTTTGCTTCGCAGCGCAGACTTGGCGGTGGCACATGGGGGGCCCATTTGAACAATGCCACGTTATATCAGACGTTCGAAAGCAGACCTGAACACTGAAGCCTAGAACCCCAAAGACCCCGAAGGGGTTGGCTTTTGGCTTACCGTTTAGGAGTAGGGTTTAGGGTCTAGGCTGGCTTTAGGCTTTATGGGTAGGTTGTACCTTCATTCGGCTTGTACTGAACCCAACAACCCGAAGTACTAGAATCTAGCATTGCCCCATGTGTAGTTGTTCTGCCCTAGAGCCCTAAACCACCCTTCACCCTCAACCCTAAACCCTAACCCTAAACCCTAAACCCCAAACCCTAAACCCTAAACCCTGAACCCTGAACCCTAAGCTTCTGGATGTCGATGGGGCACCGGTGGTGTCCGTGATGTCAATTCTGCAGGTGGTCCCGCCACCCATGGACACGAAAACGTTCTCAGTGCAAGCCGAGGGGGTTTTAGGGTTCATAGGGTTCATAGGGTTGATAGGGTTCATAGGGTTCATAGGGTTGAGGGGTGGGTTCATAGGGTTCAGAGGGTTGAGGGGTTAGGGTTTCGGTGTCTTCGTGCGTTTGAGGGGTTGGGGCTTTGGGGTTTCCTGACTGAACTGCGAAGCTCTGCTAGAAGGGCCCAGGTGTTCACAGCCAGAGTCAACCTCAATACAATCCATACTCGATGCAAGCTTAACTCGAGTCAGAGCCACCGGAGCAGAGGCATCTTGTGCCATGGGACCACTCTCTAAAAGCCACGTCGTGGAATCCCACAGAGCGGGCAACCACGAGCGCTAGGGAGGCTTGGGGAACCCAGGATCGCGGATCTTCCAAGTTTTCGACTTTGGCGAATTACCCCTCTGAAGCCCCAACCCACCCCTCTGAAGCCCCAACCCCAGAACAATTCTCCAGAACGTTGTTTGGGCTGGTGCTGTGCAGGCCAAGGAGGTGCACCCTCTCCCGGAACACTACTCGCCTCTTCCCCTACTAGACCCAGAAGTAGCCTTGAAGGGGATTCTAAGAGAACCCCAACCCTAAAAAAAGGAAAAATGGCCTACTCCCGGTCCTAGCCTAATAGTAACCCCCCCCCACCCCTTAAGATTAAGTACTCCAGTGTAGTTATTAAAGCCCCCCTACCCCGTAAAAATAAATACCCCAGTATAATTAGGGGGTAGGGGGGGGGGGGGTAATAGGGGGAGGGGATTGAACCCGCCCCCAAGCACCCGGCATCGTAGTAGTAGGGATCGTCGAAGCAGCCTCGGATGACAACGAGCTAGTGGTGTGCGAAAGGGAAGGCCGTCAGCGTTACGGGGTGGGGTCCTTGCTTGAGGGCTTATGACTGTCCAGTAGTGTATATGACACTTGCAGAAGACAACTTTCAAGACGTCTGACCCTGAACCCCAACCCCAAGACTCCCCTAAACCCTAAACCCGAGACCCCTGAATCGAACCCCTAGACCCAGACTTCCTTCCTACGACAATGACTCCCCTCCCTACTCTTAGAACATCTAGGCCGCTCGGGACCGAGGGAGTCTTCACATTGCTAAGATATTCAGGGGGTGGATTTGAGTGGCTGCCAAGACCAAATCATCAAACTACCACTCATTCAACTTCAACAGAAACTGAACTGAAAACTCACTTGACATTCAATACAATGGAAGAATCTGAGAACTGCCGCACTCAGACTTTTTGGTCTGCATTTCACAAAACCCGAAACCCGATCTCTGTTCCGGGGCGGCCGGGGGGAGGAGCTCAACCCTGAACCCTGAACCCTAACCCGCAACCCCGAAACCCTAAAGCTGAACCCCGAACCCTGAACCCTAAACCCGAAACCCGAAACCCGAAACCCGAAGCCCTGACCCCCTTCGAGCCCAAGGGTTTAGGGTTTAGGGTTTAGGGTTTAGGGTTTAGGGTTTAGGGTTTAAGGGGCTAAGGGCTCAGGGCTCAGGGTTTTGGGCTACGGGCTTAAGGCTAAGGGCAAATGGAATTAGGGTTTGGGGTTTTGGGGCTCCCGGCTTAGCTCACCGCATGTTGGGTACTTGCTTCCGCAATGTTGCTACGACCAGGGTGGAAAGAAACCCTGTAAAAGTAGTGACAATAATAATAAATATGTCTTATAATTACTACTACTAGTAGTATTATTCTTATTCAAGCAAAAACAATATTGCTGATAAATCAAGACAAATCAATCAACTTCTACAAATAATATTTTCTCCAAGGTGCCTGTGGCATTCACTGGGATCCAACTCGCGCGAAGCTCATAGCCGTGCGTTTGCCTTGAGCTTGGCTCGACAATCGAGGTTTAGGGTTTAGGGTTTTAGGGTTCAGGGTTCAGGGTTTAGGGTTTAGGGTTTAGGGTTTAGGGTTTAGGGTTTAGGGTTTAGGGTTTAGGGTTTAGGGTTTAGGGTTTAGGGTTTAGGGTTTAGGGTTTAGGGTTTAGGCCCCCAAAATGAAACCCCTTGAACCATGAAACCTGAAAGCCCTCAACCCTGTACGCCCCTTCAGGTCCTGCTTTTGTCCATGGGCTTCCGTAAAGCTGCCGGGTTTGAGGTTCATGGGTTGGAGGTTTAGGGCTTTCGGGGGGGCATTCGGGTTGAGGCTTGGCCCGTGTCTTATGGGGATCCTATACTCATTCCATCCAACGACCTCGCAATATGAGACTTGAACCCTAAACCGTAAAACCCTAAACCCTAAACCCGGAACCCCTTAGAACGATGGCCCGCGGCGGCAGAAGCAGCAACGCGAGTATCGCGCAGCGCAGTTTCCTTGCCTCCTTGGCTAAGGAGGAGGGACAAAGGGTTTAGGGTTTAGGGTTTATTAGGGTTTGGGGTTTAGGGTTTCGTGTTTAGGGTCTAGGGTTTAGGGTGTAGGGGGAACCTACCTTCCTTTATCATGGGTGATGATAAGTGGGCCTATAAGTAAGGGAACTGCAGATATGGACGGTTCAAGCCCCATGTCAGGCAAGTACTACCCTACCTAGCTCTGCCTTACTGGTTCTTATGGCCCTCAACAAGAAACCGGTTTGGGTGGTTTGTGATCATATAGGGTTTAGGCAGTTTAGGGTTCAGGGGCCAAGGTTTTACTGTACTGCTTGCATAAGGCGAGCCAGAATCTCCAGAAACCCCCGTACACAAGCCAAGCCCAGTCACCATGAACGAGCACAAACCGGCCGCCATTGGAGAGGGCTGCTGTGCTGCGACGTTTCAATGCTTACTGCATCTTCCTTACTCAAGTTCAGGATTTCCGGGCTTATGGTTTTAAGTCTAGGGTTTGCTGTCGAAGTTCTGTGGCATGGTAAGGCCTCAACAATTTAGGGTTTAGGCTTGAAGAGGTGTGGTATCTTTGTAGCAGTCTTTGGACTGCTACCTCCGTCTTTCCGTGCTCTTCGTGACCCTGTTTTCATGGGCCTGCCACATCTTTCCAACAAGGCTGTCTACGCCAGCCTCCCCCCTGTGTCTGAGCCAACAAAACATCGGGCAGCGCTTTCTACTTGCAAAATCCTTCGGTCTGCAAAACCCCAGAGGGTCAGTTCTCTGAATGACCATTGGAAGCGAACTCCAAAAAGTTCTAGCTGCTCAAGGCCTGGTAGGTCAGCGAGGCTTCAGTAGAGCCGCCAACACCCTGAACCCTTAAACCCTGAGCCCGAAACCCTACAACCTGAACCCTAACCTGTCTTGTAAGAAGGATCAGGCGTTGGGCTAGCCCTAAACCCTAAACCCTAAACCCTGAACCCTAAACCCTAAACCCTAAAGCCTTTGGATGGACTCGGGGAGTCGCCCCACTAGCTATGACTTTGCTGCGTGAAGCCATGCGGCGCAGGGGGGTGTGATGGTCTGTGGCAGGCTCAGGTCTTTGAAGGGTTTAGGTTTTAGGGTTTAGGGTTTCGGGGGTAGGGTTTAGGGTTTAGGGTTTAGGGTTTAGGGTTTAGGGTTTAGGGTTTAGGGTTTAGGGTTTAGGGTTTAGGGTTTAGGGTTTAGGGTTTAGGGTTTAGGGTTTAGGGTTTGGGGTTTGGGGTTTGGGGTTTGGGGTTTGGGGGATTTGGGGGATTTGGGGTTTAGGGTTTAGGGTTTAGGGTTTAGGGTTTAGGGTTTAAGGTTTAGGGTTCAGGGTTTAGGGTTTAGGGTTTAGGGCTTACGGTCTAGGATTTGGTGCCATTTCTGGCACCGGGCTCTTAAGCTCCTACACCGCCCGGGAGCTCGCCTGAATTACGGCTTACCATTGGGCTGAGGGCTTAGGGCTCTATATATATATATATACACATATATATATATATATATAGATGTATATATATATATATAGATATAGATATATATATATATATAGGAATCTTCCTCCATCTTGCAAGTTTTTTCCGTGTCGCCCGCATCACTCCATGAGGTGGGAGCCGAAGCCCGCCTGCTTCCGGCCCGCCAGCATCTCCCAGGAGACGAAGAAGGGAGAGAAGGTCTCCTCAAACATCCTGGACATGGCTTAGGGTTTAGGGTTTAGGGTTTAGGGTTGAGGGTTTAGGGTTTAGGGTTTAGGGTTTGGGGTTTGGGGTTTAGGGTCTGGGGTTTGGGGTTTGGGGTTTCGGGTTTAGGGTTTAGGGTAGGATCCCCGGAAGGAGACCGTGATACATGGAACCGAACACATCCGCCCAACTCGCACAGCATCAGTCTACAGGAGTGCTGAGAGTCTGAGAGCACCATGAGCATAAACACTCTGCCCTATTCACCCCATTCACCCCCTTATCGCCCCCAACATAGCCTTAAAAACCCTAAAACCCCAGAACCCTAAAACCCCAGAACCCTAAAACCCTAAAACCCTAAAACCCTAAAACCCTAAACCCAAACCCTAAAACCCTAAAACTCTAAACCCTAAAACCCAAAACCCCAACAAAACCCGTGCCCCCGATGAGTCCTCTGCACCTCCGCCTCGGACTTCTTGCTGGCAATCGCTTGGGCGGTCAGGCTGTTCACGCAAGTGCAGCGGTTATCTGGACACCTGGGCCAAGCAACACATACTGATTCCGAGTTAATATTTAGGGTCAAACTGCAACGGACGTTCAACTGAACGGTGGAACTGAAAGAGTCGTTGAAGCCCAAAGAGCCAGATGCCTGTTTAGGTTTAGGGTTTAGGGTTTGGGGTTTAGGGTTTAGGGTTTGGGGTTTAGGGTTTAGGGTTTAGGGTTTAGGCTTTAGGGTTTAGGGTTTAGGGTTTAGGGTTTAGGGTTTAGGGTTTGGGGGATTTAAGGGTTTTGGGTTTGGGGTTTAGGGGATTTAGGGTTTAGGGTTTGGGGGATTTGGGGTTTAGGGTGTCGGGGAACCCTAAAGGCAGTATCCTCTGTTTCCGAAAAGGAGCAAGCCAGTAGCCTTCTTCTGTGCAGCACATTTCCAATCGCCAGACTGGGCTGGGCAGTCTGCACCGCGGTTCCCCGCATCATTCTTCCGGTTGCAATGGCACATTGGCACGTCGTCCTGCACAAGGGATTAGGGCTTAGGGTCCCAACCCCCCCCTCCCCCCACAAAAAGAAAAATTGATAATAAGAAGAATAAGAATAAAAATAATAATCATAATAATACTAATAATAAACAAAAACTAATAGGCCTAAGGGCAGCCAACGGAATAGTTAAGCAAGGTCCACTACCGGAATTCGAAGGGATCAAAGCTCAAGAGGGTGTAGGGTTTAAGGTTCAAGGTTTGGGGCCTCAACTGGGGCGTCATTAGGGTTGGGGTTTAGGCCTTGGTAATTGCACGACACTTCCACTCTGCCCCACTGGAGGAGAGAACGTTGCTCTCGGCCATCTTGTCACATTCGGAGTCGGTGCGGTTGCTGTCCTGGAGGTTTGGGGCTTTGGGATTTGCGGGCTTTCGGTTGCACGGAGGCGTTTGGAGGTTCCGTGAAGAGCAACGGAAGCAGGGAAGTTTTGGCAAGCACATGATGGCACGTGGCGACGTAGCGCTGTCCCTAGAGAGCCCCGTATAACGCTTGATCAACATCATACTAGAGTTCTGGCAGGCCTCTCAATATCCTAACCCCTAAACCCTAAACCCTACATACCAAATACTAAACCGTAAACCCTAAACCCTAAACTTTCCTGCCTATGAGAGTTTGGGTTTTGGGGTCCTCGATGTTGAAGGTGGCGTACAGGCTGCCGACCTCCTCCGTTTTCTCGACCGTCTTGCCATCATCGAAGTACAATAAGCAGCGAGGTGCTGTTGGATCGGATGTGTCTTCCCATGCAATCCAGTCCTTGTGAGAAGAGGTGCATGTGTCATACTGCTTGCATTTGCCTCAGCTTCCCTTGGCCCGCAACTTTGGGGTCCATGGTAACTTGGGGTTCATGGTCAGTTAGCCGAAGTCAGCAGTTTGCCTGCGAGCGGCGAGCGTGACTGCGGATGAGTGCGGATGACTGTCGCATGACTGCGGACAAGGGGCACGCAGGAATATCGCAGATAGAAAAATCTCGGCAGCGAGTTCTGCCTGGATTGCTGTTGAGAAGTTGAAATATTCTCTACAAACACATGTAATATACAATAACTCCAAAACACAACTCAAAAGATTCTCAACAACAACATCAAGTTGCTTCCAAGCGCAGCAGCGGCTTGGGACCCCATGCCGTGGCAGACGCCCTGACTCTGACTCTCGATCCTGGCACACCGGGCCTATACTGAACTTGGAACCCTAGCAAAAAATCAACTTTCTTGCTGTTTCGGAGAAATTAAAGTACCCAAAATTGAAGAAAAAAAAAATATTTCCAAGTATCCCTAAGAGGCAGGACCTAGCGGCCCTAACGCCAGGCATACAACGCGCAGCAATCGAGCCATGAATTGGGGACTGGAGTGGGCAAAGGAACGCGAGAGCGAAATGTGAGCCAAACTGTAGCGTACAGCACAGAAACACTCTGAGAGCACGTCCTGGCACCCCAACCCCTCTCACACTCACGCTAAGGCTTAGGCTGAAAGGTTGAGGATCATCTTGCGGCGCACACGGACTGGGATAGCAGAGGTCAGGGCGCCGCTGTACGTCGATGCCCTACACTGCGTCAAGTTTGGCAGAAGCTTTGCCCCAACCCTGGCTGAGAGTAAGAGGAAAGTAAGATGCAATTAAGACGTGGTTTCCATATCCGTGGCGTTGGGTTTTGAGTGTACAGCATTGAAGGAAGTACATTTTTTTTGCCAGCAGTTTGTGTATTTGAACCCATGCAAATCCCAGCCACAACCCTGAGCCCCTATGACATCAAGTCTGAAAATCGCCCGGAACCCTGGCTTTGCAGGTCTACCTCCTCGATGTCTCTATCGAAAATGGTTGTTTGTCATTATTTGCTTCGTTCTGTTTGTCTGTCTTTGTCTCTTTTATTTGGCAACCACTCCAGCGGCAACAGTTCAATCCGTAAAGAAATGGGCAGGAACCCAAAGCCAGCACAAAAGTCCACGACGCAGGCCTTCACAAGCCACAGCGTGTCGAGATGCAGTCAGTTCAGATGCCACTCCGTGTGGAGCCCGAAGCTCCGGAAGAGGAGCCCCAAACCCTAAACCCTAAACCCTAAACCCTAAACCCTAAACCCTAAACCCTAAACCCTAAACCCTAAACCCTAAACCCTGCATGGAAGCTTGGTGCCATAAGGGTTTATGGTTTAATGGACCGATGCAGCATATACTCTCGCCATGAGGAGGTTTTTTGTATACGTACAGCAGGGTCCAGGTATGCACCAAGTTGATAGAAGTTGGCTCTTGGGGAACTCTTCATGTCAATGTGGGGTTTAGGGTTTAGGGTTTTGGGCCGTTTGGGTTTGCGGCCCCGGGGCTTACTGAGTTTTTGTGTCAGGCACTGGTGTCGTCCAGTGGTGTAAGCCGTAAGGGCTTAAGGTTTCGGGTGTAGACGCTTTGCCGCAACATGTTTTGTGGTTTCTGTGTTCGCGCTGTCTTTCAAAATCTCTTGCAAGGACGAAGATGCTCCAGCTCCCTGGCATGCCAAAACTGAATTCTTTAGCCCTCGGGAGAACAAAAATCTCAAATCGCAGGATCTGTCTTCTTCTGAGTACTATAGAAGCCTCAATAACATGCCATTCTTTCAGGGCTCCTTACATGTTAAGTTACCGTTATAATATACCCACCCAAGCATACTCGAATTCTTGAGGCCCCTCTTATAGCCCTAGGCAGGGGAGCCCTTAGTCCCCTATATTATAGGCGCATTGGGCCCAAAGTATGTACTATTGGGTACATGGAACCAAGACGAAACCCCTTACAGCCAACCCTCTCAATCCTTGATTGACTTCGTTGCTAAGTTCAGAAGCCCAAAGCATGTACATTTTCAGTTCTACAAGCGATAATGTTTTGCCTTGCAATCCGAAAACAAGCGATCCGCTGAATCCAACGGGCCCTGAACTACCCAAAACCCTGTTAGCCCCAAGCCCCTGAACCCCACACCCTACACCGCAAATGCTAAGCTGCAAGCGGAGCACACCCCGACCCTTTTTGACGGTGAGTGTCCTGAAATGTTAAACCACAATTGGCGCTGTTCGGAACCTGTTGCAGTTCGGAGAGAAGGATGATGGTCAGAGAATCAGGGAAAACCCGTATGAAGCTTCCTTGCCAGCACCCACAATTATCAAATTTACACCTTGGCTTCGCGCATTCTGCCTTGGCAATTGCATTGTCCAATATTGACATGGATTGCAGCTATCACTCTATAGTAGGAGCAGAAAGCAATATCAATCATTTTACCACTTGCATATAATTTAAATATTCTATACTGCATCAACATTGGAACATGATACAAGTAATATGTGTGTATATGTATATGTGTATATATATATACACATGATGAATATCACGTTTCTTGACAACTATTATAATTTGTTATTCAGAGTGGAGACAAATGATATTGATTGTGTATAATTCACAAGTGGCACCACTGCATCACTCAATTTTGAATGTCTTGTTTTAAAAACGGACTGATCATCAAAATCTGAAAATTATAAACGTTCCTCTAACAATTGTTTGATTGATCGTGCTCAAATCAGCTGAATATTGTGCTAAGTGTGGAAATCTGACTTTTTTCTAGGGTTTAGGGTTCAGGGTTCAGGGTTCAGGGTTCAGGGTTTAGGGTTTAGGGTTCAGTGTTCACGGTTTAGGGTTTAGGGTTCAGGGTTCAGGGTTCAGGGTTCAGGGTTTAGGGTTTAGGGTTTAGGGTTTAGGGTTGAAAGACGGCCAGCGTTCTTTTTTTGCGGCTTCTCCCGGCTCCATCGGGCAGCGCAGAGCCTCCGGATTGAGGAGGCCCAGGCAGTGTCTTGGACACCGCAAATGCCGAACACGAATGTCAACTACTTTCTTGCTTCAGAACCCCAGGTTTAGGGCTTAGGGTTTTAGGGTTTAGGGGTTTAGGGTTTAGGGTTTAGGGTTTAGGGTTTAGGGTTTAGGGTTTGGGGTTTGGGGTTTAGGGTTTAGGGTTTAGGGTTTAACTCCGGTTGCCCTTACAAGCAAGAATTGCTTTGTCTGTTAGGGCGGAGAGTCGTCAAGGGAATCAAGTTGGCGTCCAAGCTATGGGCCCCCCTTGTTATACAACCCTTACTTATATATATATATATGTATATATATATATATATGTATATATATGTATAGATATATGTATATATATATATAAACATACATATATATATATGGTACCCCCCCCCCCAGTACCTAGGTCTCTTTTTGTTCCCGACCTCAGATAAGTTGCCTCTTGGAGGGTTTAAGGTTTCGGGCTAGGCTTCACTGCCAGATGCCATGATGTTCGTTTGAGTGAAAGTGCTGTTCTGGTGGCCTATACAGACAGGGGCAGAACAGCACTTTCAGCGCCTCAGGCCTTCAAAGTGCTGTACTGTCCCTAAAAAACCAATCCCAGAAGCCGAAAATGCCGTACTCTCCCTAAAAAACCTAAAAAACCAATTCTGGTGGCCTATACAGACAGGCCCTCTTCCAAAGATTGGTTTGTTAGGAACAGTACAGCACTTTGAAGGCCTCTGAAAGTGCTATACTGTCCTTAAAACACCAATCCCAGAAGCCGAAAATGCCGTACTGTCCCTAAAAAACTTAAAAAACCAATTCTGATGGCACTTACAGACAGGCCCTCTTCCAAAGATTGGTTTTTTAGGGACAGTACAGCACTTTAAAGGCCTGAGGTGCTGAAAGTGCTGTACTGTCCCGGAAAAACCAATCTTTTCGTGAGGGCCTGTCTGCATAGGTCTCCAGAGTTGGCTTTTTAAGTTTTTTAGGGACAGTACGGCACTTTCTGCTTGCGGGATTGGTTTTTTAGGGACAGTACAGAACTTTGAGCACCTCAGGCCTTCAAAGTGCTGTACTGTCCCTAAAAACCCAAGCTTTGGAAGAGACCTGGCTGTTTAGAGAGAGCATAGTTTGAACAGGAAGCAAGCGAATCAATCATATTCAACTATGTCTAAGGACCGTGATTTAGATATTAAGCTTCATTGAATTGATTTAGTTAAGGGTCTACATTACTTGACCCTTCAGTAAAGAAATTAAGCGATTGGAATCCCTTAACTAAGTCAACTTCAACAAAATTCGCTTACCGCATCGTGATTGAATTGATTTATTTCATTGATGTCTTTGAGTTCGCGGTCTACTAATTTACATGAATTTGTTTGACCCTTAAATAACTATATTCAGCCCGTGAAATTATGTTACCTAAGTTGAGAATACGTACTTCTCTGTACTAACTTTTTCATTGAACTCCTTTAGTCAATGGTCTTCCCCCGCCCCAGCGACCTACCCTTTCTAGGCCTTGTTAACAAAAAAGAACAACGAAGGCCCAAAATCGCGTAGTTAATCACTGGGTAATGAAGGACAGTTATTGGGACACCCACCTCACAGACCCCAATAAGCCAGCATTCTATGCAAATTGTGACAAATAATGTTTTTTTTGAGCAACTAATGTATTTATACAATTGTGTTTGTACGAGGCAAAGTATTCATCAAATACTATCTGAAAAGTCCACTGAAATACCTTATGTTTACATGTTCATGAAACATTTTTTGAAATAATCGTTCTATGCGAATTTAACTACTACAGTACTTATTAAGCAAATAGCCGACTCAAGTGAATACTATGTAAAGGAGCATACTCAACCAAAATACGAAATAAACACCATACCCAAAATATGGCCAAGTGTGCGTTTTACAAATAATGCCTTGTTGAGCAACTAATGTGTTTTTTGCAAGTGTGTTTGTATTAGGCAAAGTAGTAATCAGATACTATCTGAAAAGTCCACTGAAATCCCTTATGTTTACATAAGCATGAAATATTTTTTATTTTGAAATCATCATTTTATGCTAGAGAAATTCTTAGGCAAATAGCCCAATTTTACTCAAGTGAATTCTAGTTTAAGGACCATACTCAACCAAAATACGAAATAAACACCAATACTCGACCAAAATATGGCCAAGTGTGCGTTTAAAGGGCAAATAATGCCTTATTGAGCAACTAATGTATTTCTGCAATTGTATTGTATTCGGCAAAGCATTAATCAGATACTATCTGAAAAGTCCACTGAAACACCTTATGTTTCCATATTCATGACACATTCTTTATTTTGAAATCATGATTCTATGTGAAGTTGACTACTAGAGTAAATATTCAGCAAATAGCACAATTTGACTCAAGTGAATACTAGTTAAAGGACCGTACTCAATCAAAATACGAAATACATACTAATGCAAATGGAAGCGGGTTTATTTACATAACGATGAAACAAATTTTTCTGAAGTATTCAATACAGACCACTTCTATACCATGTCTGAAAAGCACAATTTGCATCAGCAAGCTTAAACATGCACAAGAATCCTAGGTTTGTACTTAGTGAAGGCCATACACAACCAAATTCACAAATACAAACAAACATCCAAAAACGCAAGCTTTTCAGGAGAATCTCTGGTGAAGTTTGGATTGTAGGGTTTTGGAGTATCCCTGGACGAGTAGGAGTCACTTTTGAAGCAAGGAATTCTAAGCAATAAATGCTTTTCCCCAAGACAAGTATTGCAAATGCTTCTTCAAAATGATTATTGCTTTTACTAGGCAAATATTATCTATGCGAATTTAGCTACCAGAGCACCAAGTAATGGCTGAATAAGGTCTACTGCGCTTGAGCACACCCTAAAGATGTACTAAACACTAGTTGAAAACGAAGCGAGGCGGTTCTACTTACATAATAACGAAACAAATGATTCTGAAGCACGAAAAAGACCACTTGTATACTATTTCTGAAAAGCACAATTTGCATAAGCACACTTAAAAATGCGTAGTTCTTGCCTCGTAAAGGCGAACCAAAAAACCAAAATACCAAAACCAAGAAAAACCAAAAACACCAAAACCAAAAAAAAACAAAACACCAAGAGTTCCGGAAAGTTGGGTTTCTTTGGTTTTTGTTTTTTTGTTTTTTGGGTTTTTTTGGTGTTTTGGTTTTTTGGTTTTGGTGTTTTTTGTTTTTCTACTGTCCTGTGTATGCTGATTTTAATTGCATTTTAGTCTACACCCCAGGAAATACGCTAGATTGCACACCGAGTTTGCTTGCAGTGCAGCTGGGTGAGTTGAGACAAGGCGAAAAAGGGTAGGTCACTCGGGGTGGGGGGGAGCGGGTACCATATCCTGATGGGGGGGAGGGGCGGGGGGGGCGGGGGGGTCCCATATCTATATATATATATATATACTATACATAATAAGACATATATACACATATATATATATATATATATATACATATATATATATATACTATACAGAATACCTCAGATCCCGATACGCAAGGGTAGGACCGTGGTTCCAACGTTAAAATCCAACTTGGAGCCCCTGGGGATGTACCCCAAAGAGGTTCCCAAAGGCTTGCAATGGTGTCGAAGTGCCAGGTTCAGATCGCTTCGGCGCCGAGAGGGGGAGTTGTTATGGGGATTCTTTCGGGCGGGTTCTTTTGGGGGCGTTTAGGGTTCTTTTGGGGGCGTTTAGGGTTCAGGGTTGGGCGGTTGGGGGCGGCTCTTTCGGGGAGTTCTTTGAACAAGCTGACGCGAGAGTCAGCAAGCCAAGGAAGCCCGAGTTGGCCGAACCGCTCTCCGAAGGTAACGGCACTTTAGGGTTTGGGGTGTCGGGTTTAGGGTGTAGGGTTTAGGGTTTAGGGTTTAGGGTTTAGGGTTTAGGGTTTAGGGTTTAGGGTTTAGGGTTTAGGGTTTAGGGTTTAGGGTTTAGGGTTTAGGGTTTAGGGGTTAGGTGATGACCACGTACGTTCCTTGGCACAACATGCTGCTAACGAAGAGTCTTCGCATCCCCGTGGATGACATACAGTTTTCCGCTGTTACACGCACGAAGATGCAGCAACCCTAAACCCCAAACCCCACACCCCAAACCCCTTTCCTAACCCCTAAACCCGAAAGGCACAGCTACAGGAGACGGGAGTCAGCAATCTGGAGCTGCATAGACCCCTCAACCCTAAACCCCAACCCTAAACACTAAAACCCCACCAAAACCCCTAAACCCCTAAACCCCACAGGCCGCTAGCGCACTCTCTGCGAAGGTGCAGGTCTAAGGGATACAGGGAGGGACCCCCTAGAACAGACCCGGAATCTTTTCCCCAAGATAACCCCGCTAAAGTCCCTGTACAAAGTAGCCCCCACATTACCCCCAAGGTCCCTGAGAAGGGTCCCCCCTTTAGTCCCTTGAAGGTCACACGCTTCCCGGGAGCCGACGGTGGTCCCCTTCGTGGATCATCTCCTGAGGTGAGACATCCGAAACTCCCCAAGCAGTAAACCCCAAATCCCAAACCCTAAGCCCCTTATGCCAAAAACCCTAAATCCCACACCCTCAACCCTGAACCCCGAATACTAAAAACCCTAAACCCTACACCCAAAACCTCAACCTACACCCTGTTGAGCTTGTATGGCTTGCGATGAAGAATGGACTGCGCGCTCCCACTACGAAGCACAAATTCCAGGCCAGAGCCCTGAGGGCTGAGAGTTTGGGGTGCAGGGTTTCGGGTTTAGTAGGGCTGCGTTTAGGGGTGCTTGGGGGCCCGATCCAACCGCTTCTACGGCGGTTCGGGTTTGCTTGCCCCCGTGCGATGGACGAGGAGGGGAGCCTAGCGGTGCCTTTTCTTGCTTTTTGTGTTTGTTTTGTGTTTTTTCCCGAGAGCACCGCGAAAGGTTCTTCGGAAAGAACTGCTTGCCCTGCTCGCGCCGCACCAACTACACTGCACCAACTACACCACACCACGCCAAGTACACCGCCCTAACTAGCACACCGCACCACTCCGCCTATGCACGGCTTCTATACGCTTTCGTTAAATTCTATCTTTATGTCATACGCTGGGGTAGGTTTGGCGGGGGCAAGCGGGATGCGTCCCTTGCATGTCGAAGCGCTCTCACTGTGCATTTTTGCGCATTCTCAACGTGGACCGCGAACCCTCTGCGGGGATCGTGCGTGTCGAAGCGCTCTCGCTGTACGCTTTTGCGCATTGTCAACGTGGCCGACGAACCTTCTGCGGCGCTCTGGCGTCTACACCGCACCAAGACCACAGCACCTACACCACACCTACTTCACTGCGCCACGACCACCGCACTTACAACACCGCCAGATACGCGTCCCTTGCAAACGTCGAACTGATTGCTTTCGGGATAATCGGTGTCTAGTTTTGTTGGTGTTTTATGGGGTCTGGGACTCTTGAGCTTGCGAATGAAGCTCTTTGCCCAGACGACGCTGCTGATCCCTGTGACGAGGGCAATGCCCAAAACCGCCCACCCTCAGGTTTTGAAATCGAAAAATTGGTTTCCCTTATGAGAATGCACGAAGAGGCCTGTATAAACCCGATTTTAGAGTTTAAAATTATCATTCAGGGTTTAGGATTTAGGATTTAGGGTTTAGGGTTTAGGCTTTTGGGGCCAGGCTTCGAATTGAGGCTTTAGGCGGGCTTTGCCCATCATTTAAGCCCCCCACCGGCGAACCCAAGGTTTAGGGTTTAAGGGTTTAAGGGTTTAGGGTTTAGGGTTTAGGGTTTGGGGTTTAGGGTTTAGGGTTTTACGGTTTACGGTTTACGGTTTAGGGCTTGAGCTGAACCCTACATCCTACACCCTGTGTCTCCCAAACCCGAAACCCTAAAACCTAAACTCCAATCCCCGACCCCCCCCCCCCCAAAAAAAAAAAAAACAAGACCCCTAAACCCTGAACCCCTGAACCCTAAACCCTGAACCTCTAAACCCTGAAGGAAACCCCCGTATAGGGACCCCAACCCCCTAAGATTGTTGTAGCGATGTCATCTGGCAGCACCAAATGGTAACTGGCAGGCACAATGAAAGAATGAGGAAAACTCAGAAAAACGCAACCAGAACAGGTAAACCCTCACAGGTGGGTGGCTGGGCTCTCAGGGCCTCAGCTGACGAATCTCGGCGCGCGCACGGCGCTGCTCGGCAAGAGTGCAATACCCATGACGCTTGAGCATATCATTCTGCTGGCGACGGGACAACCCCCTAAGATTAACCCTTAAACCCTAAACCCTAAACCTCTCTACCATATAACCCTAAATGTTAAACACGAATTAAGCAATTCCACCCATTGTTCAGCACGAATTAGGCATTTGATCCATTTTGCCCCCTCTGACCCCTTTGACCCCAGCACGAAGTAGGCAATTTGATCCATTTTGGCCCCTCTGACCCCTTTGACCCCCCAGGCAATTTGATCCATTTCGGCCCCTCTGACCCCTTTTGACCCCCCCGTTGTTCAGCACGAATTATGCAATTTGATCCATTTTGGCCTCTCTGACCCCTTTGGCCCCCCCCATTGTTCAGCACGAATTAGGCAATTTGATCCATTTTGGCCCCTCTGACCCCTTGGCCCCCCCCATTGTTCAGCACGAATTTTGCAATTTGATCCATTTTTGGCCCCTCTGACCCCTTTGAGCCCCCCATTGTTCAACACGAATTGGGCAATTTGATCCATTTTGGCCCCTAGGCCTGGTGTTTGGGGTTTCAAGGCCTCACAGCCTGTTGAGCTAGGGTTTCAGGGCCTCAAGGCCTGGTGTTTACGGTTTCAATGCCTCACAGCCTGGTGCTTAGGGTTTCAGGGCCTCAAGGCCTGGTGTTTAGGGTTTCAAGGCCCCACAGCCTGGTGTTTAGGGTTTCAGGGCCTCAAGGCCTGGTGTTTAGGGTTTCACGGCCTCAAGGCCTGGTGTGTAGGGTTTCAGGGCCTCAAGGCCTGGTGTTTAGGGTTTCACGGGCTCACGGCCTGGTGTTGTTAAGGTTTCAGGGCCTCAAGGCCTGGTGTTCAAGGTTTCAGGGCCTCAAGGCCTGGTGTTTAGGGTTTCAAGCTGGCGAGGCTTGCGTTAAGTGCTTGGTACTACGGCGTGATTGTTTTGTGTATTGGTGCATCCGAAGAGAAAATAATGAACCTTCTATTTTCTTAATGGTATGGGATTCTTTGGGCGCCTAGACACACTGCTGGCCTAGTAAATGCTCGAACTTGAGATGCTGAACCCTAAACCCTAAAGGCCCTAAACCCTGAACCCCTAAACCCTAAAGCCTAAACCCTAAGCCCGGGGGTCCAGTTCAGCCGGCGCCCGCACGGAAACCGGGGCAGCCACCAGGTCTGTCAGACACAGCCTCGGGGGCATTGAGGTTTAGGGTTTAAGGTTTAGGGTTTAGGGTTTAGGGTTTTGGGTTTTGGGTTTAGGGTTTTGGGGGTTTCTTGGGGGGGGGGTTCGGTTTCGGGTCAAAGGTTTCGGGTTGCGTGCTGAGGGGTTTAAGGTCTCGGGTTTGCCAGGGGTTGTTGCTAGGAACCTTATACGAACACTCCTTTTTTGGGATTCTACGGGCTGAGGGCTGCTGTGGTCAGCTGCAGGAGCCTCAGAATGACAAAATGCAAAACCCCCAACACGAGATCCTTACAACCCGAAGTAAACCCTTGCTTAAAGCCCAAAATAAACCCTGAAAGTCCTAGAACAGGGAGAAAAAAAAAAACAAGAAGTAGTATCCCAGATCCCTGATCAGAACCCCCACATGGCCCAAGGAACCACAGGCTGACGGGCTTCTTCTCCTTAGGCTGTCCGGATGTAGCAGTGTTCCGCGCCGGCCACTGATTCACCTTTTTCTCTCGGAAGGAAACTCTTTGGGTTCCAGGGTTAGGGTTTCGGGTTTAGAGTTTGGGGTTTGGGGTTCCGGATTTGGGGTTTAAGGTATGAGGGTTCAGGCCCCCCCTATATGATCAGAAGCAACAGACGGGTCATTCAACGCGCTGCGGGAAGAAGGTCGAGGCACGGGGTCTTGCTCTGATGGCTCCCCACTCGAGCTGCTGGAACTGCTTGGACTGCTGGGGCTACTGGACTCGTTACTGGACCACCAATGCGGGAGCAGCTTGGCCTTTCTGGCCATCATGAACTGGGATGGCTGGTCGAGCATCCTGAACCACAGCGGTATCTTGAAGTACACTGGCTTCATCACCTTCAACGGGTTCTCCGCCGCCGCGCTCGCAACGCGCTTCACGCTGGAGCGGACCGTCTCCCAATCGGTGGGGCGGATGAACTTGCGCAAGCTGGGCATCTCGGCCTGCTCGGAGGCATTTGCATACGTCAGATTCACCTGCCGGACCTCGTGCTGCGCTTGGGAGGCGTCGACCAGGAGCATCATCTCGGAAAGATGCGGAAAGGTCGGCAGCAGCGACTCCGAGCTCGAGGCCCTTGAGGCCGTGCTCGAGGCGGACCGGGCCGAACGGGGGCGGGAGCGCCTGCCGCTCGCATTTCTCAGACTCCTGAAGACCTGCTCCGGGATCGGCTGTGCATCCGGTACGTTCTCTCGCTCCGTGTCTTGGCGGAAGGCGAGAAGATGGTAGGCATCCGAGCCGTGCATGCCTGAACCATACTCGGGAGAGTATGAAACATGATCCTTTTCTGTTATTTTGGGGGTGGGTTCTAGTATCCATCAACTCAACCATGACCCAGATGCCTGGGAGCACCACATGGAAGATGTCCACAGCGACGCGCGGGCCGCTCTTGCTTTGCAGGGACACCCGGAGGCAAGGCGGGGTCGCTCCGGACTGCCTTGAAACGGCTTCAGCCGACCTTGGGGTTCTCATGGTTCTCCAAGAACCCGCTCCTATTTGTAGCCGAAACCCGAAACCCGAAAACCCTAAACTCTGTTCGGCATGCTAGATTCGAGCATGTGGGTGGGTGGGTTAGTGGGGGAACCCTAACCCCTAGACCCTAAACCTTAACCCATAAACCCTAAACCCTAAGGGGGGGGAACCCCCGAAGCTGGGGACAACGGCCTTGCGATGAAGTCCTGGAAGCGGCTCCTCTGCTGATGATCGTCCTCCAGAAGCTCCTCGAAACGGTAGCTCGGGAGTTTTCAGGTAGGGTTTAGGGTTTAGAGTTTAGGGTTTAGGGTTTAGGGTTTAGGGTCTAGGGTTTAGGGTTTAGGGTTTAGGGTTTAGGGTTTAGGGTTTAGGGTTTGGGGTTTGGGGTTTGGGGTTTAGGGTTGTTTAGGGTTTAGGGTTTAGGGTTTAGGGTTTAGGGTTTAGGGTTTAGGGTTTAGGGTTTAGGGTTTAGGGTTTAGGGTTTAGGGTTTAGGGTTTAGGGTTTAGGGTTTAGGGTTTAGGAGAGCAACTCGGACTCGGCCAGAACAGCAACAACCGCAGTAACCAAAACCTTCATTCGTTTGCTCGTTCCTGCATTCTCGTCCTCTCGCTCTTTGGATCATTCATATGTTCAGGACCTTGCGGAGGAATCTCGCATGGCGAGTCTTCCGACAAGCACGAAAAGGGGAGGTCACCTCAAGAACCGAAACGAGCAAAACAAGTGGATGCCTCGACAAAGAGTTTAAGTAGGCCCGTGAAGCAGTTCAAGTGCGGCTTTCATGCGACTGATTTGGCATGGAGATGCGCTCTAAAGGAGCATGTCATCCAGTTCCTGAGCTACTGCTTCAGGGCAAGAGAGAGCTACGGTCAAGAAGACCTACGGCGTGCGGTTGCATATGACAGCAGGCACTTCTTCTTCTTCTTCTTATTCTTCTTCTTCTTCTTCTTCTTCTTCTTCTTCTTCTTCTTCTTCTTCTTCTTCTTCTTCTTCTTCTTCTTCTTCTTCTTCTTCTTCTTCTTCTTCTTCTTCTTCTTCTTCTTCTTCTTCTTCTTCTTCTTCTTCTTCTTCTCTTCTTCTTCTTCTTCTTCTTCCTCTTCTTCTTCTTCTTCTTCTTCTTCTTCTTCTTCTTCTTCTTCTTCTTCTTCTTCTTCTTCTTCTTCTTCTTCTTCTTCTTCTTCTTCTTCTTCTTCTTCTTCTTCTTCTTCTTCTTCTTCTTTTTCTTCTTCTTCTTCTTCTTCTTCTTTTTCTTCTTCTTCTTCTTCTTCTTCTTCTTCTTCTTCTTCTTCTTCTTCTTCTTCTTCTTCTTCTTCTTCTTCTTCTTCTTCTTCTTCTTCTTCTTCTTCTTCTTCTTCTTCTTCTTCTTCTTCTTCTTCTTCTGCTTCTGCTTCTTCTTCTTGCGCGCGCAGTGCACGCCCGCGGTCCGTGTTTCCGTGAAACTTCTCTCAAGCCCGCAGTCTGGTTTTTGCTTCACTCTCTCTCCCTCTCTCTCGCTCGCTCTCTCTCGCTCGCTCTCTCTCGCTCGCTCTCTCTCGCTCGCTCTCTCTCGCTCTCTCCCTCGCTCCGGAGGCGAGACAAGGAAGAGGACGAGGACCACAATGAAGGTGTGACGGCTTTGCGCTGCTGAAACCCGAAGCCCTCAACCCCCAAAACTTCTCAAACACCACCCCACCCCACCCCACCCCACCCCACCCCACCCCACCCCACCCCATGCCCCCCATCCTCCTAGATTCTTCAAAGTGCGCCCTTAGCTAGACCCTAAACCCTCCCTGAACCCTGAACCCTAAACCCTGAACCCCCCCGCTCTCCTGGAAAGAGCGCCCGTCGACCGCGGCGGTGGTCATAAGAAGTCGGCGAAGGCTCGGGCTTTCGCCCTGGATTCGGAGGCCACCGTCCAGGAGCACCTTAGGGTTCGGGGTTCAGGGTTTAGGGTTTAAGGTTTTTTGGGTTTGGGGGGGTTTAGGGTCGTTTAGAATTCTAGTGGTCATCTGGGCTTAGTAGGGCTTCACCTGCCCCAGACGTAGACGTGGTCCGTGCTACCAAGAGGGGGCTGAGGGATTAGTCAGGGATCAGGGTGGTTTCATGGTGACCCCTTTTCTACCCCTTATACACCCTGCCCAACCCAAGGGCCCATACTTCACAACCCTTTAAAGGAAGTAAAGGACCATATTACGGGCCCATGTAAATAACCTTAGACAAGTGCGACACCCAAGACCCTAGTACAGTGCAATGTTCAATTTCCCCCACACCCCTTAGCCGGCAGTCACGCCTCCCCATCGCAGACTCCCTGCAGCATCTGGCGGAACCCGCGGATCATGACCTGCGAGATTTAGGGTTCTGGGCTTCGGGTTTGGGATGGGTGTTGAGGGTGTTGGCCACTTGAGACCAAGAACCCACCCTGAACCCTGAACCCTAACATGCACTCGTGCCAAGAGCCAAACTCACTCATCCCAGTGCATTCTCCGCACATGCCCGCCACAACAGCACCTATACCCGCTCCCGCTTTCCCTCAGCCCTGAACCCCAAGAGCCCTAAACCAAACTTCCCCGTTCAGCACTAGAAGTGAATGGTCAGATTGAAAACCTCTCTTGGAAGGGAATCTCAACCTCTAAACCCGACCCATGACGCCTCGGCATCTGCAGACTTGAACTGTGCGGTGAAGTTGTCACGGAGGTAGGACTCCAGCATCAGACTCAGCGCCTTCAGCGCAGGGGGGGGGAGGGGGGGCGGGTTGGGGAATCGAAGGACGGTCACATCGAACCCTCGGAGGCTGAAGGTGCTCCTCAAGCCCTCCAACATGCAGGCAAAGGGGCGATGATGACACAGAGCAGGCAGGCCTGTCCAACAGCCAGGGCTAGCGCCGCTTGTGTGCACCCGTGCTCCATGGTGTAGAAGAGCACCTGGGGCGTGGCTTCGTCTTAGGGTTGAGGGTTTGGAGGTTTTGGGCTTTTAGGTCTTGGGCCTAAATCCCTGAATCCTAAGCCTTTTCAGTTCTTGGGACCACAGCACCTCCGCACACGAGAGGGCAACCTGGTGTGGAATGTGGAGCCGGCTGTCGACAAACGCCACAACCAACCTCAGCTAGAGCGTTTTTCGGACTAGAGTCTTGGTTGACGGAGAGGCTGAAATCGGAAACAATGCTCTCAAGGATGCTGGGTACAATGCAGAGTGAACTAAACCCTAAACCCTAAACCCTAAACCCTAAACCCTAAACCCTAAACCCTAAACCCTAAACCCTAAACCCTAAACCTAAACCCTACACCTAAACCCGGATCGCGTCCCGGCGACACCATCCGCCCTGCCGCGTGGAAGCTTTGCACCATGGCAACTTCTGGGCCTTGCGTGCGGCGCATCTCGAAGGCACCAGCTGCTCCCATGACCTTGGGGGTTTAGGGTTTAGGGTTTAGGGTTTAAGGTTTAGGGTTTAGGGTTTAGGGTTTAGGGTTTAGGGTTTAGGGTTTAGGGTTTAGGGTTTAGGGTTTAGGGTTTAGGGTTTGGGGCTTCGGGTTTAGGGTTTAGGTTTAGGGGTCCCCTGACGAGGAATATGGCCGACATGACCGGAAGAGGGTTCAGAAGAGAAGACTGTCACCAAACTCCGCGCTCCTGCCTGAAAAAGGCGAGAGGGGGACGTCGGGAACTACAGAAAATCTTCTTACTTATCTCCCTGGAAGCTATAGGGCTTAGGCCCTCAACCCTAACCCAAAACTGCAAAAACCCTTAACCCTAAACCCTAAACCCTAAAAACTCCTCGACCCTCAACCCTACTAGTAGCACGGGCTTAAGCCTTAGGCCTCCGGGGATGTCTAGCCAGCCGCGGCGCGTAGATCAGGCGGCACCAGGGCTTCAGCTTGCTGGCCGGCATGCGGACCCAGCCCTTGGCCACCAGGACGTGCGTCGCGTAGCAGATCAGGGTGGCAACCACGAAGATCATACCTGAGCCCTCCTGACAGGGAGTTCCAGGCGACTTCCGCGATGTCTTGGGCCTGTTAGGGGGGATCTTGGGGTTGTTGAATGCTTTTGAGGTGGCTTGCTTGGTTCGCGAGGACTGCACAGAGCTGACATCTCCCTTCCATGAAGCACCGTGGATCACCGCGGCGCATCCGACTCGGACTCCCCCCTCTAAACAACCTGGCCTGCATCAAGGCGATCACGGTGAATGGAAGAGCATGCTGGAGGATCCGGCTTGCAATCACAAAGTTGCTTTCGACGAGGCGCTCCATAGCGCCATCGACCCGCAGCTTCTCAGCGGGCGGCTCCCGTTGCCCAGAGCGGCAGCCATTAGAGATCTTGCGGAAGAGCAGACGGACGTCGCTCCCACAGAGAAGCCAATGCACGGCGCCGACGACGAAGACGGAGGCAACCGAGGCGCCGCTAACCGTGGACTGCAGTGTCATGCTGAAAGAAGCACTTGGCGGGGACAAGCCCCCAGTCCTTTAAGAAAATATGTTACAACCCACTTTTTCAAGCATGATTGCGAAAATGTTGCACATGGTTTCAAAGATGGTCTAGATGCCAGATATAACAATAATGACAACAACAGTGTAAAGCAAGAGGGAAACATGGGAGTATCACGTTGTTCTCCTAGATAACCCCTGCCAGTGCTGCACTTCCCTTCCGGGACTTCCCTTCCGGGAGGCTTCCCACTGGGGCTTGAGCCCCCTAACCTCAGTCGAGAAAAGTGTGTTTTTGATTCTTTTCTTGGACATGTTTAGGAGAATAGGACCTGCAGTCGGTAATACTCAGTAGAACAATGATCAGCAAAAACCTTCAATGGAGCCCGACCCCTCATCAATCGCTGAAAAAGCACATACATGGTCGCATGGTGATAACTGGCAAGCGGCACGAAAAACCTCCGAAAGCTTTTCGTAGTTCGCACGTTTATGCATGTGCCGGCTTCCTTCCTCTTTGAGGAAGCTGCCCGGGCTGATGGCAGCACCTGACGTGCTCCCTAGCATCCCTGGATGTCTTCAGCCGGGGACATATGCAGGTCAATCTGCTGGTGCAAAAACCTCAGCTTTTACTAATACGACGACTTCTACTAAGACTACTACAATCTACATGTACTGTTTCTACTCGCACCACTGAGTTCACTCCAACTCCGTCGTCAACTGTCTGCCCCCCGCCCTGCCCCGTCTCCCGAATGGCAATAACCGGCACTAGCGAAGCATAACGAAGCACTCGCTGTCATTCGCCGTCGCTGCTCCGGGTTTCTGCTCTGATGGGAACAACCGGAAAACGTGGTTCGTGGTGCTCTTGCCAGCCTGGCAGTCTCGACACAGAACTTGAGACTGTAAGCCGTTAGAAGCCTTGCTCCTCGTAAATGAGACGCATCAAGTCAGAGTGCATGATTCCCATGTCATTGCTCTCCCCAACTGAATGATATGGTAAGGACCAAGGCAAACCGCTGTCGGAGATTAGAAGCGTCCAAATGGTGTTGACATCCAGGAGAACATGTCCGACATGATGAAGAGTTTGAACGACAAGGAGTTCCAAAACTTCACTTTCCACCATTCTTCCCGCCCAATCGAGTCGAGGTTGACCTGCTCGGGGTCGTGCCCCTGCTCCAGCAGGCCAGCTTCAGGTGCCGGCGTCTCTTCCTTGGCCAAGGAACTGTGCACGTTTTTTTCATGCTGATCGCTTCCACAAGAAAGCTGCCTGCGGAGGTCGTGGTTCTCAGTAATTGATCCTTCCACGCTGAGTGCTTGAAGTCGTTCGCCAGGACGGACCTCCACAGTTGCAGTTCTGCCTCACTGCAGCATACAAAGACGAGCGTGCAGCTGCTTCGGACAAGCCCCCGTGCGCTCAGCGCGACGCTGCCCAAAGTTACTAGAACAAGCAGCCAACGAGATCCGGTTGCTTGGGCCCACAGGCTCAAATTCGGTGCCAGAAAACTGGGCCGTCTCGCGGTCCCAAAAATGGTGCCGCGAAATGGACCCAGCTCCCGCAGCACAATTTGGAATTGAATTGGAGGGGTGAAACCGCGACCCCAAAATTGGGGCCGTTTGGCGACCCCAGTTTCGGGGTCGTGAATTCTTTATTCTTTTATTTTTGGGTTCAATTCCGCGCTTTCCAGACTGCTACACTCAGGCGACTCTGGTCCACCGCCAGTTGAGCTGCAGGTCTTTGTTAGTGCTTTCTGTGGATAGGAGTCACGCTTCAAGCTGTGGGAAGTTGACCAACGTGGCTTCAACGTTTTCTGCGGTTGCGCAGTCGACCTTGCACAATGAAAGCTTTTGGCAGGTTTGCGCTTTGGGCGGCGGGGATATGTGCTGTGCCGGGGCGACTTGTGCTCCTAGCGAATCAGCTGTTGCCGAGCACCTTACAGCATTTTTAATTCAGTGCCATCGACCCTGGTCTTTGCTAGAGCCAAACAGACGCATGTTTTGGAGCAGCAAGTGCTTGCGTGTGAGAGAGAGACAGAGTGTCTGTGAGTGTGTGAGGAGTGTGATGAGAGTGAGAGCGAGAGAGAGCGAGAACGAGAGCGAGAGCGAGAGTGAGAGCGACTTTTTGACTTTGCATTCGCAGAACCGTCTCCTGGTTCCATGCGCGGCATTGGCGACACGCCGAACTTTTGAAAAAAATTATGAGCCCGAGCGGTGCTGGTAACTATGTTTCTGTACGGGCCTAGCTCTGAGCAGAGGCCAAATCAGATCATGAATCCGGCATCACTCGCAGCACAGAAAGAGTCAGCAAGTTGAAAGCACAATACGCAACAGTTTTCACTCAAAGACCGGGAGTATGTAGGATGACATCCTGTAGCCGGTTTCCTATCATCCGTGCACCACCATGTGCAAGGCGGACTCCCCGTGAGGGCCGACGGTCTCCCCGAGGGGGCCGAAATTCCCCGGTCACCAACGGAAGCAGCTGAAGCTGAGGAAGGCAGCAGCTCCTGAGCAGCATCCGCGCATTTAGAAGGGTGTGCTAAAAAGGAGGGGCAGTGACCCTGCTCGAGTCTCGGCCCCTGGTGTAGTATCCCTGCAAAGCAGTCCACTCAACATCAGCCTACTTTCCCAACGAACCACCTGGTGTCCCTGTGCCTGGCGATGAAACGGCGTGTCGGGCCGAGAGCTTGTTTTCGTTCAGACGGCACCCGCCGCCGCACGCAGAGCGAGCTACAGACGAAGGCTGAGAAACGAGAGGCCAAGCAGCGGCACATCTGTTTGTAGCTGTGGGTCTGACACTGACTGTGAAGTTCCATCTGCAAGAGAGGATCCACGAAGACCCGGCGGTTTATCTGCTGACTTACACATACATGCTCAACAGTCTAGAATTGGCCTCCTCGGGGGTGCCACCTCAGTGGATATACGGCTCCCCCGGAGGCCGAATCAGGGCCCTGTAAACGGCTGCAGACAAAAAATGCGCAGCAGACAGCAAACTTAAGCAATTGGTCAGACCAAACCGCAGCAGTGGGGCGTGACGTCGTCCAAGATGATAGGGACGACCTTGAGTGGATACATCGGTGCAACGAGTGCAGCAGGTTGAGGCTGCAAAGATGCGCGGTATAACGTAGAATTGCCCATCTTGGAGCTTCGCACCATGTGGGACAGGAACCGGACCTGAGGTCGGGTATCCGGCAACTCTTGCACCTCTCATCTGGCAGGAGGTTTGCGAAGAGGGCACACAAAAGTGAGGCTCGGACTTGGGACCGGGCACGGCCCAGATCGGCTGCGTTCCTGAGAACCACCGTGCATATGCGTTGCAGTTGCCGTCGTGAGCAGCGCCAAGAAGATGCCTAAGCAGATGCGGGCTCCTAGAGGCGGGACGTGACAGGCACAACAAGAAATCAGTCCATGAAGTGCAGGTCAACCACTCGAAGTTCCCTGGGTTCTGAAAAGTCGGAGTCTGGCATTGCTTCCTCGGCCGAGCACTGCATCGTGCTTTCGCTGTGCATTGGTTTCTGCCAGGGCCACCAAGCAATCATCAGAAGGGCAGTGATCTTCTGCGTGGTTTCTTCTTGGGGCCCGGGAAGGGTCAGGCACCCTGGTGTTCCATTGTGGCAGGAGACCTGGGCAGGCACCTGACAAGGTGCAGAAGATTGCTCACCATGCACATCGCCAGCGCACGCGCAGCAAACGCCATGTCATACGGCACCCGTTGGTATGTACAAGCTTTGCTAGTGGAGCCGATCTGAGCCGGGGTGCTTAGAGCGAGAGCGAGAGCGAGAGCGAAAGCGAGAGCGAGAGCGAGAGCGAGGGTGAGGGTGAGGGTGAGGGTGAGAGTGAGTGAGAGTGAGAGTGAGTGAGAGTGAGAGTGAGAGTGAGAGTGAGAGTGAGAGTGAGAGTGAGAGTGAGAGTGTGAGTGAGAGTGAGAGTGAGAGGTGAGAGTGAGAGGTGAGAGTGAGAGGTGAGAGTGAGAGGTGAGAGTGAGAGGTGAGAGTGAGAGGTGAGAGTGAGAGGTGAGAGTGAGAAGTGAAGGTGAGAGTGAAATTGAAAGTGAGAGTGAGAGTGAGAGGTGAGAGTGAGAGTGAGAGTGAGAGTGAGAGCGCGAATGAGAGTGAGAGTGAAAGTGAGAGTGAGAGTGAGAGTGAGAGTGAGAGTGAGAGTGAGAGTGAGAGTGAGAGTGAAAGTGAGAGTGAGAGTGACAGTAAGAGTAAGAGTGAGAGTGAGAGTGCGAGTGAGAGTGAGAGTGAGAGTGAAAGTGAGAGTGAGAGTGAGAGTGAGAGTGAGAGTGAGAATGAGAGTGACAGTGAAAAGTGAAAGTGAAAATGAAAGTGAGAGTGAGAAACAACCTGGACTAAAATTCTGCTCGGTCTTCGGATCTGGCCTTATTACCCTACGTTTGCTGCGCGTGGGGACCCTTTTTACGGCATTTTCCAAGAAAAAAAACGCTAACGCCACAAAGGTAACAAGCATTTTTTGAAGCCGCATTAGGCACTTTTTAAGCTTTTTAAGTTCAGTTTGTCATCCTTTAAGATGTTGCTGGGTCCTTGTTCACGCTCTGCAGCAATGGTCTCAACCTGCAGCGCCTTCTGCCTTTTTGTCGCGCCGTCACCTGCTGCCTGCCTCTCCCCAGCCTGCATGGTTTCCAGTCTTCAATACTTGGGCATTTTTCTGAAACCCTAAACCCTAAAAGTCTGCCGTCTTTTTCTGGGGTTTGGATTTGCTTCACTTTCTCCAAACCCCCAGCAAAGGACCTACCTTGTCTTAAATCAATAAGTGTTGTCGAAAATCCCCTTTCCCCAGGCAATGTTGCAACACGTTGGTTGTGTTAGACCGACCTTCGGAATCCAACATTGCCATTGGGGGCTTGGAGGCACACGCAAGGGCTTGTGACCGGAGACAAGCATCCTTTTCCAGGCTCTTTAGGCTCCAAGTCCTTGCGATTTCAAGGTAGCTCTTAAGGTCGGGCTGCGCTGCTTACTACGTTCTGCAGACCCTGCACACCTGCAGCAAGCATGCGGACTCTGCAGCAAGCCTGGTTCGCTGTTGGGGCAAGGTGGGTGTTTGCTTGCTTGTGCGCTTCCTCAGTTCGCAAGAGCAAGAACGCCCGCGAAAGTGCTTTGCGCATAGCAAGCTTCTTTAGGGTCTAAACCCTAAAAGGCTGCCGCTCCAGAGGTCGCACCCGGCCAGAAAAACACAAGAAGCGTGGAACACGTTTGAGTGCTACAGGAAGAAACCCTAAACCCTAAAAGTCTGCCGCTCCAGAGGTTGCGCCCGCCTCGCCCAACACACAGCCGCACTACTGCCTATTGATGCGAATAACTGCCCTGCACCCAGCAGCAAGCCTGCCTCTTCCACCCGTGCAGCGTATCAACTTCTTGCAAAAGTGGAGTGCGCTTACTACAATTGCTACAGTACACCTTCTAGCAGAAGTCTTGGTAGGAGCCATCCTTACACATGGCAAAAGCGTAGTCTTGATAAAGTCTGCGCAAAGATCAAGACGTTAACTGGAGATGCAACCAAGAGGGACGAAGACAAGATGGAGAAGAACACGGAGAAGACCGAGAAGAAGGAAAAGAGAAAAGAAAGAAGAAAATCTTGCCGGATGTTAATGTGCACCCCCGCCACCTTTAGCGGCAAGGGCAGCACCTGTTCGTTGGCAAGAATAGTGGGCATCCGCGTTGTAGGCGAGCTGGATTGTCAAGAGGTTCAATGGATCCTAGAGCAGCAGCGCCAGAATGTGCGGAGGAGCAGGACCATGCAAAGGCCGGAACCCACAAGGCTCTGCACTCTTGGCTCTTCTGCCCAGGTTGCGCCTGAGTCGGAGCACGAGCAGATGCCAGAGATGTGACGTGGCAGACAGGGACCGCTTCGGCTCCGCCTAGTTGTTGACGTCCCCTTTTTCCCCCAGACGGGGGCCTGGCGGTGGCTTTAAAGGTGAAAGGGAATGGTAACGCTGTCACGGACACAAGGCCTAGCTGCTCCACCAGGAACAGGGTGCTTGCTTTCGGCGAGCTTCAAAAGTGTGTTTTCTCATCAGAAATCGCACAGTTTTGGGCCTTCATTTTAGGCCAGAAATTGGGTTCCAAAACTGGGTCTGCCTAATTCGAAACTCTTAGAAAAGATCCCATTTTGAGCTTCGCTTTGGGGCCCAAAAATAGGACCCCAGAATGGGCCGTGAAACGTGGCAAGTGTGCTTTCAATTTGCGGAGACACGCAAAGCATGCACCACATGTTTGGGTCGGACGCAAAGATGGCGATCGCTTAAGACTGTTGGCAATAGTGTTATAACGGAACAAGTATTTCACATGACAAGCTGAATTGCAACTGGGGGGGTACTCTGATGCGTCCTATGTTTCTCGTTGTTTGTCGGTCCTGAATGTGGACCCGCGCGATACCACGTTTTTCAGCGATTTTTCCAACGGGCAGCCCGCAAAAGTTGGAAAAAAGGCTCTGGGAGGTCCTGATGAGGTTTTGGAGCCCTTGCAGGGGATTGTGAGGCCTTACTTGAGTATTTGAAAGACTGGTAAACCGGAAAACCCTTGAGAAAGCGCGTGTAGCAGACCTGTACACGAGTACTACTCAAAAATGCGGGAAAACAGCGTGTAGTACCTTGATTCCAAGTAGAAACATTACATGAACCTTAAATTTTTAAAAAAACTATGCATTCATGTAGTACACTGTGGTTTTTCCCCAGCGCGGAGCGTGTAGTACCAGTTTTGATGAAATTACACCCGAGGCGAAATCCAGCTTTTCCCACAGCGCGGAGCGTGTAGTACTAGTTTTCATGAAATTAGACTGGCGGAAAAATCCAGCTTTTCCTACAGCGCGGAGCATGTGACACCTGGTTTTTAATTTGCAGTTCTACAGGTCAGGGGCTTTCAAGCTTCCTGCAGACACTGGGGCCTTCAAGCCTTTGTGTTTACAAGGGGAAATGGACCCTGTGTGAATGCAGGAAAATGCCCAAGTAATTGAAGACTGGAAACCATGCAGGCTGGGGGAGAGGCAGGCAGCAGGTTTTGCAGGCTTGCTGTAGGGTCTGTAGGGGCGGCGTGCGGCAGGGTCTGCAGGTTGCCCGCAGGCGCTGCTGGCCTGCAGGCTGCTGCAGGGTCTGCAGGCTTGCCGACAGCCTACAGACCCTGCAGCTGTCGGCTTGCTGCAGGGGTCTGCAGGCTTGCTGCGTCAGGCTGCTGCAGGCTTGCTGCAGAGTCCGCGTGCTTGCTGCAGGTCTGCAGGGTCTGCAGAACGCAGTAAGCAGCGCAGCCCGACCTTGAGAGCTGCCTTGAAATCGCAAGGACTTGGAGCCTGAAGAGCCTGGAAAAGGATGCTTGTCTCCGGTCACAAGCCCTTGCGTGTGCCCCCGAGCCCCCAATGGCAATGTTGGATGCCGAAGGTCGGTCTGACATGACCAACGTGTTGCAACATTGCCATTGGGGAAAGGGGATTTTCGACAACACTTATTGATTTGGGACAAGGTAGGCCCTTTGCTGGGGGTTTGGAGAATGTGCCTCAAGTGAAGCCAAATCCGACCCCAGAAAGACACAAGAAGCGTAGGACACGTTTGAGTGCCCCCTTCAGTAATCTGCGAGGAATGTGTGTTGAGAAGAAGAAACAACAAGAAACATACAGGCGCTCTTGGAGGTCATCTCACATTCAGTAGAAGCCGGCAAGATGGAGCAACCCCCGCTGTTTGCCGCTATGAAGTCGAGGAGGAAGGGCTGGAGGGAAACTGGAGCTGGGTTCGTTGGAGGACTACAAGAATCCAGACTTGCCGAACGTGGTACTTACCAGTCCGACACTGTCGCTCTCGCATCCGGATCAAGAGGTGCTCGCGCATGCATACGGGCAGGCTTGCAACAGTGCTTTGGCCCATCAAACTGTTGCCTAAACCCTCCCGGAAGGCTCAGAAGTGATCAAGCTTCTCAAACTGCTGCCTAAAACTTCTCCGGAATGCTTAAAGTGCTCTCCACAAAAAATCGGCCGCTGCGCGGGGCTCCAAATTATGGCCAGCTGAAAAAGCGCAGCCATGCTGTTGAACGCCCCTATTCTTTGCGCAAACTGCTGAAACCTTCTCTGGAAGGCCCAGAAGCGATCAGGTCTCTCTCTACGGACGCGTTAAGCAGTTTAGGTGACGGAGGTTCCTTGCCTTACGGCCTACCCATACTTCGCTTAATGTCTGTACCAGACGTGGCGCAGCATTGCTATGGGTAACAGGCAGCTAAGTGATTGGTGCCGGTAGGTTCTTGTTTGCATTGGTCTTACCTTGCTGGCCTTGCGTTAAGTTGTCTTGCAATAAGGGCCTCTGCGCTAGCGGTTGCTTCTTTGTAGTTACGACTTCTTTTGCACTCGCTGACTTGTACAGTTTTTTTTTTTTGGCTCTTGAAGTAGATGTTCTTCCGTTGTTGACGTGCGGCGCAAAGAGAGGTGAGTCCTTCCTACATTCCTGCTTGGGATAGGGCGGAAGGCACTATCGCTTACTTGCTTGCCTGTATGTCGCCACAGCCTGATTTTTAGGCGTTCGTGGCCACTGTGCTGCTGATGTGGTAAAGGGGCGTCCGCTTCAAAAGTGATCGGGTCCGCTGTCTGGACTGAGGTCACTGCCTCACACTTGAGTAAGAAGGTTACTGAAGACGATGAGATGTATGGCAACTGGCGCCCGAGTTCGCCTGGAACTGGCACTGGCGCTGTGGCCCAAGCAACTGCTCTGTCCACTGTGATTACTGGGATGAGACGATCAATTGGATTTGAGCATGAGGCTACGATCACTGTGAGGCCTTCCGGAGCCTCGCGAGCAACTGCAAAGAATTGCAGATGCAGGGAGTCGATGGGGGGATCCACTCATGCCAAGCCACTGGCATCGGCTGGCCTCTGAGATGGGGACCCCCGCCGATTGAAGTGCCTGAGAGCACTGACAGACTTGGAGACTGGCTGGTCGTTGAGTAGGCCACGGAAAGCTGACTGTTCACTGGTCTTGGTGACTGTTTTGCCACTGTGAAGCTGAAGTGAGACCTAGCAGCGCTGTGCAGGCCAGCTGCTTAGACTGTTCTGATAGCAAGCACAAAAGCGCTGTGGTGAGCCTTCGTTTGAAATTGTTTTAATTTTTCAGTTGAATTTACTGCTGTTATGATTAGACGACTGTTGTGAGTCTGATGCTGAAGCATTGACTCAAGGGACTGTGTTAGAGTGCACTGTTCCCTGAAGAACCCGAGCAGTACACACTGCTCATACGGATCAAAGCTGCCGTCACTGCTTTGGCTCCCGGCTCAAGGCCACACTGTTGGCTCAAGTGCGAAAACATAAAAACTGCAGAAGCTGCTCACTGCTGTGATCATCTGCAGTGATTGCGAAGTGCATCTGAAACTGTTCAGTGAGTGTCCCTTTGAATTTTTCGAGGGGCATCCCAGGGAAAAGTGTTCAAAGGGTTGGGTAAGGGAAGGAGACCGGATCCCGTGTCTGCTGGTTCCAAACGCTTCTCGGCAGGAAGCCGAGGCGAATCCCTTTTAACGATTGCTTTTCCAAGGGGGATCATGGAGATGCGTTGGTGTTTTGTTGGCTCAGTTGCGGGCAAAAGTTTTCCTGTACGTGCTTGCTTAGAAATTCACACTCGATTGTTACAGGCCGCATGTAAGCAACTGTTGCGCCTGTTAGAAGCTTCGAAACCATTTCTGAAAAGCAGGTTTGTTTGGGTTGTTGCCGCGAAAGTCTCAGAATCAAAAGTGTGAGGCTTCGTGGCTGCGCCATGATCCAGCGGGGGTGTCCGAAAATAGGGGTACCTTATGATTAGGCGGAATCCTACTATTTGGGGGTCGATACTAAGGGTCCCCTACTCTGGTGTTGGAGCTTCGGCTTTAGAGGTAAACTTTGGAGCTGCTGGGTTTTCTAGGTCGCTCGGATGCATCAGCTCGCCTTGTCACCTGAGGATCTTCACCATGCAAGCCAGCTTTCAGCGTCCGGAAGGCAGCCTCTTTCGGGAGGTTTAAGGTTTAGGGTTTAGGGTTTAGGGTTTAGGGTTTAGGGGTCGCAAGCTCTTGTGTCAGTCCTCCGAAGACAGAATAGCTGCCTTGACGCTTCAAGACAGGGGCCTTTCTTTGTTTGGCCGCTTGTCGTCAGGCTATTCGGTGTGCCATCAGGCCTTGATGCCACAGGTTCCAGATCCCGAATCTTTGCCAACTGCCGCCTACCCGCACTAGGCTGAAATAACTGGACATGGAGCGGCCCCCAGCTGTGTAGCTCATCGTGTGGAAGCCGAAGGAAGAGCAGCGATTCAAGAACCTCTTGCATGATCCAGAGATCCAGCCCTTGGCCAAATGGATCCTGAAGCACAGGCAGGGCTGCTGGAACTCCGCTTTGACTCTCTCATCGATCTTTTGGACATGCTACTGGGTGCAACCAGGAAGAAATTCGTCAATCCGATTGATGTCCGCGTTGTTCTTGATGCGCTCAATTGGCCTCGGCCTGAGCCAATATGGTGCCGACCTGATCTTGAGGTTTCATGGAAAAGCGTTGTCGCAAGGGTTTGGGGGCTTCGGTTGAGGCTCGGGCGGCTAGGCTTCCGTTTGTAGAGGGGTAGTCGCAAAACTCTCCAAGCATTGGTGGGTGGTCTCGGACAGAGGTACAGCGGTAGAGCGGTGAGGGCAAAGGAGCGGAAAATCGCCACTCCCTATCCCTTTACTTCCCTGTAACTCTTCAGCAGGTAAAACACCACATTGTTTCATAAGCGCGCGCCCAAACGAGGAATGGGTTGGAACAGGCGAAGCCAAAACGGGAACGTGGGAGGGGAAGCCGCCAGCACAAAGAGATGTTGGAGAACAGGTATGTGGGGCACAAGTGAGGCCAGCAGTTGGGGCACAAGTGAGGGACCATCAAGGGGACAAGCATTTTTTCATGGAATCTTCAGCAAGCTGTGAGAGTGTTGCCAGAAGCTTGTGACGCTGAGCTCTTTTTGCCATCGTGTTACCATAGTTGAAAGTCGTGTTGCTGGGCATTTTGGCCCAAGGGGCCTTGGACAGCCATTTTGATCAGCCCGGTCTTTTCAAGCCCAACCTGGCGAAATACCCTCCCTAACGCCCCACCTCCCGAACTCCCGAACTCCCAAAACTCCTAAGCCCTATACCTCCATTCACCCCCCCCCTCCCCTTCAAAGAAACAAGAATCGAAAACACACTTTTCTCGGCTGAAGTTAGGCTCAAGCCCCGCCAGTGGGAAGCCTCCCGGAAGGGAAGTGCAGCACTGGCAGGGGTTATCCAGGAGAACAACGTGATACTCCCATGTTTTCCCTCTTGCTTTACACGCTTGTTGTCATTGTTGTTATATCTGGCATCTAGACCATCTTTGAAACCATGTGCAACATTTTCGCAGTCATGCCTGAAAAAGCGGGCTGTAGCATTTATTCTTAAAGGACTGGGCCCCTTAGATTCGTGGTTCGAAAAGTCTCCCGGAGCATCATTTAGAAAGCTTCCCGGGGGCTTGTCCCCGCCAAGTGCTTTCAGCATGACACTGCAGTCCACGGTTAGCGGCGCCTCGGTTGCCTCCGTCTTCGTCGTCGGCGCCGTGCATTGGCTTCTCTGTGGGAGCGACGTCCGTCTGCTCTACCGCAAACTCTCCGCTGGCTGCCGCTCTGGGCAACGAGAGCCGCCCGCTGAGAAGTTGCGGGTCGATGGCGCTATGGAGCGCCTCGTCGAAAGCAACTTTGTCATTGCAAGCCGGATCCTCCAGCATGCTCTTCCATTCACCGTGGTCGCCTTGATGCAGGCCAGGTTGTTCAGAGCGGGGAGTCCGAGTCAGATGCGCCACAGTGATCCACGGTGCTTCATGGAAGGGAGATGTCAGCTCTGTACAGTCTTCGCGAACCAAGCAAGCCACCTCAAAAGCATTCAAAAACCCCAAGATCCCCCCCAAGAGGCCCAAGACATCGCGGAAGTCTCCTGGAACTCCCTGTCAGGAGGGCTCAGGTATGATCTTCGTGGTGGCCACCCTAATCTGCTACGCGACGCACGTCCTGGTGGCCAAGGGCTTGGTCCGCATGCCGGCCAGCAAGCTGAAGCCCTGGTGCCGCCTGGTCTACGCGCCGCGGCTGGCTAGACATCCCCCGGAGGCCTAAGGCCTAAGCCCGGGTTTAGGGTTTAGGGTTGAGGAGTTTTTAGGGTTTAGGGATTGGGGTTCAGGGTTAAGGGTTTAGGGTTTTTGCGATTTTGGGTTAGGGTTTAGCCCCTCTCGCTTTTTCCAAGGCAAGAGCGCAGAGTTTGGCATAGGGAACCTTGAGTCTTCTCTTCTGAACCCTCTTCCGGTCATGCCGGCCATATTCCTCGTCAGGGGACCCCTAAACCCTAAACCCGAAGCCCTAAACCCTAAACCCTAAACCCAACCCTAAACCCTAACCCTAAACCCTAAACCCTAAACCCTAAACCCTAAACCCTAAACCCTAAACCCTAAACCCTAAACCCTAAACCCTAAACCCTAAACCCTAAACCCTAAACCCTAAACCCTAAACCCTAAACCCTAAACCCTAAACCCTAAACCTAACCCTAAACCCTAAACCCTAAACCCTAAACCCTAAACCCTAAACCCTAAACCCTAAACCCTAAACCCTAAACCCTAAACCCTAAACCCTAAACCCTACACCCTAAACCCTAAACCCTAAACCCTAAACCCTAAACCCAAAACCCAAAACCCCCAAGGTCATGGGAACAGCTGGTGCCTTCGAGATGCGCCGCACGCAAGGCCCAGAAGTTGCCATGGTGCAAAGCTTCCACGCGGCAGGGCGGATGGTGTCGCCGGGACGCGATCCGGGTTTAGGTTTAGGGTTTAGGGTTTAGGGTTTAGGGTTTAGGGTTTAGTTCACCTTGCACTGTTCCCAGCATCCTTGAGAGCATTGTTTCCGATTTCAGCCTCTCCGTCAACCAAGACTCTAGACCGAAAAACGCTCTAGCTGAGGTTGGTTGTGGCGTTTGTCGACAGCCGGCTCCACATTCCACACCAGGTTGCCCTCTCGTGTGCGGAGGTGCTGTGGTCCCAAGAACTGAAAAGGCTTAGGATTCAGGGATTTAGGCCCAAGACCTAAAAGCCCAAAACCTCCAAACCCTCAACCCTAAGACCCTAAACCCTAGGCCCTGGGCTGCAGAAGCGCCTAAGCCACGCCCCAGGTGCTCTTCTACACCATGGAGCACGGGTGCACACAAGCGGCGTTAGCCCTGGCTGTTGGACAGGCCTGCCTGCTCTGTGTCATCATCGCCCCTTTGCCCGCATGTTGGAGGGCTTGAGGAGCACCTTCAGCCTCCGAGGGTTCGATGTGACCGTCCTTCGATTCCTCAACCCGCCCCCCCTCCCCCCCCCCCCGCGCTGAAGGCGCTGAGTCTGATGCTGGAGTCCTACCTCCGTGACAACTTCACCGCACAGTTCAAGTCTGCAGATGCCGAGGCGTCATGGGTCGGGTTTAGAGGTTGAGATTCCCTTCCAAGACAGGTTTTCAATCTGACCATTCACTTCTAGTGCTGAACGGGGAAGTTTGGTTTAGGGCTCTTGGGGTTCAGGGCTGAGGGAAAGCGGGAGCGGGTATAGGTGCTGTTGTGGCGGGCATGTGCGGAGAATGCACTGGGATGAGTGAGTTTGGCTCTTGGCACGAGTGCATGTTAGGGTTCAGGGTTCCTTGGTCTCAAGTGGCCAACACCCTCAACACCCATCCCAAACCCGAAGCCCAGAACCCTAAATCTCTCAGGTCATGATCCGCGGGTTCCGCCAGATGCTGCAGGGAGTCTGCGATGGGGAGGCGTGATTGCCGGCTAAGGGGTGTGGGGAAATTGAACATTGCACTGTACTAGGGTCTTGGGTGTCGCACTTGTCTAAGGGTATTTACATGGGCCCGTAATATGGTCCTTTACTTCCTTTAAAGGGTTGTGAAGTATGGGCCCTTGGGTTGGGCAGGGTGTATAAGGGGTAGAAAAGGGGTCACCATGAAACCACCCTAGAGCTAGGGGCCTGGATCCCTGACGAATCCCTCAGCCTCTTGGTAGCACGGACCACGTCTACGTCTGGGGCAGGTGAAGCCCTACTAAGCCCAGATGACCACTAGAATTCTAAACGACCCTAAACCCCCCCAAGCCCAAACAACCTTAAACCCTAAACCCTGAACCCCGAACCCTAAGGTGCTCCTGGACGGTGGCCTCCGAATCCAGGGCGAAAGCCCGAGCCTTCGCCGACTTCTTATGACCACCGCCGCGGTCGACGGGCGCTCTTTCCAGGAGAGCGGGGGGGTTCAGGGTTTAGGGTTTAGGGTTCAGGGAGGGTTTAGGGTCTAGCTAAGGGCGCACTTTGAGGAATCTAGGAGGATGGGGGGCATGGGGTGGGGTGGGGTGGGGTGGTGTTTGAGAAGTATTGGGGGTTGAGGGCTTCGGGTTTCAGCAGCGCAAAGCCGTCACACCTTCATTGTGGTCCTCGTCCTCTTCCTTGTCTCGCCTCCGGAGCGAGGGAGAGAGCGAGAGAGAGCGAGCGAGAGAGAGCGAGCGAGAGAGAGCGAGCGAGAGAGAGGGAGAGAGAGTGAAGCAAAAACCAGACTGCGGGCTTGAGAGAAGTTTCACGGAAACACGGACCGCGGGCGTGCACTGCGCGCGCAAGAAGAAGAAGCAGAAGCAGAAGACGAAGAAGTGCCTGCTGTCATATGCAACCGCACGCCATAGGTCTTCTTGACCGTAGCTCTCTCTTGCCTCGAGACCATCACCTGAAGCAGTAGCTCAGGAACTGGATGACATGCTCCTTTAGAGCGCATCTCCATGCCAAATCAGTCGCATGAAAGCCGCACTTGAACTGCTTCACGGGCCTACTTAAACTCTTTGTCGAGGCATCCACTTGGTTTGCTCGTTTCGGTTCTTGAGGTGACCTCCCCTTTTCGTGCTTGTCGGAAGACTCGCCATTGCGAACGTATGAATGATCCAAAGAGCGAGAGGACGAGAATGCAGGAACGAGCAAAGGTTTTGGTTACTGCGGTTGTTGCTGTTCTTGCCGAGTCCGAGTTGCTCTCCTAAACCCTAAACCCTAAACCCTAAACCCAAACCCTAAACCCTAAACCCTAAACCCTAAACCCTAAACCCTAAATCCTAAACCCTAAACCCTAAACCCTAATCCGCAAACCCTAAACCCTAACCCCAAACCCTAAACCTTAAACCCTAAACCCTGAAAACTCCCGAGCTGCCGTTTCGAGGAGCTTCTGGAGGACGATCATCAGCAGGGGAGCCGCTTCCAGGACTTCATCGCAAGGCCGTTGTCCCCAGCTTCGGGGGTCCCCCCCCCCCCCCAGGGTTTAGGGTTTAGGGGTTAAGGTTTAGGGTTTCGGGTCTAGGGGTTAGGGTTCCCCCACTAACCCACCCACCCACATGCTCGAATCTAGCATGCCGAACAGAGTTTAGGGTTTTCGGGTTTCGGGTTTTGGCTACAAATAGGAGTGGGTTCTTGGAGAACCATGAGAACCCCAAGGTCGGCTGAAGCCGTTTCAAGGCAGTCCGGAGCGACCCCGCCTTGCCTCCGGGTGTCCCTGCAAAGCCAGAGCGGCCCGCGCGTCGCTGTGGACATTTTCCATGTGGTGCTCCCAGGCATCTGGGTCATGGTTGAGGATCATTTCACATGTTGATGGATACTAGAACCCACCCCCAAAATAACAGAAAAGGATCATGTTTCATACTCTCCCGAGTATGGTTCAGGCATGCACGGCTCGGAGGCCTACCATCTTCTCGCCTTCCGCCAAGACACGGAGCGAGAGAACGTACCGGATGCACAGCCGATCCCGGAGCAGGTCTTCAGGAGTCTGAGAAATGCGAGCGGCAGGCGCTCCCGCCCCTGTTCGGCCCGGTCCGCCTCGAGCACGGCCTCAAGGGCCTCGAGCACGGAGTCGCTGCTGCCGACCTTTCCGCATCTTTCCGAGATGATGCTCCTGGTCGACGCCTCCCAAGCGCAGCAGGAGGTCCGGCAGGTGCACCTGACGTATGCAAATGCCTCCGAGCAGGCCGAGATGCCCAGCTTGCGCAAGTTCATCCGCCCCACCGATTGGGAGACGGTCCGCTCCAGCGTGAAGCGCGTTGCGAGCGCGGCGGCGGAGAACCCGTCGAAGGTGATGAAGCCGGTGTACTTCAAGATACCGCTGTGGTTCAGGATGCTCGACCAGCCATCCCAGTTCATGATGGCCAGGGGCGCCAAGCTGCTCCCGCATTGGCGGTCCAGTAGCCCCACCAGTCCAAGCAGTTCCAGCAGCCGCTCGAGTGGGGAGTCTTCAGAGCAAGACCCAGTGCCTTGACCTGTCGTGAACGCAGCGCTTTGAATGACATGTCTGTTGCTTCTCATATAGGGGGGCCCTTAACCCTCACCCAAACCCTGAACCCCAAACCCCAAGCCCCAAACTCCAAACCGAAACTTTATAAACCCAAAGGGTTTCCTCCAGAGAGAAGAAGGTGAATCAGTGGCTGGCGCGGAACGCCGCAAACTCCGGACAGCCTAAGGAGAAGAAGCCCGTCAGCCTGTGGTTCCTTGGGCCATGTCAGGGGGGGTTCTTACTAGGGATCTGGGATACTACCACTTTGTTTTTTTTTCGGGGGGGGGGTTTTTCCCTGTTCTAGGACTTTTTCTTTTGGTCTTTAGCTTAAGGGTTAGGGTTTACTTCGGGTTGTAAGGATCTCGTGTTGGGGGTTTCGCGTCTTGTCATTCTGAGGCTCCTGGAGCTGACAACAGCAGCCCTCAGCCTGGAGCATCCCAAACCCCGACCCCTAAGCCCTGAACCCGGATCCAAGAAGCCCTAAACCCTAAACCCTATACCCTATACCCTAAACCCTCAACCCTCAACCCTCAACCCTCAACCCTCAACCCTCAACCCTCAACCCTCAACCCTCAACCCTCAACCCTAAACCCTAAACCCTGATCCAAGAAGCCCTAAACCATCAACCCCAAACCAGAACCCTAAGCCCCAAGGTCCTCAAACCCGAATGTCCTAAACCCTGAGCCACGGGATGCCCCCCCTTATCCCAACATTTTGTTACCCCCAAGTGGAATCCCCAAAGAAGGAGTGTTCGTATGAGGTTCCTCGCAACAAGCCCTGGCACTAAACCCGAAACCTTTGACCCGAAACCGAACCCCCCCCCCAAGAAACCCCCAAAACCCTAAACCCTAAACCCTAAACCCTAAACCCCAAACCCCAAACCCTAAACCCTAAACCCTAAGCCTCAATGCCCGAGGCTGTGTCTGACAGACCTGGTGGCTGCCCCGGTTTCCGTGCGGGCGCCGGCTGAACTGGACCCCCGGGCTTAGGGTTTAGGGTTTAGGGTTTAAGGGCTAATCTTAGGGGGTTTGGGGTCCCTATATGGGGGGTTTCTTCAGGGTTTAGGGGTTCAGGGTTTAGAGTTTAAGGGGTTCAGGGTTTAGGGGTCTTGGGGGTTCTGGGGGGGCATCGGGGAGGAGTTTAGGGTTTAGGGTTTCGGGTTTAGGTTTCGGGTTTGGGACTCATCGCCTTCAACCCTAAACCCTAAACCCTAAACCCTAAACCCTAAACCCTAAACCCTAAACCCTAAACCCTAAACCCTAAACCCTAAACCCTAAACCCTAAACCTTAAACCCTAAACCCTAAACCCTAAACCCTAAACCCTTAACCCTTAAACCCTAAACCTTGGGTTCGCCGGTGGGGGGGGCTTCAAGGATGGGCAAATCCCCTAAAGCCTAAATTCTAAGACCCTGAATGATAATTTTTAAACTCTAAAATCGGGTTTATACAGGCCTCTTCGTGCATCCTCATAAGGGAAGCCATTTTTTCGATTTCAAAACCTAAGGGTGGGCGGTTGTGGGCTTTGCCCTCGTCACAGGGAGCAGCAGCGTCGTCTGGGCAAAGAGATTCATTCGCAAGCTCAAGAGTCCCAGACCCCATAAAACACCAGCAAAACTAGACACCGATTATCCCGAAAGCAATCAGTTCGACGTTTGCAAGGGACGCGTATCTGGCGGTGTTGTAAGTGCGGTGGTCGTGGCGCAGTGAAGTAGGTGTGGTGTAGGTGCTGTGGTCTTGGTGCGGTGTAGTGCCAGAGTGAACGACGCCGCAGAGGGTTCGTCGGCCACGTTGAAAATGTGCACGGTCCCCGCAAAGAACCTTTCGCGGTGCTTTCGGGAAGAAACACAAAAGAAACAAGCACAAAAAGCAAGAAAAGGCACCGCTAGGCTCCCCTCCTCGTCCATCGGGAGCAAGCAGACCTCGAACCGCCGTAGAAGCGGTTGGATCGGGCCCCCAAGCACCCTAAACGCTAGCCCTACTAAACCCGATACCCTGCACCCCAAACTCTCAGGGCTCAGCCCTAGGCCTGGAATTTGTGCTTCGTAGTGGGAGCCCGCAGTCCATTCTTCATCGCAAGCCATACAAGCTCAACAGGGTGTAGGTTGAGGTTTTGGGTGAAGGGTTTAGGGTTTTTAGTATTCGGGGTTCAGGGTTGAGGGTGTGGGATTTAGGGCTTTAGGCATATGGTGGTTATGGCCGGGCTTAGGGTTTGGGATTTGGGGTTTACTGTTTCGGGAGTTTCGGATGTCTCACCTCAGGAGATGATCCACGAAGGGGACCACCGTCGGCTCCCAAAAGACGAGTGACCTTCAAGGGAGGGACCCTTCTCAGGGGACTTCTAAGGGACCTTGGGGGTAATGTGGGGGTACTTCGTTGTATCGGGACTTTATCTTGGGGAAAGATTCAGGGTCTGTTCTAGGGGGTCCCTCCCTATATCCCTTAGACCTGCACCTTGCAGTGCGCTGGCGGGCTCTGGGTTAAGGGGTTTAGGGGTTTTGGTGGGGTTTTCGGGTTGAGGGGTTGGGGTTGGGGTTTAGGGCTTGAGGGGCCCATGCAACTCCAGATTTGCTGACTCCCGTGTCCTGTAGCTGTGCCTTTAGGGTTTAATTAGGGGGCTAGGATATGGGTTTGGGGTGTAGGGTTTAGGGTTTAGGGTTTAGAGTTGGTGCTGCATCTTTGTGCGTGTAACAGCGAAAAGCTGCAGGGGATGCGAAGACTTTTCGTTAGCAGCATGTTGTGCCAAGGAAAGTACGAGGTCATCATGTTAAGCCATCTGGTGGTAAGCGCGGTTGCTTTCGGAGAGCGCTTCTACGAACTCAGCCTTCCTTGGCTCGCTGACGCGTCAGCTTGTTCAAAGAGCTCCCTGCCCAACCCTAAACCCTCTACGCCCCCAAAAAGAACCCGCCAGAAAGAATCCCCAAAACAACTCACCCCTCTCGGCGCCGAAGTGATCTGAGCCGGGCATTCGACACCATGTCAAGCCATGTCAAGCCTTGGGGAACCTCTTTTGGGGTACATCCTTCGGGGGGTCCAAGCTGGATTCGAAGGTTGGAACCATGGGCCCTGAGTATGGTCTTACCCTTTTTTGTCGGGATCTGAAGTATGGGCCCTCATTATATATAGTGTATATGTATTCCTATATATGTGTATATTTAGGGGTTATATAACAAGGGACACAAATCAAGGGCCCGTGGCTGGGACCCCAGCTTAATTCCCTTGACCACTATCTGCTTAAGAACCCCCCCAAAAAAAAAGTATAAATAAGAACAACAACAACAGCAACAACAGCAACAACAGCAACAACAGCAACAACAGCAACAAGAGCAACAAGAACAACAAGAACAACAAGAACAACAAGAAGAACAAGAAGAAAAATAAGAACAAGAAGAACAAGAATAAGCAGAAGAAGAAGAAGAAGAACAACAAAGGGCAATATAGGAGTTGATGTTACATTTCTTGGGGAGGCTATATTAATCGTTGACATATTAGCGTTCGGCCTTCATGGTGTCCAAGCCACTGCCCGGGCCTTCTCAATCCGGAAGCTCTGCGCTGCCAAAGGAGCCGGGAGAAACCGAAGAAAAGAAAGCTGGCCGTGTTTCAGCCCTAAACCCTAAGCCCTAACCCCTAAACCCTAACCCTAACCCCTAAACAACCCCCAAACAACCCCTAAACCCTAAACCCTAAACCCTAAACCCTAGCCCCTAAACCCTAAACCCTAAACCCTAAACCCTAAACCCTAAACCCTAAACTCTAACCCTAAACCCTAGAAGCCCTAACATCCATTCCTCAAGTGTGGATGTTGGCTGTCCGGTCCACACATTCTGGGTTCCGCAAAAAGGGGCTCAGCTGCCTCCTCTCATGCTTTTTCCTAAATTGGGCAAGGGCCTTTGACTCAGTAGCTTTCACTGCAACTAACTTTTCCTCCTTCTCATGGGAGGGCCCCCCCTACCATGATTGCGGAATTATGGCTCTCTACAGGGCCCCCTCCTTCGTTTGCCAGAGACTCTGGCAGAATTTCAGGTTTTCGATCTCAAACCAAGGGGCTGCCCGCCATCCCCGTACCTCTACTCTTTTAAACTCGCACGCAAGTGCGATATTCTCAACAATGCACGTTCTCAAGTTTCTTTTCCGTTCTTCTGACGGGGACACCGAAGCATGCACACTCCCCCCCCTTGCAGAAACCGTCTTGACGACCGCCTGCAGCCACGTTCAGGATAGGGTATCGCATGCAAGGCTTGAGTTTCAGAGTCACTTTGCACAGCACAGAGCTCACGGTGCTCCTTTCTTCTTGGGCAGACCAACTTCATCGTCTTCTACATCTTTTTCGAGAAGAGGTCCTTTCCGAAACCTACATTTCAAGAAACAGGTTCCTGGCAGGCCTCCAGGCCAGTATTTTTCTTTCCGGAAGTAGAAGAGCTCGGGGGACCTCTGCTTCCTCAAATTTTGAAGCGCTTGACGTATCAAGTCTCACAAGCAGTACCGCCTTCCAAGTCCTTGCACAAACTTTGGAAACAACTTCAACAACAAGTGTTGAAACAATTACGCAATTGTGCAAAAACTCTTGCAAACAATTAGACACAAAAAGCAGTTTAGCAGTTGTTGTGCATATAAAACAATTCAAGTCGTGTGTTGGTACCCACCGGCCGCCGGGCTTCTAAGAAGACATAGTCCCTAAGCCTCTGAACCCCTAAGCCCTCAGCCCCATTTCCTGTACATGCACACTTTGAAAACCCTCAGCCACTAAAGGCCACCTTATAATCTAGATCTATAGTTCTATGAACCCCCTCTGGACCGTAACCTGCTAAGAAAGCCCCGCACGCCGACTCCCATGGGCTCAACAGAAAGCTTTGCAAGTTCCAAAATCGCCCTCTTCGCGCTCGCACCGTCCGCACTGCTTAGAGGAAGGGAGGTTTTGGGCTTCGGGTTTCGGGTTTGGGATCCGGGGTTAAGGGGCTTGTTGGGGGGATAGTATTGTGAGCTGTAGGACTATAGGACCTTTTGGTGTCCGCATGCAAGCGGCAACCCGTTTAGGGGTTTAGGGACCGTGAATCAAAAAATGCCATCAGCAGGGTTGAGGGATACATGTGCAGCCCTGTTTCTGCAGGAAAGTCGTTCCCCATACAGCCCAAAGGCCCCAAACGAAACCCGAACCCCGAACCCTGAACAGAACAACGAAACCCCAGCCGGAAATTCATGAGTCATGAGTAGTAAATGAGTCGGGTTATACGCGCTTAAATGTTACATTGTTACTGCCAGTTCGGACCATGCTTACCCCAGTGTTAAACGCAGCTACAGCCACCCAGACATGAAAAATGAGTCCCCAAAATCCAGAATAGCCCCAACGCACGACACATCCCTTGGCCAAAATCCCGCCCAGGATCCAAGAATCCTAAGCCCTAAACCCAAAACCTTAAACCTAAACCCTAAACCCCCCTAAGCCCTAAACGCGCGCAAGGACATGTCGTACCAACCTGCCACCGATGCCCCGCCCTCGTCGCAGAAGTTTCAGGCGTCATTTTTTTTGGTGGCGGAGTCGTGTGTTGTTTGTTGGTTGGTTGGTTGGTTGGTTGGTTGGTTGTTTGTTTGGTTGGTTGGTTGGTTGGTTGGTTGTTTGTTTGTTTGTTTGTTTTTGTGTGTGTGCCCGCACGTGCGTTTTTGGGTTTTAGGGATTTGGGCTGCTTAGGTGGTTTAGGCTCAGAGGGTTTAGGGTTGAGGGTGTAAAGGTCAGGGGCATGGTGGTTTGGGGGTTCAGCGTTAGCCGAGATCATCCCCCTTGAATCTCCAAAAATTACCCCTCAACCGTAAGCCTGAAACCCTGAACCTGAAGCCCCAAAACCGTAAAGCACGGCGGGGGGTGCGCCCCAAACGCGGCGCTCACTGGGATTGCAAAGGGGGTTTGAGAGCCGCATTTCAAACCAAAAGAGGGTGTTGCACTATTCTAGATTCCAAACCCAAGACCTCCTAGCACCCGTTTTAGGATGTCAGGTTCACAGCCGAGAGTTGGATTTCCAATAACTTAGCCTAGCCTTCCGTTTCCATCGAAGGAACCGTGGCGCAGGGAAAATTCACGGGGGCGGGGGTGGGGTGGGGGTGGGGGGGGGGGGGGGGGGGAGCAAGGTAAGCATCACTGCGACGGGGACGCGAGTGCAGAATTCCTCATACAGTCACTCGTGGCGAGAGAGGGTCCAGATGTCAAGCCAGATCAGAGGATGCAACAAGGCGCCCTCTTCATAAGGCCTTACCTTCCAAGGCACTGTTTAGGAAACCATGCCTTCGCCACGCAGCCCTTCCCCGCCCCCCCAGGCCAGCATCCGCCAGCTGAAGGCGGGAGCTCGGGAGCCCCCATGGCGGATAAGATCCAGTGGCTCAGGGGGGCTGGGATTGCCCAAAGAAACCTCTTATCATGTGGGGGGCGGGCCGAAAGAAGTAGAACACAGGTGTTTTTGGTGTAGCATCTTATGGCAACCTATGGTTCTGTCGAAGGGGCAGGTGTTGGTACAATGTGGGTTCAGTGTGGTTCTGGCTATTCAGCCTGAACAGTGAAACGTGACGCCGGGAGAAAAACCTCATGTCAATGCTTTAGCCTGAACAGTGAAACGTGACGCCGGGAGAAAAACCTCATGTCAATGCTTCAGGATCTCAGGAAAGATAGCATAAACCTGCCAGGGATGTCGGCTGGTAGACTCCGTGCAGGTAGGAAGTACTGGCTGGGGTCTCAGGACACATCTAAGCTCTCGAGGCTTTCGGGTGAAGAAGCGGTTTCCGCTAAAGGCACGTAAATTCAGAGGGGATGGGACCGTCTGCGGTTTGAACTGTAGAGCTTTGCAGCCACCATATACACGGACCGCAAGTCGTCGCCTCAACCCAGAACCCCGAATGCCGGAAGCCACATATAGTCCTGGCCAGGGCACGGTGCAGCAGCGCAAGCTGGCCGGTCAGGCAACTGGCTGCACAGAGATCTGTGGCTTAGGGTTCAGGCTTCCGGGTTCGGGTTCTAGGGTTTTGGGGCATGAAGCAGTTTCCAGGTGGCCAGCGTGTCGTATCTATGTGCTAGACAATATGCTGTACTGTATACTTCTCTCGACTTAGAGTATGCATATCATGCTATAGACCATGTGTTGTATGATACTGCATGCTACTTGAAACCCACAAGCATGCGCCCAAACCCTCCCCGAGCCTCCGAGCCCCAAAGCCCTTTTTATCGAAGTCTCGGGATACATGTCCGATTCAGCTTTAACCTTCAGGGCGCCAGGACTTGGGCTCTGAGTTCGAGGAGTATGTACTGGAAGCCCGGGCTGTTGATTGCTGCTAGCTTCCGACTTGCGACTGACTTGATTTTGGTTACAGGCGGTGGTGGTGCTGCCGCTGCCGCTGCTGCTGCTAGTGATGACTCATGGTTGTGATGATTGCTATTTCTTCAAGCATGTCTGCGGCAATTACGGACCATCCCTTCTTGCACTTTAACTGTCACCTTACTAGCAAAATTTGCAGTGTAACTCATGATTGCTCGACTAGGACCATTGCAGCGAGGACAATGATGTCTACTGCAAGAACTGCAGCAATCACGCATGATGATGATGATGAGGATGATGATGATGATGGTGATGTTGCTGCTGCTGCTGCTGATGATGATGATGATGACGGCTAGGCCATCACCCGCCTCGAACTGGAGCGCGACATGCTGCGCGGCATGAAGGCTTGAGTCGGCCTGAGCTTCTCGTATACCTTAACCCCCCAAACCCGAAACCTTGAACCCCCCAAGCTTTCTTACTCCCCAGCCAAAGTGCTTCAGCAGACCCTCCGTCTTCCCCCGCATGTACATATGTACTCGGAGACCCTAAACCTTAAACATTTAACCCTCCTCAGAGTGTCACATAGAACCCGCACCACTGCCCCCGCGAGGCGCGTTGGGAATTCTACGCCAAGCAGGCCAAGAGCGAAGGGGGCTTTGGTTCTATCTGCGCAGTGTAGTTGGACAACGGCGCGTACTCGGCCGTGGGTCAAAGTCCACTTTTTGGGGTTAATGTGTGGTTTAAGGGGGGGGGGAGGGGGGGGGGGGGAGGGGGGGAGGGGGTGGGGAGGGGGGGGGAGGGGGGGGGGAGGGGGAGGGGGGGGGAGGGGGGGGGGCTATTGTGCACCAAGTCGCCAGATTCTTGGGTTTTGAGGTTTTTTGGGTCTCGGGCGTCTGGGCTTCCTCTCTTTGAGCTTGCGTTTGGGGAAGTCCCAGGTGGTATCCCTGGTGTGTACCTACCGGGATGACCTCCACGTCTACCTCTTGCTGGAGGCAGTTTTTTCATGATTCTTGGCTTCGCACGTCTGAACGCTTCGTCGGGAGGGGAGGGTTCAGAGGGTTTACGGGGCTTCGAGGGCTTACAGGGCTTATTGGGCTTTAAGGGCTTAGACATTTCGAGGGTTTAGAGGGCTTATAGTGCTTATCGGGTTTTTACGGCATCTGAAAGCCAGCGGGAAAATTGCACTGAGCAAAACAGGTATCGGGTAGGCAGGGTGACGCGTGACATCAACTGTTTTTGGCCCTTGGAGACGCCTGGCACCGGAGGATCACAGGTTGGTCACCCTTCGGTGTGAGGTTGGGGGCTCTGGGCCCGAAGAACACAAGTGCGCAACCAACTGGTGCCCCCCACCGTTGCTTCGCAGGTGGCGTCCGGCGGAGATCGTGGCGGTTCTACCACCAGCAGGGCCACCGAGGCACTGACAGGTTGCGGAGCGTTGCGGAGCGGAAACAGCATCACAGCCTTGCTCCAGGGAACCTGCCCGCCCTGGCGTTCCATGTGGCGTGCTTAACTGAGGCTGCAGTGCTGTTGGCTGTTGTTCTTCGGTGGTGGTGTTGTTGTTTGATGGTTCTTGCTTGCGGGAAGGCCCTGGAGCACATCCACAGCCACAACGTGCTCTGGAGGGACCTCAAGCCGGCGAACTGCCTGATTGATGGCAGAGGCTACGCCAAGGCACGAGTTACGTGAGTGGATTGGGGCATGTGTTGCAGAAGCGCTTTTTTGTGTCCATCAAGCCCGTGTCAAGAAGAAACAGCGCCATTTTGTTACGGGCATGTTTGTGTCCATCGAGCCAATGTCAAGAAGAAAAAGCGCCATTCTGTTACGGGCGAGGAAAGCCCCATTTTGATGCGGATATTCTGCGTCCATCGAGCCACTGGCAAGAACTAGTGCAAATTTGTTACGGGCGTTTTTTGCAAAAGCGCCATTTTTTGTTCCGCACATGTCTGTGTCCATCTGAGATGAAATAGCGCCATTTTGTTGCGGACATTTTGGTGTCCATCGAGCCAATGTCAACAACCAAGCACAATTTTGTTCTGGGCATGTTTGCAAAAGTGCAAGCGAATGTCAAGAAACCTCGTCATTTTGTTGCGAGCATGTGTTGCAATAACACCATTTTGATACGCGCATGTTTGTGTCCATCGGGTCTTTTTTCAAGAAGAAACAGCCCCATTTTGTTACAGACAAGCTTTTGTCCATCGAGCCGATGTCAAGAAGAAAAGGCACCAGTTTCATACGGGCATGTTGTGCAAAGGCGCCAATTTGTTATTTATGCACATGTTTGTGTCCATCAGGCCTTTTCAAGAAGAAACAGCGCCACTTTGTTACGGACATTTTTGTGTCTACCGAGCCAAGAAGAAGAAGAAGAAGCGCAATGTTCATTCATACAGGCATGTTTTGCGAGAGCGCCGTTTTGTTACGCACGTGTTTGTGTCCATCGGGCCTTTTTGTCAAGAAGAACGAGCGCTATTTTGTTACGGACATTTCTTTGTCCATTGAGCCAATGTCATGAAGACAAGCACCGGGCATGATGTGCAAAAGCGCCATCTTTTCATGGACATTTTTGTGTCCATCGCGCCTATGTCAAGAGCAATTTCGTTATGGACAATTCCATTTCTGCGTCCATTGCGTGGAACCCAAGAAGCAAGACAATCGTATGTGGTACACACTATGCCCAGCCCCTAAAGGGCCCCTAAACCCTAAGCCTCAGGTTACGGAGTTTGACACTTGCCCACCAAGAAGTGACGTGAAGTAGGGTTTATATTCCTTGTATCCCCATAAGGACACCCAATAAAGGCACTCACCACAATTAGCAAGGAACCCCATATACTCACCAATAGAAAACCCCTGTTCGCATGGGTTTACCACTCCTTTTATTCCAGAAGCCTCGCATTTCGCCCGGCCAAGCAAGTTCAGCAAGCCATTATGAAGCAGGAAATCTTGGTCAGGTAGAACCCCTGGGCAATGCTCGGGGTGGTGCGGCGCTGCCTGCCCCGCCGGCCCGCCTTGGCAGTGCCTGGCACGCCCCGTTCTCCTGCAACGGGGAGGCCGGCAGCTGGAAAGGCGAACAGTCGGGAATGCACGCAATGATCTTCAAGGTTGCGCGCTCCCAACACCTCCTGAGCAGCAGCCCCCAAAGTTCGGGTCCCAGTTTGAACTGAAACTGCTTTCAGAGCCACTGTTGCTGGTGATTCGAACCAGATTGCTTGGCGAAATGAGCGTCGGTCCAGGCCGCTGGCTCTGCGGCGCCGTCGGGTTGTGATTGCTGCTCGGCAGCCCCTTGGGTCGAAAGAAGCCGGTCAGTTTCAAGAGTTCTCCTCAGGGGCCTAAGGTTATAGTTTCTGCAAAACACACTGTGCTTTGCAGGTTTTTGCAGATGATAACCACATCTGTGAAAAATCTGCAAAAATGTCCGCAAGAAATACAAGTCTGCAAAAACACTGCCAGCAATCTGCAACCCAGATTTCGATCTATGGATCTGCAACACCAGCGGAATCTTATAATCCGAAGCCTAGACCCCCCTGAAACCTGCAAACCCTACAACCCCAAACCCTACACCTTACACCCAAAACCCTAAAACCCCAAACCCTAACCCCACAACGCTTGCAGGATGTGCAATCTCTGCCGGCTTTCCCAACCCACAGCTCAGGATGTAGGGTTCAAGGCTTTGGGAGTTTGGTTAGGTTTTGCTTTGCATAGGCTCTGAGTCAGATGTAGCTATGAAGTTGGGCTTGCGGCTTTGAGGGGCTGATGGAGTTTGGTGGGGTATTGGGAGATGGATGGAACAGGTTGCGGCGCTAGCGCGCGCGTGCCATAGAAGAAGCAGCCCCTGAATCTTGCACCATCCTAAATCCCAAGCCCACTCTTCGCTCGCCGTGCGACCATTGTCAGTTCAGGGTGTCACGTCTTCAGGCCCACACCCCAACCCCTAGAATCCAAGATCGACGTCCTGGGCGCTTTGCCTGTGCGGCTGCTTTTGTTCAAGCGTGGAGCAGGGTTGCAGCGCTTTTGAGAGCCTACCTTCAGCCCCAAGCCCTAAACCTCGGCGTGTTGAGGAGTTAGGTTTCTGTCGTTGGCATATACGGAACTGTCGGGTCTTGGGCGTAGGACAAATGGAGCGCACAAGAAGAATAGGCTCGTCCAACAAAGGAACAATAATTGGGTTTAGACATTATGTATTAAAGATTATCAGTGCGCCGACAAAGTATCCTTCTTCAAATGGGCGGCGTGTGTGCCAGCCAGCTGCTTGGCTCCATTGGTCGAGGACCGAAAGCCACCCCTAAACCCCCAAGCGCCGAGACTGTTAGTCTCTAAACCCAAACCCCCGACTAGTTTGGGATATGTTGGCGGGACGACTCCCTTCGGTGGGGCTTAGGAAAATGGGATGTTTACTCTTGAGCTCCTCTACCCTGAGCCCGCAAGCTTGAAGTTCAAGGGCTTGACGTCAGCTCTAAGCCTCAATCCCTGGACCTTTGCAGCTCAGCTTTCAAGAGGTTCCCACGCATCAGGGTCCCCAAGGTGTAGCTAGACCCTCCTTCCAGACCCTGAACCCTGAACCTTAAACCTTAGACCTTGAACCTTCAGCCTAAACCCTAAGCCGTACACCTTAGACCTAAACCAACCAACTCGAAGCCCCCCCCCCCACCCCCAAGCCTAGGCATCCTGCCCCCCTTGCCTGTCAGGTTTCGGGCTTAGGGTGATCCCCTCTCCGAATACCAACCCAGCCTTAACAAACCAAACAGGCATCCCACGAGTTTTTTTTGATACGCGCTCCTTGAAGTCTGTGGCGCTTCAAGAATAGGGGAAGGATTTCGTATTCTTCGAAGCTTCTGCTTGTAGGAGCTTAGAATAAGCAATGGGGTTTCTGCCTCAGGGGAACTTGGTTCAGGGGTTAGGGTTTCGGGTTGAGGGTTGAGCTGCCAGCCCCAGACAAGGTGTGCGGATGCCCGTGCCCGAGTTTCTCCTGATGGCTGAAGGGATTGGAACCCGAAAGCCGCTACTAAAGCCCTCAACCCTAAACCTCTGAACCCATAGTCGTAAACCCTACACCTCTGAGGCCCTTAACCCAAAGCCCCAAAGCGCTGCAGGGGGCGGGGGTTCAGGTCTTTCCGTGGAGTTCTGTAAGTCTTGCTGCTTGAAAGCGCTGGCGAAACTTCAGGGTTTAGGTGCGAAAGGGTTTTGGTGATGTCGTCTTGCCTAGCGTGCGAAGAATTCCAAGCCCGGAAGCCCCAAACCCGCAACTGTCAACCCTCAACCCCACAACCCCTTTTGCTCTAAACCGTAGAAAAACAGGAAACCAATTCCCCACCCTCAACCCTAAACCCTAAACCCGAAACCCGAAACCCGAAACCCTCAAACCCTCAAACCCTCAAACCCTCAAATCCTCAAACCCTCAACCCCTCAACCCTCAACCCTCAACCCTCCACCCTAAACCATAAACCCTCCTTCCCCTCTCCCAAAGTGTCAAGCGTCAAGCCCCGGAATCCTCGAGCCCTTGACGCCGAAGGGCAAGCGGCTTCCGTCCACGTTCTCCCAGTGCCTTCAGAAGGCCCCATGACTGGATGCCTCTTCAAGTGCAGGGTTTAGGGTTTAGGGTGTAGGGTTTAGGGTTTAGGGTTTAGGGTTGAGGGTTTAGGGTTGAGGGTTGAGGGTTGAGGTATGAGGGTTTCGGTTTAGGGTTTGTGGTTTAGGGTTGAGGGTTGAGGTTTAGACCCTGAGCACAGCACCTTGGCTGCAGAACCCATCTGCCCCCAAACCCAAACCCTAAACCCTAAACTCTAAACCCTAAACCCTATAAGCCCGAAACCCCACGAAGCTCACAAACCCCTGAGCCTCCCACCTCTTGGAGCACTGTGGTCTGTTGCAGTATGTTCCAAAAGCAAACCCTAAACCCTGAACCCGTAAGCCTAAACCCTAAACCCTAAACCTTAAACCCTAAACACTAAACCCTAAACACATCAACCCCCATGTATGAAGCGCTTCGCATGGTCTTTGATAGTCAGTTCTCGCTTCACGCAACAGCCCTAAGCCCTGAACCTGAAGCGACCTCCCTGAGCCCGAAGCTCTAAACCCTGAGGGTCGTTCAGGGTGTGCAGGCATTGCAAGCTTACCGCAAGCCCTAAGCCCTAGGCCCTAAACCCTAAACCCTAAACCCTAAACCCTAAACCCTAAACCCTAAACCCTAAACTCTAAACCCTAAACCCTAAACCCTAAAACCCTAAACCCTAAACCCGAAACCCTAAACGCCACAGTAGCTGCCAGTAGCGCCGTCGGGAGGCCTCGGGGCTGCGATTTGGGGCGCCGCCTGCCAGGCTCCGGCGCTTGAAGTTTAGGGACCCAAAAAGGACATAAGCATAAGCATTTTATGGGGATATCCCTACCTTGTTGGGCTTCATTATAAGGGGGTTTATATGGGATATCCCTATCCTAATTTTTGCTTATGTGCTTTTTTGCGGCCCTATTCTGAAGAGGGGACTCAGATTGTTTTGAGTTTAGGGTGTCTAGGGTTGTTTTTTTTAGGGCTTTAGGGTTTGGGTTTAGTGTTTAGGGTTTGGAGTTTTGGGTTTAGGTTTTTTTTAGGCTGTAGGGTGTTTAGCGTTCAGGGTGTGACGGTGTTTGGGGCTTGTAGGGTTATTTAGGGTTCGTAGGGTTTATAGGGTATCTGTGGGCTACTTGCAGGTTCTTACGAGGGTTTGGCTTTTAGGGTTGGGGGGTTTAGGGGTGTTGGGTTCAGGGTGCTGAAGTGTTAGTGGTTTTTAGGGTCTCGGGGCTAGAGGTTTAGGGCTCCGAGGTTTTGGGGCTTCGGATCAGAGGAGCAGTTATGCCTGCACAGACGAATGGGTTTAGGGTATCTAGCTTTCCCACGAAACATTGTTATGAGTCGTTAAGCTCCGTTCGAAGCTAGGAACGTCCAAAACCACACCCACCCACCCACCCCCCCCCCCCACCCACCAACCCACCCACCAACCCACCCACCCACCCACCCACACACCCACTCACGCACGCACGCACACGCACGCACGCAGGCACGCAAATATTCACACCTGCCAAAATCAAAATCACAAGGGATGCACTTCGCGTCGTACTGGACACCACAATGAACCCTAAAACCCTAAGCCCTAAGTTCTATTCCACGAGTCTGAACTTGCATGTGAACAAGCTTTCTGACTTTCAAGGTGGTTTCAACCCTGTCTCATGCCATGCTCTCCTCTCCTATCCTTAGTTTTGGCGACCCAACAGATAAAGTCTTAGGTCGTGGCTAAGAGGGAGGTGAAGTGCCAGGCTTAAGCACGAACCCCGCATTTGGTACTTAAAAAGAGGGACTCCGGGGGTTTGAGAGGTTCACGCCTGACCCCCAAAATCTCATCACCTCCTCAACAAGCAGCGCCTGAAAGAGGATTAAAGATAGTATTGCTGAACCCCAAAAACCTTATTCTACAAGCAAGGACGGGGGCGGTGTGTGTGTGTACTTTCTTGAGGATCTCGAGTTGGGTTTTAAGCCGGACATAAGGGGCAAGCTCCACGAAGCCCTACACCTCTAAGCTTCAACCCCTTCAACACCTTCAACCCCTACACCCCGAAGCACCCCGAAACCCTCAAACCCCGAACACCCCAACCCCAAACCCCCAACCCCAAAGCCCAAACCCTAAACCCCAAACCCTAAGCCCCAAACCCTAAACCCCAAACAACACCCAAAACCCTAAAACCCTAAAACCCGCTGCGTACATCGCGCCTTGAGTTTCGTGCCGCCCCGGCTCTTCGCACCCGGCCTCGGAGCTCCTGCAGCGCGCGGGCGCCTGGTGTTTGTAGGGTTCTTAAGTTCATGGCTCTGTCATAGTGTGGGTGTTTTTTTGCATTTTAAGGGTACTTAAACTCAAGAAGGATTAGGAATATTTAAATCCTTAATACTATCCCAACCATGAGCTAGGTACGGGGCTGGTACCTAGGGAACTTTAGGGGACCTTACGGAGCCTTAGGGAGTAGTGGGGAGTTCTAGGGAACGGTTTAGGGCTTAGGGTTTTAGGGGTTTAGGGGGGTTTGGCGTTTAGGGGTTTGGGGGTTTTGGGGTTTTAGGGTTTTAGGGTTGAGGGTTTCGGGGTTTGGGGTTCGGGGTTTGGGGTTTTTTGACATGTGTGAAGGGTTCTGCCTCGGGGAAGTTGCGAGGAGTTTCGAGGAAAGTGTTGAGGAGCTTTTGCTTTTGAATGCTTTCAAGCTGCAGGGGCTTGAGGGTTTAGGGTCTAGGGTTTATACAGACCATTTGTGCCCTGTAAGCCCTCAACAAAACCCACAAGAAGCCCTTAGCCCCAGATCCGTTTCTGGTGAAAAGGGTGTCGTATTGGTTCGGGACCGATTCGGGGATTCTATACTCAGGGTTTAGGGTTTGGGAGTTTAGGGGTTTAGGGTTTCGGGCATCGGGTTTGGGTGTTTAAGGCTTTAGGGGTTAGGGTTTAGGGGTTTAGGGTCTTGGGTTTAGGGCTTAGGCATTAGGGTTTAGGGGTTTTAGGGTTCCCCCCATCCTAAACAAGCCCCTTGGATTCCGAAACCATAAGCCCCCAAGATTCATAAACCCTAAACCTAAATCCGAAACCCTAAACCCTAGCCCTAAACCCTAAATCCGAAACCCTAAACCCTAACCCTAAACCCTACACCCTTGCGAGTTTCCACAAATCTTGTTTTGCTTTGGCGGCTCTGGGATCTCAGGCCTCGCTTAGACTGTTGGGCTTGATGGGTTGGTTTAGGGTTTAGGGTTTGGGGTTTAGGGTTTAGGGTTTAGGGTTTGGGGTTCAGGGTTTGGGGTTTGGGGTTTGGGGTTTAGGGATTTAGGGGCTTGATGGTGCAGGGGTTTTGGTGGTTAAGGGGTTCGGGTGTCGTTGGCTGAGGGTTTATGAGCCTCCTTGCGGCTCCTTCCCTAGACCCCAAACCCCAGAACTCGTCTTGTTGGCCGAGCTTCGTCACACCTTCAACCTCATTCCCCCCCACAACCCGAACCCCCACAACCCTAAACCCCAAACCTAAGCCCCAAACCCTAAACCCCAAACCTAAGCCCCAAACCCTAAACCCCAAACCCTAAACCCCAAACCCTGAACCCCAAACCTTAAACCCCAAGACGCCCGAGGTCTGACCGGCCTCTGCATGTCGTCGTGGGGCGCCCATAGGGGCAAAGCGGAGCTTCGGGGGTGTCCCTCCATTCCTTGTTCGTTGAGGGTTGAGGCTTTTGGGTTTTAGGGTCTTGGGGTTTTCTAGGCTCTAGAGTTGTGGGGCTTTGGGGGGTTCTTCGGGTTCAGAGTCTGGCTTAGTCTTGGGGTGTTGCGGTGTTGGGGTTGCGGGGTTTCGGGTCTCGACTCCGGGCATTTAGTTAGGTCTTGCTGGGGGCTTTAGAAGGGGAAGAGTACCCAGGGAACCCATGTCTAACGTCGGGGGTTTATGGCTTTAAAGGGCGTCGAAAGTTTAAGGGCCTGAAAGTACGCCCAGAGAGCCCAACACTCCGTTACGTGATATCTAGGCCCTAGACATTCTTCCTACCCCTCCGTCCAAGTCACTGGCCCATCCAAATCACTGAAACAGCAGGTCGGCTCGACCTAAACCCCAAACCCTCAAGACTGCGACCCAAACCCCCTTTCCGGAGGTCTTGGGAGCCGGACCAGCGCGGGGTCCCAGCTCTGCAGGACATTTAGGGCTTTGGGGTTAGGGCTTAGGGTTTGGGGTTTAGGGTTTAGGGTTTAGGGTATAGGGCTTAGGGTTTAGGGTTTAGGCAAAAGCCCTCCTCCCCGAACCTTCAACAAAAGCCTGAGACCCCAAGTGCAAACAAGCCGGCCTTATAACAGGCTGCCTTGGACCATAGCCCCTTCTTAGCTCCCTAGAGAGGAACCCGCGCATACTAAACCCCAAACCCCGAACCCTGAATCCGTGCCAATGCTTCTTAAGCCGGAGGTTTCGGGTTCAGGCCAAACCCTGCTTACCGTAATGCCGCAGCAAAGCTGCTTTGCCCTGCCCCGCTCGTGTTACCCGTGCGCGCGATTGGCCAGAGCGTTCATGCCTGCGCGATAATCACGTTCGTGTTCCCAGGCCAGAGCACCCATGCCCGGGATTATGTTCGTGCTACCAGTGCGTGCGAGCGGCCCGAGCATCCATGCCTGCGCCAGGATTACGTTCGCGCTACAGCAGTGCGTGCGAGTGGCCAAAGCATCCATGCCCGTGCAATGATCACGTTCCTGCTGCGACAAGTGCGTGCGAGTGGCCAGAGCATCCATGCCTGCATGATGATTACACTCGTAGTACCAGTGCATGCGAGTGGCCAGAGAATCCATGCCCGCACGATGAATACGCTCGAAGTGAGTCGCGCGCAGCCTACATGCGGACCCGGTACGAGTCACATGATAGTCAGCTAGCTTGGCCCTTGGGTTTTCTGAAGATTTTCCTTACTTGGGCTTACAAAGGGGCCCCGTGCATTAAGATTTTTTCACAAGAGGTTTAAAGATCTCTAAAGGCCAGTGTCATGGGGTCCATATTTTGAGGCTTTGGTGTAGCCAGGTAGTTCTTCAATAAGCTCCAAAAAAATTGTAAAAACCCAAAGCGCGAGAGTCCTACAAACCCTGAAGCCCTGAGACCCTAGAGCCTACAACCCTACAGCCCTCAAACCACAAAGCCCCGAAATTCTAAACCCTCAAAACCCAACAGCCTCCCCTAAACCCTAAACGCCCTAAAAGCACTGAAAAAGCCTAAGGCCCTCAAACCCGTCAACCCTAAAACCCTAAGCCGCCTAAGGCCCTCAAACCCTTAAACCCCTAAACCCTAAATGCTCCGAATCTGGGAGCGGGGCGTGCTGTGGAGTCCTTCCGCACCCTAGCTCAAATTATCAAAAGAATGAATTTTCGATCTTGAAGTCATCTCCTTTGTTGTCATGTTTTTGCCTATGGTTCTCTTTTGAAAGCATTCCCGCAGCTTCCTGTAGAGTTTGGTGAAGGAGCTGCAGACGAAAAATCGTTTCCTTGTGAAAGGGCTTTCGACGGGTCCCGGGTCAATTTGAAGCCGTCATCTGGCTAAGGCCCTTGGATCAGCTTCATGTGATCTCTTTTGCTCAAGTAGCTACCTTGGATAGATCTTTGTGATACTGGTGTTGAGCGCTCACAGCAAGGCACAGGTGGAGGCACAGCAGATGGAGAGCCCCTGCAAAACCAGCCTGCCAGGCCTAGCAGGAGATGTTCTCCATTTCTTCGGCCTGAGGTCTGCCATCGTGTGCGAAGTGGACATCCAGCCCCGCTTCACCTCCCGATTTGCCAGATTCTTGGTCTTGAGGCTTTTATGGGTTTTCGGGCGTTGGAGACATCCCAGGTAGTATCCCTGGCGTGTGCCTGCCGGGACGACCTCCACGTTTACCTCTTGCTGGAGGCAGTCAAGCATAGAGCCTGTGCCCACGAGCCAGGATGGCGACTTCAAATGCTTTTGCGGGGGGTTTACCCATTCCTGGATGCGCCAGCCTACCTAGATCACTGGGCAGGCCAGGCTGCGAGAGCTCCGTGCAACAGAGGTGCGTGTGGAGGTCCGGAGGTTCGGAATGTTGCCGCGCAGGACCTGACGCTTCAAATTTCAAGCTGCTTAGAGCACATGCCACCCCACTACAGACCAACAAACATGACAGGGCGTGGAGCTCAAGGAGTTCCGGCGTGAGCTCCGCGCCACGCTGCAGGCTGCGGGCTTCGTTTGCAGTAACAAGGTTACAAACAAGTAAAGCCCCTTGCATAGGTCCCTTTTCTTGCTTCCCCCAAAGGCTCCCAAAGCTCAACCTGCCTGGCCCTGGCGGCAGCGAAGCAGCTCAAAAAGTGGCGGCTTCACCCGGGCTTGGAAGCAGCCGGCCGCTTCACATCCTGCGGCGGCTTCGGGTCCAGACGCGGCTTCGCCGGCCACTTCGGTGGCCGCTGCGCCGGCCGCTGCGCCTGCAGCCGTTTCGGCTGTGGCGGCTGTGAAGCCCCAGCCCAGCCCAGCACCAGCCGCGTGCTCAGTTGCCACTCCCTACTCTACCCCAGTCCCTACTCATCCCTTCACACACTCCACTTCGCTTCATACTCTACTACACTTCGCTCCACCATACTCCACTACACCACGCCTCATGCATCACGGACCATGCGTGCATTTTGGGTTTAGCCGGCTTGTCATTGTTTGGGCCTGTTGAACAGGAGGAAATTGTGGATATGGACCATTAGACAGACTCAACTGTCTAACGTTCAGTGTGCTAGATGGTGGGCAGCGTTGGACAGCTTTGACTGCTTGACGGCAATGCTTCTCGGGCGTGAGTGCAACCTGAGACCAGTCAAGACCAAGGTGCCACGCCGGTTCCGCGCCGTGCTCCCCACCTTGCTGGAGGAAGCAGGGTCATGTTCAGTATGGTTTCTTCTTCTCCATCCAGAATGTCTCCAAAGAACGGGGGCTTTTTCAAGCGTGGGATAACCGCCAGTTTAAATACACACTCATACAAAATCCATAGACTGGCATGCTTTGAGGTTCCACACGGAGGGGCATGTGAACAGGGGTCAGACCATTCTAAGATGAAGTCTCTCTCTCTCTCTCTCTCTCTCTCTCTCTCTCTCTCTCTCTCTCTCTCTCTCTCTCTCTCTCTCTCTCTCTCTCTCTCTCTCTCTCTCTCTCTCTCTCTCTCTCTCTCTCTCTCTCTCTCTCTCTCTCTCTCTCTCTCTCTCTCTCTCTCTCTCTCTCTCTCTCTCTCTCTCTCTCTCTCTCTCTGTGTCTCTGAATTGATGAGGAGCATGCGTTTCACGAGCCCCGCATGCCCAGCAGGCTGGGCTCCTTCAGGCGAGTAAGTGAATTCTTTTCATCCTCGCTCTTTTAAGGGCCGACTTAAAAGAGTTGGGCATGCTCGGCACCGGCGGGTTCGGCACCGTAGCAGGACGTTGGGCCGTTGGGCCGTTGGGCCTCGCAGGCATATTTTCCAGTGCCAGGAGCACATCTTGACGGGTGCGAAGTACGCATTAAAGGCGGTGAGCAAGGGCCAGGTGGAGGCACAGCGCATGGAGCTGCAGGAAGGATCGGAACTTTGCCCCGAAGAGGCCCCTGCGCTTTCCGCGACCAAGTTTTGGTCAAGGCGTGTCGCATTGTTTCAATTTTGAAGGCAAAATGGTCTTCGGAGACGCCCCCCAAAGATGAAAACTCCGACCCCCCACTTGAGAGGGAAAGTTTGCGTTCAAAAGATTGAAGGTCCACAGAAATGCCTCGTGCGGCTGGGCAGAAAGTAGCCGATTCCAGTAGTGATTATGCAAAGATTTTGAAGGCAAAAATAGCCCCCCAAAATTTCAACGCTACGCGACCCGTTTCAGCGGAACTGTGTTCGGGAGAGGGGTCGTTGGGGAGGGATCCTTCAGGGTGCTTGAAAGCGGGGTCGCCCTTTTCTAAATTTTCGGAGACCCCCCTCGCCAAACGGCCTCGTGCAGACAATCTGGCATCAGAAGCCTCCTTGAAGCCCAGAACCCGAAAAATGAGGGGGTTTCTGGTCTGAAAAATTGTGCAGACTTACTGGAATCGGCACTTCTCCTACCCCCCCACGGACAGGAAAACTCAAGACGCCTAAGCCTAAAGGCCCCCAAGAACACTTCAGGAGGCAGGGTTCCCGGCGTTGCCTGTCAATGCAGTAGAGCCGGATCGACCAGCAAACTGAGAGAATAACAACAAGAAACCCCCCAGTTATGGAGGTTGGGTGGAACCCGGTTCGGGTGGAGGGTGGGGTTACTAAGCAGGCGCGGGCTCCCCCCTCGCTAAACCCCAAACCCTTAAATTCCAAACCTAAACCCTAAGCGCAGCCCTAAACCTTAAACTTAAACCCTAAACTCTAAACTTTAAGCCTTAAACCCTAAGTGCCAAGCCCTAAACCCTAAACCCTGAACCCTAAACCCTAAACCCTAAACCCTAACCCTAAACCCTCAACCCTAAACCCTAAACCCAAAAACTCCTAAACCCTAAAATGCCCTTTGTTACAGGTGGGCCTGCTCTTCGCCCTGCGCCTGGTGGAGTTAGGCCGCTGCCCTGGGTCATGTGGTGTGAAGCCCCAAAGGGTTTAGGGGTTTAGGCTTTAGGGGTTTTGGGGTTTGGGGGTTTAGGGGTTCAGGGGTTGCGGAGTTTACGGTTGAGGGTTGAGGGTTGAGCGGTTTCACAGGCATTTCCAAGGGTTTCATCGGGCGTGCGGGGTCTTGTCTTGGGGCTTTGCAGAGGGCTTAAGGCCTTGTAGGCTTCAGGGCTTTTTAGGTGATAGCATATCCTCAGCCCAAAAGCCAAGGGTGAGTCCTGAGCACATCTTAAACCCTACACCTTAATGCAGCCCTAAACCCTAAACCCTGAACACCCTTCAGCCGCGAGCCCTAAACGCCAAACCCTAAACCCTTAAGCCCTGAACCCTACCCCCTCCAGCCCCTGTAGCTTGAGAAGCTCTTCCAAAGTTATCCCCGAAACTCTGCGAAACTTTCCCAAAACCTGAACCCCGAATATTTTCAACAAGCCCTGAAACCCTTAAACCCTTAAACCCTTAAACCTTAAACCCTTAAACCCTTAAACCCTTAAACCCTTAAACCCTTAAACCCTTAAACCCTTAAACCCTTAAACCCTTAAGCCCTTAAACCCTTAAACCCTTAGACCCTTAAACCCTTAAACCCTTCAACCCTCAAATCCTGAATGCCTGATTTCAAGGCAGCCGCAACATCAGCATCTCGGTCTACGACGCCCGGCTGGCGAGGGATGAGGCACCAAAACCCAAAACCCAAAACCCAAAACCCAAAACCCAAAACCCAAAACCCTAAACCCTAAACCCTAAACCCTAAACCCTAAACCCTAAACCCTAAACCCTAAACCCTAAACCCTAAACCCCCCGCAACCCTTAAACCCCTCAAACCCAAAGCCTTAAAGCACTGAACCTAACCTTGAGTTTGTTCACCCTAAACCCCTAGACCCCTAGACCCTGAAGCCCCTTAACCCCTAAACCCCCCCTAAACCCTTACACCCCTAAACGCCTCTAAACCCCTAAACCCCTAAACCCCCGAAACCCAGGAACTTATGTAGGAGAAATATACACATCATTGGTTGATGCAAGTAGAGTGAGTGTTTTGGGGTCGGAGCCCGCGGAATACTGCAAAATATTTCTGGGGTTGATATTTGGGTGTAGGGTTTAGGGTTTAGGGTTTAGGGTTTAGGGTTTAGGGAAAGCTCAAGCTGAATCCCCATAGCATATCGCCCGGCTTACTTTGCATAGGGCGGCCCCCAAATCCTCCCCGCGGGACGGTGGCTGGTTGGGGGGTTTTCCCAAGCCCCAAACCCCAAACCTCAACCCCCAAACCCCCCAAAAACCCAAAAAACCCAAAACCTAAAACCCAAAACCGAAAACCCAGAACCCAAAACCCTAAACCCGAAACCCCAGGCCCGAAACTCCAAAACCCCAATGTGAAACCCTAAACCCCAAACCCTTAGCGCGCTTCCAGGCTGGGAAGCTTTGCATTCGGCATGGGATGGAGGCGCCCCCCAAGAGCGGTTTAGGGTGGTTTAGGGTTCAGGGTTTAGGGCGGTGTAGGCTGTAGGGTTTAGGGTTTAGGGTTTGGGGCTTAGGGTTTAGGGTTTAGGGTCTAGGGTCTGTTGATAACGAGGGGAGGTTTTGGGCTTAGGGGTTTAGGTTTGAACTTTGAGGCTTCGGCGTCGGAAGGTGTAGGGTTGAGGGGCTTGAGGGCTTAAGGTTTCGGGTTTGGGCGGGCTCAGGGCTCCCTTCATATTCCCCTTACGTAAGGGTTTAGGGGGTGCAGGGAGGGGGTTAGGGGGTTTAGGGGGTTCAGGGGTTTAGGGGGTTTAAATGTTGTTCTTCACTTTGGACCCTCCCACGCCCCTGTGTGGGGAGTTCTCAAATGTATGGTAACTTGAAGGCACCCTAAGTCTAAGACTCCGTGTCCCTAAACCCAAACGCCCTAAACCCTAAACCCTAAACCCTAAACCCTAAACCCTAAACCCTAAACCCTAAACCCTAAACCCTAAACCCTAAACCCTAAACCCTAAACCCTAAACCCTGAAACCTAAACCCTAAACCCTAAACCCTAAACCCTGAAGCCTGAACCCTGAACCCTATAAACCCTGAACCCTATAAAGCCTAAACCCAAACCCTAAACCCTACACACGTGATAGGGACCCTGTTGCCTGTATGCTAAGAGCCCTGCATGCCTGAACCAAAAGCCAGGGTTCAAGGGTTTGGGTTTGGGGTTTAGGGTTTAGGGTTTAGGGTTTAGGGTTTGAGGTTTAGGGTTTAGGGTTGAGGGTTTAGGGTTTAGGGCCTGCGACGGCTTCAACCCTCAACCCCTCAGCACCACCGACACCCCGACACCCCGACACCCCGACACCCCGACACCCCGACGCCCCGACGCCCCGACACCCCAAACCCTAAACCCTAAACCCTAAACCCTAAACCCTAAACCCTAAACCCTAAACCCTAAACCCTAAACCCTAAACCCTAAACCCTAAACCCTAAACCCTAAACCCTAAACCCTAAACCCTAAACCCTAAACCCTAAACCCTAAACCCCATACATGCTGCCCTAAACCGAGGACCCCCGCGTCTTCGCGGTGCCCAGGGCGCTGCTGGCCGCCTTCGGTTCCTCCGAGGCCCTGAGGGTTTAGGGTTTAGGGTTTAGGGTTTGGTGTTTCGGGGCTTTGCGGCTTTCGGGGTTTGGGGGTTTTGCGGGTTTACTGTTGTCTTTTTTGGATTTTCGGGTTCATTGGGGTTTGTTGGGGTTTATTAGGGTTGATTGGGGTTTCTTCGGATTTATTTCGGATTTATTGGGGTTTGTTGGGGTTTATTCGGGTTTATTAAGGTTTATTCGGGTTTTGTTCGGGTTTATTGGGGTTGATAGGGTGGGGTTTATTGGGGTTATTGGGGTTTATTGGGGGTTATTGGGGTTTTGGGATTTTTCGTGTTGAGCTTTATGCCCTGAATTTTGGGGTTTTGGGTTGGGGTCTAGGATTGATGGGGATTTCAGGTTGGCGTCCTTGCTTCCTGTTGGGGTTTACAGTTCAGGGTTTAGGGTTTAGGGGATCAGTTTCGAGCTTGCTGGCAGAAGTGAAGTCCGGGCCTATATGCACTGTGCAAACCTGATGCTCCCAACACCTCGTTCCGAGGTGCTCTTCAAACCCCGAAGTTGAAGACCCAAACAACTACTTAAATTATTCCCTTATGGTCCCTTTATAAACATACCATAATACGCCTCCAAAAAAACCCTTTCGAATTAATCAGGCTCCTAAATTACAAAAACAATATACACTCATCTAGGCATAGAAAGGGGTGCTCTTTCGGGGTACAACCTTCGGGATAAACTCAACCCCCAAACTTGGATAGATCACATCTGGAGCGTGCTCTTGTACAAGAAACAAAACTAGACAACACTCTTCAGCAAAGTCACGGCGATTGTCTACACCCCAAAGCCTAAGCCCTAAACCCCACACCCTACACCCTATACCCCAAACCCTATACTCTCCGCTGCCACTTTGAGCAAGTGTGGGGCTGTGGGACGGCACGGACGCTGGGCGCATCCCTCCTGCCGAGTTTTGCGGCATGCTTCAGAGCAGTCAGTACAAGGCCGGGGTAGGTTTTGCCCTTGAGCTTAGGGTTTAGAGTTTAGGGTTTAGGGGCCCCCGCATAACTACGTAGGCCCTAAACCTTAAACCCTAAACCCGTAAAACCCTAAATCCTCAATCCGAAAAAACGCACCCTCCTACTTGCCGAAAGGCTACAGGCTTGAAGGCCCCGAGACCAAACGCCCCCTCCCTCGAGCTCGGGGTTCAAAAGGTTTCGGCTTAGGGTTTAGGGTTTAGGGTTTAGGGTTTAGAGTTTAGGGTTTAGGGTTGAGGGTTCAAAAGTTTAGGGTTCAGGGTTTCGGGTTTCGGGTGGTAGGGACTCCATGGGCTTAGCCATGTTTTGTATTGGTTTTCTTTTGGCGGCGGTGTCTCCTAAAGCCCTGGCAGGAAGCTGGAAGGAATTTGGGGCTTACAGCTTGGAGACAACGCGACCGCTCAAGCCGAAACACCAAACCTCAAGCCCGTATGTCTAAACCCTCAACCCCACACTCCTAAACGCCTAAACTCTAAACCCGAAACCTTAAGCCCTTGCGAAACGACCTTCTGCTTCGGTCTCTATGTCCGGGGCACGCACCCGGACCACGGGCTCTGGAGGGCTTCTGTTCACTCTTACCACCACCCTAAACCCTAAACACTGAACACTAAACCCTAAACCCTAAATGCTGAAAAGCCC
>CAJNDS010001258.1:194719-209719 GCA_905221605.1 Symbiodinium natans | reverse complement strand
TCGAAGGATTAGGGGCTTAGGGGTTTCGGGTATTGCGGGGGTTTGTGAGGCGTTTGAGAGGGTTCATTAGGGCTGAGGGTTTAGGGTTGAAGGTTTATGGGGTTTAGCGTTTAGGGGGTTTAGGTGTCTGAGGGTTGAAGGGTTGAAGGCTTGAAGGCTTGAAGGCTTGAAGAAGGGTTGAAGGGTTGAAGGGTTGAAGGGTTGAAGGGTTGAAGGGTTGAAGGGTTGAAGGGTTGAAGGGTTGAAGGGTTGAAGGGTTGAAGGGTTGAAGGGTTGAAGGGGTTGAAGGGTTGAAGGGTTGAAGGGTTGAAGGGTTGAAGGGTTGAAGGGTTGAAGGGTTGAAGGGTTGAAGGGTTGAAGGGTTGAAGGGTTGAAGGGTTGAAGGGTTGAAGGGTTGAAGACATGAAGACTTGAAGATTGGGGTTTCCGACCCAGTTTATGCAAGGTGTTTCGGGTTTGAGGGCTCTAAATGTTGTTGGGGGTTCTGAAGGGAGGGGGCTTCATATGGGGGGGGGGGGGGCAGGTACCTAGAGAACCTTAGGGAAGCTTAGGGAGCCTTAGGGAGTAGTGCTGAGTACTAGGGAACCTTGGGTTATACTACCCTATAATGTGGCCTCTTCATCAGTCCAAGGGTTGTACAGGGGGGATGGACGCTTACTTGGGGGTATACGAAAATAGGGAGGTCCCCCAAAAACAAACCAAATAGGAGGATTCCCTTAAAGTAAGGATCCCAATAAGGTACCCGAATTTCGGTTCCCGATTCCTAACCACCAGAGTTAAGACCCAAGGTTTTTGCAGCATTCTCCCAGGGTTCCCGAGGGTCCCCCAGGGTTCCGGGGTCTTAAGGGCTTGATGGTTTGCATGAGGCATTTAGGGTCCAAAGGTTTAAGGTGTTTTCGGGCGCCCAGGGGTGCGGTTACAGTGGGTTTAGGGTTTGAGGGTCTGGGGTTTCGGGTGTAGGGTTTAGGGTTTAGGGTCACAACCAATCATTCTTCCCCTCCTCTCCCCCCCCCCCCCCCCCCTCCCCAAAACAGTGTAACAAGAGGAATGTCGTGGAGTGGCTGCCGGTGTTCATCATCCACGCGGGCGCGCTTGTCGCCCTGGGCAAGGTCGGGACCTGCGTACTCCTTTGCCGCCCGGCTAGTTTTGGGGTTCGGGGTTCAGGGTTTAGGGTTTAGGGTTTAGGGACTGCTTCTAGAATTCCTGGGGGCCCTTTACCCTACACCCCAAACCTAAACCCTAAACCCTAAACCCTAAACCCTAAACCCTAAACCCTAAACCCTAAACCCTAAGCCCTAAGCCCTAAACCCTAAACCCTAAACCCTACACTTTTCGGCCCGCCATGTCCAGCTCTGGGTCCAAGGTATCCCCTACACGGTGGGGAAGTTCATGTTCGCGTACGGCTATGGCGCTGGCGCTCCGACGCAGGGGTTTAGGGTTTAGGGTTTAGGGTTTAGGGGCTCCGACGCAGGGGAAGACGGGGGCAGGGGCTGCCTGGGACTCAAGTTACCTACAGGTGTAGTAGTAACGACCCCTTGACGTAAGAGGTAGAACCCATAACCTAAACCCTAAACCCTAAACCCTAAACCCCAAACCCTAAACCCTAAACCCTAAACCCTAAACTGTAAGACACTTTCGTCCAGGAAGCCCAAAGCAAATAGTGGACAAATCCAGGGATTTCGTTGTCGATGCTTGTTCTGAGTCTGCTGTGCAGTCCTTGTGACCACTCATCATTCGCCAGTGCAGTTTTGATGTTGATGCACGGCTTCTGTATGCATTTCCTAGGTTCGAGTTCTATCAGGGCAACGGGTAGGGAAAAGAAGGTGCCCGATGACGCGAATTGTCTTTGCGTAGGGGGTGATGTCCATGGGCTCCATGGTGTTCACCTCCAAAGGCGGCGTGCGCCGATGCTCTTCGTATACATTTGTCCATGTTTGTGTGATTGTGATGGGATGTATTTTCCTATTGCATATGTGCGAAATACATATTCCATGTTGGTCACTGCTCTGTGGGGCCATGTGCTGCAGTTTACGCTGCAACGGGCATCAAAGTCGTATGTGTTTTTTCTGGCTTGTACTTCTGGTGGTCATGCCACGTTCGGCTGCTGCCGTGGAAACTTCCAACAATGTTGCAGCTTTGTGGAGACAACCTTCTGTCTGCAAGTTTGGGTGCGAAGAGGCTATGTTGGCGATGGCTGTGCAGTGCTTTGGTGCATGGCGACAACGCTGTCCGAACAATTTCTTCCAGGACTGCAGGCTCTCCCAAGGGCAGCTGAGGGGGGTACACCGTGAAGCGGGGAGAGCACTCAAACGCATGTGTCAAGTTTCTGCCTGGGCTTATTGTAAGCAACAATGGAGCCGACATTGCCCTTACTGCAAAAAGACATGGGTACGTTGTGGCTGCTGCATACACTTGGCGCCCCGAGACTGGCATTCTTCGTGCAATGTCACTGTGGATGGGAGTGCAACCTTCCCGCAATACGCTGAACATCATGGCCTCAAGATTTGGCAGGTCATTCGCGTGATTGAAACCATCAAGGGATACATCTACAAAGATTTCTTGTCTTCTTCTCCGACCCACTATGACAAGAAGTTGTGTGCGTTCTGGTCCATGCTCGAGGCTAAGTTCGGTGTGGCGCACACCACTTCCACAGGCGTATTGTACATGCTTGCAGCCCCGTGGTGTTGTCACAGCTACATCGGACAAACCAACGGAAACGGTTGGACACGTTTGCAATCGCACAGGTACGCCTGCTTGTCCGGAAAGCAATCGGGCAAAGTGTATGACAAATTACGGCAGATGCACTTCAGCTCCTTTGTATTTGTCCCTCTTTGTGATCTTTCTACATGTGCAGCAACAGTTGCGGACAGGTTGTTTGTGGAAGCTCAAGCGATTGCAATTTGGAAGCCCACTTTGAATGTTCAAGGAACTCCTGCCAGCAACAAGTACAGCAACGAATATGTCTCCTTGGTATTTCCCCGCCGCGTTCAGGACAGACCTCTGATGCATGCACGTGGAATTGTTCAACAAGATCCAGCCGCTTTGTTTCCGCCTTCAGCAATCCTTGGCCCAAGGGAGCGACCTGGAGCTCACGGCTGGCGTCAACGACTATCTGTAGCAGTGTCAGTTTCCAGACGGCCAATTCGTCAACGTGGCGTCGTCAATCTTGGTCTTCTACAATCTATTCAGTCGTGGCATCCTTCGTACCAAATGCGGATCACTCTCACAGCCATGCGATGCCTGGGCATTCACCGTCGCGCTATCTTTTTGCAAAACATGAGCCGTGCTCTCGGAGCTTTTTCCTTCCGGCGGATTGCCATTAGCAGTCACCTGGGGTTCTCTGCTAGTGTGCGCAAATGCTTTCAACAACAGCTCCAATGCACACTATCTGCAGCCTACAAGTTTTCTATGACGATCACTGTTGTGAAGTTGTGTATTCGACCAATTTCGTGCCCATCTTTGCTTGACCTTGTTGACAACTCGAGGCGGATTCTGGAGTGCTCTTCTGAGCCCACTGTATGTCCCTGTGCTCAAGCCTGGTGTCATGATTGGCGTTTGCTGGATGGTCATGTTTGTGACTCCCTCCAAGGGGTGAGAGGCCATATCCCGTGGGACTGGCCTGATACATGGACGGCTAGGTCACGATTCAAGCCTGATGTGCAGCAGGTCTGCGAAGATTTGCAGTCGCAGTTCAACATTGCTTGCAGGGACACGTGCCCGAGTTTGTCTGCCTTTGCCGGGTTGTACGACAGTCCTTCAATCCAGCACACAGTCGAGCGTTCGCTGCTTCGTTTCTCTACCTCTCCTAGTATTCTTCAAGGTCGTCAAGCTGCTGCCGTCTTGTCAGACTTCGCCTGCATTCCTGTCGACCGGGCCAAGGGCGAGCTGGCTGTATTATGTCCGCAGAAATATTGGAGAATGGGACAGTGTTTCCTCAAATCCTGCAACGCCGTTCCCGTCTCCCTCGGTGAGGTGATCCACTTCAATCAGAATTTCTTCGTGTGGCCGAACAAGCTTGAGGTCCTTCCTTTTTGTCACTTGAGACGTGGCCGTGAACATCGCTTCGGACAACTGACCCTCCACGTGAAGGCCAAGTCACTTTTTCCATTGTGTGCAACCTGGACTTCTTTGAAGCTGCGCCCACTTGTGTCTTACCGCCGGCACCACTGGCGACATCTTCTAAGCAACACATGTCGCGCCCTAAACTTCATCCAGCAATCTGTCGCCCCTGGGTTTGTTACCCTGTGCGCCGCCAGCTTCTGCGGCAAAATCAGGAAATTCAATGACGACACAGCCGCCACTTTCGGTACCTGTGATGTTACTGCGAGCTTGCATATTGATGACATTGAGGACTTTTTCACCAAAGCTCCCCGTGACAAGGTGTTGGATGCTGTTCACTGGGCATGCTCTCGCCTCCGTCAGCAATCAGGGCATGAATATGTTTGCATTCCAAGGACAGCGAAAGTCTTCAGGCGCAATATCTGGATTTTTGCAGACAAGCCTGGACCATGTGGCTGGCGCTCCTTCAAGCCTAAACGTGAACTTCATGCAATGACAGCTTCCATTCCCCCTGACCCACGACTTTTTTACTGCTTGGCGTTACGGGATATTCCTGGTATTCTAGCGCACGACTGGAAATTTGCATGGTTTCTGGTTGGGGGCATCCTATACAAACAGCCCACAGGGTTTGCACAAGGTAGTCCTGCTTCTAGTGGAGCTGCCAACCTCTTTGCGGCTGTTTGTGAGGAGCGGTGGTTGCGGCAAAAACCCGTGGTCCTTCAGCAGCACATCTCTCTACATTTATGTGCGGCTCGTTGGATGGATGATCGTCTCTTGGTTTGGCGACCTGGTTTCAATTTGTGTCTGTTACATGAACTTCGGGACCCCGCCTTTTACGCGCAAGAATGCCGACTCAAGCCTACGCACGATAACAAGTTCATCGGCCTTCGTGTTTTCTTCAGTCGCGGGTCTTTATGCACGATACCGTGGTCCAGTCATTGTGATCACTGTTTCCTTCAGCGCCTACCTCGCGCAGGCCGCCTCATGTCCACTCTTTCATTTGGGAGCGATTCCGCTGTGCGAGGTCATCTGCTTGGACATCTGGTACGTGTATTGGATTTCAGTATCGGCACCCGTGCTTCGCTTCAAGCTGCTGTGTTTTTCTTGCTCGTTGAGTTGGAGCATGCTGGTCATTCGCGGCGAAGACTCCTCAAGCTTCTATGGCGCGTCCATGCAAAAATGCCTTTTCTTGATATTCCCTTGCTTATGCAGGACAAGTCTCTGAGCGTGCAATGTGCTGCGTGGCACATGCTGGCTTTGTGTTCATGTGCGTGAGTGTTTGTGGTGGAATTTGGCCTTACTCCGCTTTGTGGCCTCTGCATGTTGGAGCCCTTATTCCGAGATTAAAACCCTACTGGACCATCGTTTTGCTCTTGAAGCCTTGCTTTTCCTCAGCATTTTGTTCCAAGCACTGGTGCCAACCCTCCTTGACTCGTAGCGTGCATCATGTCGAACCCACTCCTTGCGGCTCTTGTTCAGGCTGCTGTGTCTGGCCCAGCCAGTGGCGCAGGCAAGGGAACCGGTCGCGGGGTTTGCTTCTCTTTTCGCAATACCGGTATGTGTCAGCATGGTGACAACTGCCGGTACGAGCATGTGCAGCAGGTGGGTAGCCAACGCCGTGATTCGGGCTTTACCTTGACTGGCCCTGACGCTTCAAAGAAGTCGGCCTCGCAGGCTCTGCAGGTGCAACCCAACCTCCATGACTTCTTCGGTTTCAGCAAGGGTGCCGCACCGTGTGACAACGGTGAGCAGTACGGGAAAATCACTGTCGTTGATCGTGACCACATCATCTCCCAACTCGTGGCGGTTGAGGATGGTCAACTCACACATCGTGTCATGGCAGTCCCTGCTGCAGTGCATTCTGAAGTACACGAGCTGCTGGAGTTCTTCGGGACAGGTGTCTCCATCGGCGGACGTGCTGTGACTACTCAAGATATGCAACAACAGCTGAAGGCTTTTGCAGATCACTTGCGTACCTCTGGATGGCGACCTCGTGTCGCTGCCCCGTCCACGTCCTTGCAGTCCGATTTGGCAAGCAATATCTCAGAGCTCACTGCGTTGCTCAAGAATGGCCTCAATACTCCTACCTCTTCGTCGGCTAAGCGTGTGCATGAGGCAAGCCCTGGTGATATCATCGCTGCAATGGGGAATCTGTCTCCGGAGAATCGTGCCGCTGTCTTAGTCGCGCTGGGTGGTGGAAGTTCCGTCCCGCCTGGACCTTCACCTCCAAGGAAGGCTGCAGTGTTCGGGGGAGGGGCAATGGAGGCCCGTCCTCATGTGCCACCGCTCCCTACTGTGGATGTCTCTACTCCGCTCTTCCCCGATGCAGACATGGAGGCTGATGCCCCCGCAAACGCTGACCTTGCCCGGGTTGAAAACGAGCTCTTGGCGCTTGTGCGGAGTTCAAGCTCTGGCCTGCCATCGGTCCGGGATAAGGCTGCCTTCGATGAGAGTGCCCCGCTAAACGTGGCTGCTTTGGACGGGATGATTGGACCGTGCCAGCTTGATGCTGATGCTTCCTCGCTTCCTGATTTGGCCACCCTAGTAGGCTCTCAAACGGATGAGCTGATTGCAACATGCCGCGAGATCATACCCAAAGTGGTGCGCCAGCTCAATCTGGTGTTCAAGCCGCAAAGGCGTCTGGAACTCCTGTTGCGCACATTTGGATGGGTTTTTGTCGCACGGGCACGTGAACCGGTCGGGGTGGTGTCCTTGAGTATTTGTATTGCACGCAAAGCGGCTGGTCTAGCACACACCCCTTAGATTCCGGCACGTGCAGTCCTTGTGACCACTCATCATTCGCCAGTGCAGTTTTGATGTTGATGCACGGCTTCTGTATGCATTTCCTAGGTTCGAGTTCTATCAGGGCAACGGGTAGGGAAAAGAAGGTGCCCGATGACGCGAATTGTCTTTGTTGTACTCTTTTCGATTGACACTTCTTCCCACAAGAACCATGACAGCCCCTAAAGGCTCCTTAAAATCATGTACAGCACCCTGAAAACCTAGCGAAAGCCCTTAACAAAGTGCAGAAAACATCAACGAACTTTTTGCAAAAACCCAAAAAACCCAAAAAACCCTGAAAGCCCTGAATGCCCCGAAAGTCCCCTAAGCCCTGAACCATAAACCCTAAAGCCCCTAAGGCCCCTAAAGCCCCGAAAGCCCCTAAAGCCCCTAAAGCCCCTAATGCCCCTAAAGCCCCTGAAGCCCCTAAAGCCCCTAAAGCCCCTAAAGCCCCTAAAGCTTGGCACCTGCGAAGGTGACTCGGACAGGCGGATACCGGGCCTCGTCGTCAGCGACTTCTTTGGCTTATTGGCGCCCTTGCGTTTATAAGATTTAGGGTTTAGGGTTTAGGGTTTAGGGTCGGCTTTCTCTGTGATTTTAGGGTCTAGGGTTTAGGGTTTAGGGTTTCTTGTCATTCGGCGTTGCAGGCATGCAGTTCCAGTTTTCCCGACATAATGGCGATTTTAGGTTTTCGTTTAAGCTCGTTTCAGGTTCATGTTTTTTGGGCGTGGGGGCAGGAGGCTTAAGGACTACGAGCGTTGAAGGCTGTAGGTTGGCATAATAGCCCTAAACCCTAAACCCTAAACCCCAAACCCCAAACCCCAAACCCCAAACCCAAAACCCTGAACCCTAAACCCTAAACCCCAAACCCTAAACCCTAAACCCCAAACCCCAAACCCCAAACCCTAAACCCTAAACCCTAAACCCTAAACCCTGAGGGGGAGCATCCCCACCTGTGAGGGGCGATAGGGTCATGGAAAGCCTGAGGTGATGCGCGGCGTCTGCATCATGGCGCTCTTCTACCACTGCGTGGACGCCTAGGTCCGGGCCTCGTGCACCGGCCGGCGCTTTGAGGGTTTAGGGTTTTAGGGTTTAGGGTTTAGGGTTGTAGTGTTTTGGGCTTAGGGTTTTCGGGTTTAGAGCCAAAGTTTAGGGTTTTAGGGTTTAGGATTTTAGGGCTTAGGGCTTAGGGCTTGTTTAGAGGAGTGAAGCAGGGGAGGCTATCAGATTTGGGTTCGGGGTTAGGGTTCCATATTCGGGCTCCCGTTTATAAGGAGTTCGCGTCGAAAAGAGGAACGTTCTCCAGGCCGTGGGTGTTGGGTTTCGGGTCCTTGCCCTAAGCCCTAGACCCTGAGCCCTAAACACTAAACCCAAAACCCTCAAAACAAGACAATTAGAAGTTCTACGTGGTATCATTCTGATTTCCCAAGTTGCGTGTCTAAACAGCCCTGAACCCTAAAGCCTAAAGCCTAAACCCTAAACCCTAAACCCTAAACCCTAACCCTAAACCTTAAACCCTAAACCCTAAACCCTAAACCCTAAACCCTAAACCCTAAACCCGAAACCCGAAAGCCTAAACCCTAAACCCTAAACCCTAAACCACCCTCAGCCCGAAAGAGTTCAAGTAAATTAATCCGGAGCGCTTCTGGGGCTCAATTCGCTGAAACCTGCGAGGCCTTCCCCCTCCAAGCTCCGAATACTCTAGGGGTCGGAGAAATTGCTAGTAGGGGTTTAGGGTTTAGGGTTTAGGGTTTGGGGTTTAGGGTTTAGGGTTTAGGGTTTGGGGTTTGGGGTTTAGGGTTTAGGGTTGCTAATAGTATCCCCTTGTGGTCCCTTTATGTGTTTTCTACAATAACCCCCCAAAACCATGTTCCAATTATTAAGGCCCCTATATTATATCTTTGCGTCCGACCACGTTTCGTTTCACACCCAGCTATGGGATTCAATGAAGCGAAACTTTATCTGAAAACTTTTCGCTGAAGCCGTTTCGTTGGAAACGTTTCCTACGGTTCGTAGGAAACGTTTCGTAGGAAACGTTTCGCAGGAAACGTTTCGTGGGACATGTTTCGTTGGAAACGTGAAAACGTCATTGGGACCCAAACCCTATACAATTTAAGAGCCTCCGGCTCAAGCCGCCGACCCCGCAGGAGAACAAGTTTAAGGTTTGGGGTTTGGTGATTTTGTTTGCGGTTCCTGTTGGGGGGGGGGGGTGGGGGGGGTGGGAGGGGGGGGGGGTAGGGGGGGGGGTAGGGGGGGGGTAGGGGGGGTAGGGGGGGGGGGGCTGAAACAGCCCTATGTTCTGTGCGAAAACGCCTGTGCTCCATGTTTACGCGGTGTGGGTGGCCTGTTCCTCCACGGAAAAGCTGGCCGGGTACCCCCCCCTACCCCCCCCCCCATTTTGGGGGTAAGGAGGGAAAGAGGGAGGTTTTCACCTCCTTTTCCCATCCAACACGCCGCCAGGGTCGGCGGATGTCTATAAGCTCTAAACCCCAAACCCTTTAAACCCCAAGCCTTTTCAACCCGAAACCCCTAAACCCTAAACCCTTAACCCTAAACTCCTAAGCCGAAAACCCCCCCCCCCCCCCCCCCCCCCCCAAAAAATTATGGACCCCTAAGCCCCTAAACCTCTTAAACCCTAAACCAAAAACCCTAAACCCCTAAACCTCTGAAACCCCAAACCCGGAGGAGTTTCCTTTGAGGGCTCCAGGGGTGTTGAGATCTTGGGAGACCCTTAAGCGTTTAGGGTTTAGGGTTTAGGCTGGTTTAGGGTTTAGGGACCCTAACAAGCTTGCCTAAGGCATTTCACCCGGACGTGCCGCTGCACGCCTGAATGCGGAATCATCAGCATCAAGCTCCTGCAGCTGAGATCAGACTTGCTGCTGCTCGCGTTGATGATGCCCTAAACCCTACACCCTAAACCCCAAAACCTAAACCTAAACCCTAAACCTCTGATGACTACAAGTATGATGATCATGGTTCATGTTGTGTCGTTTGTTTTTGTTGTTATCTTGTTAGTGCGGTTGTTATTCATATGACTGCTCATATCGCCGTTCCGCTGATTGTGACTATTACGGCCGGTTTGTTAGCCGTCTCCTCCTCCTCCTCCAATGTTGTGGGGGAGGGGGGGATTGAGGGTTATTCTGAATGAGGTCCCTAAACCCTAAACCCTAAACCCTAAACCCTAAACCCTAAACCCTAAACCCCAAACCCTAAACCGGAAACCCTAAACCCTAAACCCTAAACCCAAACCCTAAACCCTTTTCTCTTTCTGTAAAGTCCTGTCAATCTGGGTCTCCATTAGTTTGGAGCAGCCCTGCACAGCAAACCCTAAACCCTAAACCCTAAACCCCAAACCCCAAACCCTAAACCCTAAACCCTAAACCCTAAACCCTAACCCCTAACCCCTAATTCCTAACCCTTAACCCTAAACCATAAACCCTAACCCCTAAACCCTAAACCCTAAACCCACCCGTCTTGGGATGGCGGAGGCGGTGCAAAACAAGAAGTCCCGCACCGTGGATTTAGGGTCTAGGATGTAGGTATTCAGGGGTTCAGGGTTTAGGATTTTAGGATAGAGGAATTTGGGTTTCAGGGTTTAGGATGTGAAATTTAGGGTCCAGGGTTCAGGGACTCATTAGGGTTCGATGACGGAACCTTCCTGAATGACCCTGCTGGCCGCGACTGGACCCTTGAAACCCGGAACCCCCCCCCCCCCCCCCCAAAGAACTCGAAACCTGTAGTCGAATCACCCCACATATTTTAAACCACATATAAGCTAAACCCGAGACCCTTCTCTTGTTGGTGAGTGATAGGCTTCGTCATAAGTATCGGCGAGTGTATACATGGGTTGTCCTTGTGGGGATACTAGAGCTGAAAACCCCTTCTTCATGTAGTCCAGACCCTCCGATGGGCATGACGGTAGAACACCCCCGACATGTGACACGTGCGACAGCTGGCTCAGGGCACAAAGGCATCCTCAGTTGCCATGCCACCCCCCTCGCCCTAAACCCTAAACCCTAAACCCTAAACCCTAAACCCCAAACCCCAAACCCCAAACCCCAAACCCTAAACCCCAAACCCCAAACCCCAAACCCCCCCCCCCCCCCCCCGCCTCTCCAAGCATGGAGGAGCCCCTGCTGCGGTACACCGATCGACGTGGGGAGAGTTTGGTCGCAGCTGCCACGATTCTCGGGACCTCCTTGATGCTGAGCGTCTGCATCTACTTGGACGTCACGATGTCGGAGCCGAAGCCTCATAAAGAGATACTTCAGATCGTCGAGTACATCTTGGCAGGGGCAGGTGTGATCCTGATCTGGAACTACGATGCCTGGTGTGCGGTCTTGTGCAGTGTACTGTGGTCACTGGCTTTGATCACAATCATCAGCCTGATCCATGCACATCTGCAATGACCACTGCAACATTCGCGACCCTCCGACATGAGCCCAGCTGCAAGTGCAGCTATCGGCGAGACCGTGCCGATCAAAGCGGATTGCAGCATGCCCGCCCGAAGCATGCTCATGGTATTGTCAGAGATCGCTGGCCAGCTATGGGGCATAAGCCTTGTAGCCTTGGAAGCCGCCAAGGGCTGCCCCGCCCCCTCCGGGGGTAGACTCATCCGCGCTACGCATGGCCGCAGGGGCACAGGGGCAAAAGGCACAGTACCACAAGATTGGCGTGGTTGAGGCAGATTGCCGCGATAACCAGCGTCGTTCACTTGGGGGAAAGGTGATTTCGGCACACACGTTGGCCTCAGGAGTGCGAAGCTTTGCATGCAGCTTGTTAGGGCCGCATCCTACCTGCACCTATGCATACCCCAAACGCGCCCTAACCTTATAAACCCTGTAAACCCCAAAAAGCCCTGTAAACCCTTTAAACCCTATTTCAAACCCTATAAAACCATAACGCCCTGTAAACCCCGTAAACCCTAAACCCGAACCCTGTAAACCCTAAACCCTAAACCCTAAACCCTAAACCCGAAACCCGAAACTCGAAACCCGAAACCCAAACCCGAACCTTCAAGCAACCCCAAAGTCCGTAGTCGATCCTTGCACGCTGGGCGCGTGAGGCAGCAGCAAGAAGCTCTCCAACCAGCCATCCCATTCTCAGGTCCACAAAAGGTTTAGGGTTTAGGGTTTAGGGTTTAGGGTTTAGGGTTTAGGGTTTACCTGAACCCGAAAACACTCAAACCCTAAAAGCCATCAAGCCCTCAAGCCCTAAAACCCCTCAAAAACTCACCTAAACCCTCAAACCCCTGGCCCCTAGACCCTTAGCTTAAACCTTCAACCCCTTAAACCATCAACCCTGAACCCCAAGCCCGTAACCCGTAAACATTCAACCCTAAACCCTAAACCCTAAACCCTAAACCCTAAACCCTAAACCCTAAACCCTAAACCCTAAACCCTAAACCCTAAACCCTAAACCCCTCAAACGACGGCCGGCAGGCGACCCGAAGGTGCCTGGAGGGCGTTTGCGAGGCACCCACCAGGGCATCAGATTCGGGGTTGAAGGACGAAAGGGTTTAGGGTTTAGGGTTTAGGGTTTAGGGTTTAGGGTTTAGGGTTTAGGGGTTGGGGTTTAGGGTTTAGGGGCTAGGGGTCTAGGGGTCTAGGGGTTTGGGGCTTTAGGGGCTAGGGGTTTAGGGCATAGGGTTTAGGGTTAAGAGTTTCGAGGACCAAAAAGTTAGACCTCAGGGGCATTCGGGGCTTGGTGGGCTGAGGTTTTCGGGGGCTTATGGAGGGCTTTGCCTCGGGGTTGAGGATCTTAGAGGCGAGTTTCGTGTGTTTCCTGGCTGGGTTGGGCTAGTGATATTAGGCTCGAGGCTTCGCCTCAGCAGGAAAGCCGTAGCCCCGGAGACTTCTTTGCTTACGGTTTAGGGGCTTATTGGAAGAAGGCGGGTGAGCAAAGGAGAATAAGAAGAGGAATCGTATGAGTGAGAGTCATGATCTCCATGTTACATGTTATAGGTAGTAGGACTGCACCCTAAACCCTAAACCCTAAACCCTAAACCCTAAACCCTAAACCCTAAACCCTAAACCCTAAACCCTAAACCCTAAACCCTAAACCCTAAACCCTAAACCCTAAACCCTAAACCCTAAACCCTAAACCCTAAACCCGACAAAGCTGCAGCCCGGAAAGCCTCCGCCCAACGAAGAGGCTCTACCGGGGGAGTGGCCAGGCACTGGGTTTAGGGTTTAGGGTTTAGGGCTTAGGGCTTAGGGTTTAAAGGCTGGAAGAAGCCTAAGCCCGAAGAGAAGCCCGAAGCCCGAAGAGAAACCGGAAGACTCTAGAACCCCTCAACCCTACCATACCTGAAACCCCAAACACAGGGGTTCGGGTTAGGGGCTTTGGGTTGAACCCCTAAACCCTAAACCCTAAACCCTAAACCCTAAACCCTAAACCCTAAACCCTAAACCCTAAACCCTAAACCCTAAACCCTAAGCCCTAAGCCCTAAACCCTAAACCCTAAACCCTAAACCCTAAACCCTAAACCCTAAACCCTATCCCCCCCCCACTAGCTCTTTGAAATCGCAGAGGCAGCCTTACCAAGTCGCCCTAAGCTCTGCAAACTTCTGGGCCTTGGTTTAGGGTTTAAGGTTGAGAAGGGTTTCGGGATTAGGGTTTAGCGTTTGGGGTTTGGGGTTACGGAAGACTTTTTAGGACCTTGGGGTTTCGTATATGTTCCCTTGTTGGGCTGTGAAGGCTGAAGTCGATCAGACTTAGGGAACAGGGTCTTTTGCGTTTGGCCTTAGATCTACACCCCCCCGAAGTAAGCCTGAAACTGCCTGAAACCCCCAAACCCCAAACCCCAAACCCCAAACCCCAAACCCCCAACCCCAAACCCCAAACCCCAAACCCCAAACCCCAAACCCCAAACCCCAAACCCCAAACCCCAAACCCCAAACCCCAAACCCCAAACCCCAAACCCCAAACCCCAAACCCCAAACCCCAAACCCCAAACCCCAAACCCCAAACCCCAAACCCCAAACCCCAAACCTGGAGCCCCGAACCCCGAACCCTAAACTCTAAACTCTAAACCCTAAACCCTAAACACTAAACCCTAAAAAAACCCTACCCCTACACTCTGAAACCTCTAGCCTTCACCCCTCAGGCCCGCAAGCCCTCCTGCTCCTAGGGCCTTGTCAGCTGCAGCCCCTAAACCCCAAACCCTAAACCCTAAACCCTAAACCCTCTTAAACTCCAAAACCCTGGAATCCAAACAGCCTAAAACCCAAAGCCCTCGTTCCCAGGCACTCAACTTGCAGGACCCCCCCCCCCCATGCCAAGCCCTGAGGGGGTGTAGGGGTTGAGGGTTTCCAAAAAGTTGGAACATCCTTATCCCCATACCCCAAAAGGTATACTAAGGGAGTCCCAGCTCCAATAATTCTTAAACCATGTTCCAACTTTCTGGAGTTACCCTAAACCCTAAACCCCCAAGCTCTGTAGGGGCTCACCCACATCCGTGCACGTCTTCGGGTTTAGGGTTTAGGGTGTAGGGTTTAGGGTTTAGGGTTTAGTGTATAGGACATGCTCGTTTCGTCTCGACGCCGAGGGCTCAGCAGCATCAGCCAGACTGCCGGTATCCATTCCGAACAAATTTTCCAAAAGCCTACAGGAGATTGCCTTCTTACTTGAGGTGTGTGCGTTTTAAGTCTCTTGCTATTCGTGGGTAGCCACAGGGCAAGAGCCATGGCGCAAGGCTTGGAGGCATTACCAGGCAATCCGGACGCGACTCTTCCTGAGGTTGTGTTGGGCATTCAGAACCGCGCCCTGTCTGAAGTTTCAGAAGCTTCAGACAAAGATGCAGACGAAGACAAAGCTGTCCAACTGATGCAGCTATACATCAGTTTCGTCAATCAGATGATGGCGACACGGCCGGAAATAGTCCGTGGTGTCCGAGTTTGGCGCCTGTTGCGGTACTTGCCGTCGGCTTGGCTACGAGACAACGTCGATTCGTTGCATTCATGTAGTCAACAGACAACGCAGTTCGATCAGTTCTGGTCCCACAGCTGGAAAGGGCGATGGTGGTCCAAGTACATCAACATACTTTACCTTCATAATTGCGTGCCGGCAAGCATTGCCGGATCATTGGGCGCAGGCGTCGCCTGCGGCCTCGTCTCAGCAGGACTTCTGGGTGCACGCGAAAGATGGTGCTTGCAAATT
>CAJNDS010001258.1:177219-189719 GCA_905221605.1 Symbiodinium natans | reverse complement strand
GATTGCCTTCTTAGGGGGGACGTGGGGGTTTCCGAGATTAGGGGTACCTCATGGGGGTCCTGATTATAAGGTTTTGGGGCCCTATTTTGGGGGTCACTAGGGGGGATTTCGGGTTTTGCGGGCAACATTCGGAAGCATTGCTCGGCACAAGATAGGCTGGAATTGCTTGAAGTGTGTGCGTTTTAAGTCTCTTGCTATTCGTGGGTAGCCACAGGGCCAGAGCCATGGCGCAAAGCTTGGAGGCATTACCAGGCAATCCGGACGCGACTCTTCCTGAGGTTGTGTTGGGCATGCAGAACCGCACCCCGTCTGAAGTATCAGAAGCTTCATACAAAGATGCAGACGAAGACAAAGCTGTCCAACTGATGCAGCTATACATCCGATTTGTCAATCAGATGATGGCGACACGGCCGGAAATACTCCGTGGTGTCCGAGTTTGGCGCCTGTTGCGGTACTTGCCGTCGGCTTGGCTACAAGACGACCTCGATTCGTTGCATTCATCCAGTCAGCAGACAACGCAGTTTGATCAGTTCTGGTCCCACAGCTGGAAAGGGCGATGGTGGTCCAAGTACATCAACATACTTTACCTCCATAATTGCCTGCCGGCAAGCATTGCCGGATCGTTGGGCGCAGGCGTCGCCTGCGGCCTCGTCTCAGCAGGACTTCTGGGTGCACGGGAAAGATGGTGCTTGCAACTCGGGCTTCTCGCCTTTTGCGTCACCCTGGTGCTCTGGCATCCACAAAAGCTGGTGTTTCTAGACATCGCGTGCATTCACCAAACTGACCAAGGCAGAAAGGGCGAGGCCATCATGAGTATGGGTGCGTTTTTGAAGGATTCAAGTTCCATGCTGGTTCTCTGGGATCCTACGTGGGTGACAAGACTGCGACTTGGATTCTCTTCGGTCGCGCGCTCGCGTAAAGAAGTAAGGAGCCTTTTTGAGCGCTGTAGACTGAAAAGGTGAAAAACATATGTCTTCATAGACCCTGGACCCTCAACCCTAAGCCCTAAACCCTAAGTCCTAAGCCCTAAACCCTGAACCAGCTAAGGTGGTGCGTCTTCGAGATCGCCGCCTTTCTACACAGCCGGAGTCCCGGTACCAAGGCGGATCTACAGATTATTCCACCCCTGTTGGGCCCAGCGCTGCTGGGATTTGAGATTCTGGCTTGCATACTCGCCATTGGATACGACTACGTCGAATCCTCCCTTGCCACCTCGGAAGATGGAATCTTGGTGGGGGAGCTCCACCTGATGCTCATTAGCGCTGTTGCCTTGCTGTTCGGACTCGCGACGCACCTCCTGCGAGGCTATGCCCGCAGCGTTGAGACGCTGCAAGAACAACTCCGGGAGTTCAAGATCGAAAACACGAGCAGCGCGTGCTGTGCCAGCTGCAAGAACGGCGGGTCTGGTCTGTGCGACCGCGCGATTATTCTCGAGTGCATCGCTGCATGGTACAAATCACTGGAGAGCTTCGAATTGCAAGTGCAATCTGATGTGCAGATGGCCGTCATCGATCAGCTTGCATATAGAGCCATCTCTTATCAACGTGCTCTGCTGATGTGGACGCCGTATCTGTGGCTTCGTCTTGGGTATGCAGCTAGCCATGCAAGCGACCCGATCCGACAGCTAGTCGATCTGGCCCAGACGTTCACCTACTTCCTGGCAATTATACCCATGATGACCAAACTTTCCTTCCGTCTGTGCTACAGCTTGCGGGCACGATGTTGCTGGCTCTACATGGACGTCTTTCTGTCGATGGCCACCGTGATGGGGCCCTTCTTGTTCTACATTGCTTGCTACGCGATCCAACTCTACGTCTTCCGTCAAAACGACCGGGAACTTCTCCTCAGTGTGATCTCAATGATTTCTTGGTGGATTGTCGCAGCCATCCTGTGGCGAGTTATTTGAGCACAAGACCCGGGTCACAGGCTTCAGACACTTAACCCGAAATCTGACTATCAAACCCCTAACCCCTCGAAACCCGGCATCCCAAACTGAACGATAGTGTGGCCCCAGGGTTTGAATCCCCGAAGGCTCTTTAAGGCAACAGCCAAAATCCTTCACCGAGGGTCGACGACAGCTGCGGTCCGGGATGGGCCTGCATGTCTTGTGGCATTGACGTTACCATGGTCATAATCAGCATAGTCAAGATCATAACCATAAGAGTTGTTATCGTCATCATGATCATGATCATGATGATGATCATCATCATCATCATCGTGATCGCGAACATCAGCATCATCAGCATCGTCATCGTAACATCATCGCGGCACGCATACATCTTAGCAATCTTCCAGCTGGACCCTCGGCGAAGGTTGAGATGCGGCTCTATTTTTCAACTCGAATACTGTTTACTATATATAACATGTAAGAGAACATGTACACTACATAACATATTGTATCCCATCCATATTATGTAACATGTAATATGCTCTAGGTAAGGTATAATATATGGTAAAGAACACATGGTATACAGTGCTGTACAATGCATAAGGTACAGTAAACCCCAAAAAGTTGGAAACCTTTCTAAGGACAAATTGTACTGGGATTCCATATACTCTACTCTTAGGGATTGAGGCCATCGAGTTTCCAACTTGTTGGCTTCTACTATATAGCATATTACTATATTTTGCTGTTTTATCGGGTTCCCGATTGTGGAACCTATGGGACCGATGGGCCCAAGAGCGGTCGGGCGAGGTGGCAAGAAAGGATGCCAGGACTTTGTTTAGGGTTCAGGGTTTAGGGTTTAGGGTTTAGGGTTTAGGGTTTATGGACTTGGCACCCTGAAACCCCAAACCCCTGAGCCCAAACGCCCAAAGCCCGTTAAACTGTTGGAGTGGCCTGGGGTGTGCAGAAGCTGTCTGACTACTCCTCGACGATGTCATGGAAACTCTGGCCCCAGCAGTCCTCGCAACAAGCCCTTAAAAGCCTTCCAGCTCACCCTAAACCCTAAACCCTAAACCCTAAACCCTAAACCCTAAGCCCTACAGCCCAAACAGCCTCACAGAAAGCCCGAAGCCCTCCAGTCCCAAAAGGCGGCGCGGCGCGCTAAGGGGCCGCTGTGTCTTGGCCTTTCGGCGGCACTTCAGCGAGCGATTTGAGGTCATGATCTCGCCAACTCGGGGTTTAGTAGGGTTTAGGGTTTAGGGTTTAGGGTTTAGGGTACGGGGTTTATAGAGATTGCGGGGTTTTTCAGGGCTTGTGGGGCTTCTTGGCTTTCAAAGAGGGCGAGGCTATGGAAGGTTCAGGGTTGGCCCCAGGGTTAAGGGGTGAGGGTCTACTTGGAGGTTCTTGGTACCCAAAGGTTTAGGGTTTAGGGTTTAGGGTCTAGGGTCTAGGGTTTAGGGTTTAGGGTTTAGGGTTTAGGGTGTAGGGTTTAGGGTTTAGGGTTTAGGGGTGCTTATTAACCAATTATAACTGTACGTACAACCCACTTATAAGCCCCTTAAGTGCCCTAGTATGGTTATAAGTGCAGTTATACGTATAGTTACATTTGGTTAATAAGTGCCATGAAACTCCAAGCAACCCTAAACCCTAAACCCTAAACCCTAAACCCTAAACCCTAAACCCTAAACCCTAAACCCTAAACCCTAAACCCTAAACCCTAAACCCTAAACCCTAAACCCTAAAACCGAAACCCTAAACCCTAAACCCTAAACCCTAAACCCTAAACCCTAAACCCTAAACCCTAAACCCTAAACCCTAAACCCTAAACCCTAAACCTAAACCCTAAACCCTAAACCCTAAACCCTAAACCCTAGACCCTAGACCCTAAACCCTAAACCCCTAACCCCTAACCTAAACCCTAAACCCTGGTACTTCAGTGTACGCGTGGGGGGAGTGCCTGCGCGCTCCCTATCGGGACCAAAGCCCCCCTTTTCTTAGGCTGTCGGAGTCCGGAATCAAAGGCTGCGAAAGACCTAGAGGAGGGTTTAGGGTTTAGGGTTTAGGGTTCAGGGTTTAGGGTTTAGGGTTAGTGGCGGGTTGTACAGTTTTAGGATGGAAAGGTTGGCCTCAAAGCTCCGAGCATAAACCCGTTCATACGCTCTAAGCCGTACACCCTTTAACCCCTTACGCAACCCCATCTCCGCGCGATCCTAGCAAAAAGCCTTCATTCCCAAACGCCCCGAAATCCTAAGCCTTGCTGCCTGAAGAAACAAACCTGAAGCAGCCTTGTAAGCGCTAATGCCTGAACTCCAATCCCGAACCCTATGAACAGTATAAGCCCTCAGCCCCACAAGCCCCAAACACCCCTAAACCCTAAACCCTAAACCCGAAACCCTAAACCCTAAACCCTAAACCCTAAACCCTAAACCCTAAACCCTAAACCCTAAACCCTGTGAACGCTGTGAACCCTGAAAGCCCTTTAATCTAAGGTTGGAACCATGGGCACTTAGTGTGGTGCCTTACCCTTGTTTATAGGGATCCGAAGTATGGGCCCGTATTATATACAGTGTACATAAGGGTTATATAACGCCCTCAACTTCGTATTCATCCTAAAGCTCCAACTGCAGCCGAGATCACGGGGGCGGGAAGCGGCATTGGACGCGCCATCGTCCTGCGTCACTCCGATTCCAAACCTGGTAGTTTAGTAAGTGTTTAGCCCTCAACCCAAAACCCTAAATCCAAAACCCTAAACCCTAAACCCTAAACCCTTAACCCTAAACCCTAAGGGTTTGTCTGTGCGTCTGTATTTACGAGTTCCCGGATGCTTTGCAGCCCTGTCGGGGCCCCATCATTGGAAGGAACCCACAGAATAATCTACAGCAGGTCATCAGAACCCCAAATAGAAACCCTAAACCCCAAATAGAAACCCTAAACCCTAAACCCTATTCCCTAAACCCTAAACCCTATTCCCTAAACCATAAACCCTAAACCCTAAACCCTAAACTAGGGGCTTCATGCCAATCTGTTCAGCAGAGAGTCATTTATGATCGGGGTTGGGGTTGAATCTCCCATAGTTTCATCTGTGACTTGTTGCCAATCGGGGTATCCTAAACAGGACCATTTTCAAAGTTGCCCATATGACGGTTTAGCCATTTTCTTCCCTGGCTTAGGGTTTAGGGTTTAGGGTTTAGGGTTTAGGGTTTAGGGTTTAGGGTTTAGGTTTTTCAGGTCACAGCGAGCTGTGGCACGATGGGCCAATAAGAGCAGTCCATCAAAGCCGCAAGAACGCATCCCCTTTGTCCCGCCCCTCCTTGCCCCCTCCCCCTCCCGTGAAAGTGTATGGTTGCTTCCTCAACGGTGAGAAGGGTCAGGGTCACCCTAAACCCTAAACCCTAAACCCTAAACCCTAAACCCTAAACCCTAAACCCTAAACCCTAAACCCTAAACCCTAAACCCTAAACCCTAAACCCTAGTCCCTAAACCCTAAACCCTAAACCCTAAGCCTCAAGCCCCAACCCCGAAACCCAAAACCCTCCGGGTTCAGGTGTGTTTAGGGGGACCTGAAGCAGTCGGTAGTCCTGCGCCCAAGGGAGCGCACATGTCTCTTACTTAAGGAATATGACTTGTTTGGGGTGGGCTTGGGTTTAGGGTTTAGGGCTTGGGGTTTAGGGTTTAGGGTTTAGGGTTTATGGTTTAGGGCTTAGGGTTTAGGGTTTAGGGCTTGGGGTTTAGGGTTTCGCGTGAGCTAAGAAGCGCCTCTCTATGAGTGAATCATCTTTATAAATCTCTGGACTAGAACCCCAAACACTAAAGCCCTAAAACCCTAAAACCCTGAAACCCTAAAACCCCAAAACCCTGAAACCCTAGAACCCCAAAACCCTAAAACCCCAAACGCTACACCCTAGAACCCCAAAAGCCTAAAAGCCTAAAAGCCTAAAAGCCTAAAAGCCTAAAAGCCTAAAACCCTAAAACCCTAAAACCCTAAACCCTAAACCCTAAACCCCAGCACCCCAACAAGCCTGAAACCCTAAGTTCAAAGCCCTCCCACGATCTCAGGGTAGTTACATGGGCCCTTAATATGGTCCCTTACCTCCCTTACAGGGCTCCCAAGTGTGGGCCCTTGGTTTTTTTAGGGTATATAAGGGGTATATAAGGGGTCCCCTTTTAAGGGCCCATACTAAGGGACCATGCGACTACCCTTAGACACGAGGCCTCGCCCGGCTTGCCCAATCCGGGCGCTCAGGGATGTCGCTGGCCCTGGCAGCCTGGATGACAGCCCAGAGCCCGAAACCCGAAACCCGAAACCCGAAACCCGAAACCCGAAACCCTCAACCCTAAACCCTAAACCCTAAAGCCTAAACCCCAAACCCTAAAACTTAAGCCCAAACCCTAAACCCTAAACCCTTAACCCTTAACCCTTAACCCTTAAGGTTTAGGGTTCAAGTTCAAGGTTTTAGGACTTGGGTAGGGCGTTAGGACTTCAGGTGAGAACTAATCCCCATATGGTTTAGGGTTCGGGTTAGGTTTTTTTTTTGTGGCAACCCTTTCAGTGGTTTAGAGCTTGCAGACTTAGGGTTTAGGGCAGGATCTGGGGTTTGGAGGGTTTTTGTAACCCTAAACCCTAAACCGTAGACCCCAACCCTAAACCTTCAACCCCGACACTGAGCGCGGAACCGCTGAACCTTGCCAGCCTGATTTGGGAGTGAAGCCCCAACCCTAAACCCTAAACCCTAAACCCTATTCCCTATTCCCTAAACCCTAAACCCTAAACCCTAGAACGCTGTACGCAGCTTCCCGACGGTCCCCGCAGCGGCTTCTGCGCAAGGTGGACATTGACGCTGCGAGCACGAAGCAAGTGGCCAAGGCCCGGCCGCAAGCCCTAACCCTGAGAAGCCCGAAGCCCTCAACCCCAAGCCCCAAACCCCAAACCCTAAACCCCAAGCCCCAAACCCTAAACCCCAAGCCCTAAACCCTAAACCCCAAGCCCTAAAGACCCCAAGCCCAAACCCTAAACCCAACCCCAACCCCCCAAGACCCTAAACCCCCCCAAACCCTAAACCCCAAAACCCAACCCCAACCTAAACCACCTAAACCCCAAGCCCTAAAAACCCTAAACCCCAAGCCCTAAACCCCCCCCAAGCCCTAAACCCTAACCCTAAACCCCAGCCCAACCCTAACCCCAAACCCAAGCCCTAAACCCTAACCCCAACCCTAAAAAACCCTAAACCCCAAAGCCCTAAACCCTAAAACCCAAGCCCTAACCCCAACCCCCCTAAACCCTAACCCTAAGCCCTAAACCCTAAACCCCAAGCCCTAAACCCTAAACCCCAAGCCCCCAAAACCCTAAAAAACCTAAACCCTAACCCCAAGCCCTAAACCCTAAACCCCAAGCCCTAAACCCTAAACCCCAAGCCCTAAACCCTAAACCCTCAACCCCAAGACGCAGAAGCGCCCCCTAAACCCTAAACCCTAAACCCTAAACCCTAAACCCTAAACCCTAAACCCTAAACCCTAAACCCTAAACCCTAAACCCTAAACCCTAAAACCGCAGCGGCTTTGACAAGGAGGCGCTGGCGATCGCCCCGCCGGTTCACGGAGGCGTCTTTTCTGGTTGGCTTGGGGGAGGGATGAGGGTTTTAGGGTTTTAGGGTTTAGGGTTAAGGGTTAAGGGTTTAGGGTTTAGGGTTTAGGGTTTAGGGTTTAGGGTTTGGGGTGAGGGGTGAGGGTTTTAGGGTTTCAGGGCTTCAGGCTTTGTAGGGTTTCCAGTGTTTTCAGTTTTTTTTCCCGAAAGCATCGCGAAGGGTTCTTCCGTGCGGAGCCCTCTGACCCAACAACATAGAGTGAAGTACATAGAGTGAAGTGCATAGAGTGAAGCGCATAGAGCGAAGTGCATAGAGTGAAGTGCATAGAGTGAAGCGCACAGAGTGAAGTGCATAGAGTGAAGTGCATAGAGTCAAGTGCACAGAGTGAAGTGCATAGAGTGAAGCGCATAGAGTGAAGTGCATAGAGTGAAGTGCACAGAGTGAAGTGCATAGAGTGAAGTGCACAGAGTCAAGTGCATAGAGTGAAGTGCATAGAGTGAAGTGCATAGAGTGAAGTGCATAGAGTGAAGTGCATAGAGTGAAGTGCATAGAGTGAATTGCATAGAGTGAATTGCAATGAGTGAATTGCCTAGACCTTTGTACCCAGTCCTAGATTTCTAAATTAAAATTACTCTTTCTAAGGCGGCGGGCTGGGTTGACATCGCCAATCGGGATTGCAACCCTCTGCGGGTTTCGGCGTGGTCGTGGTGCTAAAACCGTCGTTTTTTTTACGTTTCTTTGTGTCCGCGGACAACCCTCTGCGGGTTTCGGCGTGGTCGCAGTGCCAAAACCGTCGTTTTTTGACGTTTCTTTCTGACCGCGGACAACCCTCTGCGGGTAATCGCCGGGTCGCGGTGCTAAAACCGTCGTTTTTGGAACTTTTTTTCGTGGGCGCAGACAACCCTCTGCGGGTTTCGGCGTTGGCGCGGTGCCAAAACCATCGTGTTTTTGCCTTTTTTGACATACAAACGTAACCCCTCTGCGGGTTTCGGCGTTGGCGCGGTGCCAAAACCATCGTGTTTTTGCCTTTTTTGACATACGAACGTAACCCCTCTGCGGGTTTCGGCGTTGGCGCGGTGCCAAAACCATCGTGTTTTTGCGTTTTTTGACATACGAACGTAACCCCTCTGCGGGTTTCGGCGTTGGCGCGGTGCCAAAACCATCGTGTTTTTGCGTTTTTTTGACATACGAACGTAACCCCTCTGCGGGTTTCGGCGTGGTCACGGTGCCAAAGTCGACTTTTGTAGTACGGACACGCGGAGCTTCCGTGGCTGGAAAGTCGAGTTTTGTAGTACAGACGTAGTACGCCGGGGACACCCGGAGCTTCCGTGGCTGGAAAGTATAGACTTTTGTAGTACAAACGTAGTACGCCGCGGACACCCGGAGCTTCCGTGGCAGGAAAGTCGACTTTTGTAGTACAAATGTAGTACGCCGCGGACACCCGGAGCTTCCGTGGCTGGATAGTCGACTTTTGTAGTACAAATGTAGTACGTCGGGGACGCCCGGAGCTTCCGCGCGGAGCTTCCGTGGCTGGAAAGTCGACTTTTTGTAGTACAGATGTAGTACGCTGCGGACGCCCCGGGCGTCTGAAAACACCGCAAAATAGCATGGTAACGGACATCTGGGCGCTTGAAAACACCGCAAATAGCATGGAAGCCGAATTCCGCGCGCGCGCGCGCGCGCGCGCGCGCGCGAAAACACCGCAAATAGCACGGTAACGGACATCTGGGCGCTTGAAAACACCGCAAATAGCATGGCAGCGGAATTCCGGACATGCGAAAACCTCGCAAATAGCCTGGAAGCGGAATTCCGGACATGCTTGAAAACCTCGCAAATAGCATGGAAGCGGAATTCCGGACATGCGAAAACCTCGCAAATAGCATGGAAGCGGAATTCCGGACATGCTTGAAAACACCGCAAAGAGCATGGTAACGGACATCTGGGCGCTTGAAAACACCGCAAGTAGCATGGTAACGGACATCTGGGCGCATGAAAACACCGCAAATAGCATGGAAGCGGAATTCCGGACATGCGAAAGCCTCGCAAATAGCATGGAAGCGGAATTCCGGACATGCTTGAAAACCTCGCAAATAGCATGGAAGCGGAATTCCGGACATGCGAAAACCTCGCAAATAGCATGGAAGCGGAATTCCGGACATGCTAGAAAACACCGCAAAGAGCATGGTAACGGACATCTGGGCGCTTGAAAACACCGCAAGTAGCATGGTAACGGACATTTGGGCGCATGAAAACACCGCAAATAGCATGGAAGTGGAATTCCGGACATGCAAAAACCTCGCAAATAGCATGGAAGCGGAATTCCGGACATGCTTGAAAACACCACAAATAGCATGGTAACGGACATCTGGGCGCTGAAAAACACCGCAAATAGCATGGTGACGGACATCTGGGTGGTGGAAAACACCGCAAATAGCATGGTGGGCGCCTGAAAAACACCGCAAATAGCATGGTAACGGACATCTGGGCGCTTGAAAAACACCGCAAAGAGCACGGTAACGGACATCTGCACGCTTGAAAACACCGCAAATAGCACGGTAACGGACTTCCGCGCGCGTGAAGACACGGGGATGTTTTTGTCTTTTGCTGGTTTTTCCAAAACCATCGCAAATACCATGGTCCTGGTTCCAAAACCATCGCAAATACCATGGTCCCCGAATTCGCTGGTTCCAAAACCATCGCGACAACCATGGTCCCCGACCTCGCTGGTTCCCCAAAACCATCGCGAATACCATGGTCCCCGAATTCGCTGGTTCCAAAACCATCGCAAATACCATGGTCCCCACACCCGGAGCTTCCGTGGCTGGAAAGTCGACTTTTGTAGTACAGACGTAGTACGCCGGGGCTTTCAAAACCTCGCAAATAACATGGGCGCGGAATTCTGGGGCTTTGAAAACCTAGCAAATAACGTGGGCGCGGAATTCTCGGGCTTCGAAACCCTTGCAAATAACGTGGGCTCGGAACTGTGAGGCTTCGAAATCCTCGTAAATAACGTGGGCGCGGAATTGTGGAGCTTCGAAATCCTCGCAAACAACTTGGGGACGATGTTTTCGAATTCGCTGTTTTCGAAAGCATCGCAAATACCATAGTCCCCGAAGTCGCTGTTTTCAAAAGCATCGCAAATACCATGGTCCCCGAATTCGCTGCTTCCAAAAGCATCGCAAATACCATGGTCCCCGAATTCGCTGGTTCCAAAACCATCGCAAATACCATGGTCCCCACACCCGGAGCTTCCGTGGCTGGAAAGTCGACTTTTGTAGTACAGACGTAGTACGCCGGGGCTTTCAAAACCTCGCAAATAACATGGGCGCGGAATTCTGGGGCTTTGAAAACCTAGCAAATAACGTGGGCGCGGAATTCTCGGGCTTCGAAACCCTTGCAAATAACGTGGGCGCGGAACTGTGCGGCTTCGAAATCCTCGTAAATAACGTGGGCGCGGAATTGTGGAGCTTCGAAATCCTCGCAAACAACTTGGGGACGATGTTTTCGAATTCGCTGTTTTCGAAAGCATGGCAAATACCATAGTCCCCGAAGTCGCTGTTTTCAAAAGCATCGCAAATACCATGGTCCCCGAATTCGCTGCTTCCAAAAGCATCGCAAATACCATGGTCTCCGAATTTGCTGGTTCCAAAACCATCGCAAATACCATGGTCCCCAAAAGCATCGCAAATACCATGGTCCCCGAATTCGCTGGTTCCAAAACCATCGCGACAACCATGGTCCCCGAATTCGCTGGTTCCAAAAGCATCGCAAATACCATGGTCCCCGAACTCGCCGGTTCCAAAACCATCGCAAATACCATGGTCCCCGAATTCGCTGGTTCCAAAACCATCGCAAATACCATGGTCACCGAATTCGCTGCTTCCAAAAGCATCGCAAATACCATGGTCCCCGAAGTTGCTGTTTCCAAAACCATCGCAAACACCATGGTCCCCGAATTCAAAGCCGATGAAAAGTCTACAGAGTTGACCACAAGTGCATGGCATTCAACTCCACACACTTGAATGCCATGCAGTTCCAGTGCATACAAGTGCAGTGTACAAGTGACTATGCAACCATGTAAGGGCATACATTTCTCCAAGTGCATACAGTTCGATTACAAAGAGTCAAGTGCATGGAGTCAACGCGCGGCAAATCGATGCTTTCGGGCCATCCCTCTTCTAGTTTTTTGGGGGGGGGGGGGGGGTTAAGGGCTTCAGGGTTTCAGGGTTCTGGGTCTTTAGGGTTCTAGCGTTTCAGGATTTCGGGCTTCCCTAGGGGTGTAATTGGTTTTAGGATTTCAGGGTTTCAGGGTTCAGGGTTTCAGGGCTTTATGGTTGTAGGGTTTCAGGGTGTTACGGGTTTAGGGCTTTTGGGCTTCAGGGTTTCGAGGCTCAAACCCTACACACCCTAAACTCTAAGACTTGTTGGGGGCCTTCCGGAATCTTCATGATTGGACTGGACGGCAGGGGTTTAGGGGTTTGGGGGTTTAGGGTTTAGGGTTTAGGGGGCAGGGTGTGCAGTGCCACCGAGTGGTATCTAGGAGCTCTCAACAGGGAATCCGCATTCCCGATTCGAGATCCTCCTCGCGCTCTGGCTTCTGGATTTCCCTTATCTTGCAATCCTAAAAGCCCACGCTTCTGATCCCTTCCCCCTAACATTAACCCCCCCCCTACCCCCCAATAGTACATACCCACCCCATGATAGTTCTATTCTAGTATACTGGGAGATCTTAAAATTAGGGGGGTAGGGGGAGGGGTCTAATATTAGGGGGAGGGGATGATTCCGAAATGCCGGCAACGCCTGGCACACCTTGAGGGAAGCTCACACCAAGGTCTCTTCCAGCCACTGCAGATCTTCTGCTACAACGGGGACGTGGGCAATGAGGACCCTCCACCAGCTGGCTTCGAGGTTGAGGGTTTAGGGTGCCCTAACCCGTAAACCCCTACACCTCTTAAATTTAAGAGTTTTCGGCTCAAGCCGCCGACCCCGCAGGAGAACAAGTTTAAGGTTTGGGGTTTGGTGATTTTGTTTGC
>CAJNDS010001258.1:132219-172219 GCA_905221605.1 Symbiodinium natans | reverse complement strand
GGTTTAGGGTTTAGGGTTTGGGGTTTCAGGGCTTTTCCTCAACCCCACCCCCCCCCAAAAAAAAAAATTACTCCCCGAAAGCGCAAAGCTTGGGCCGAGGCCAGAGCCTTTGTCATCCGCAGAAATCCGCAGGCCCCGTGGGACAGTCGGGGAACATGGGCGCCTCGGGAAAAATTTAGGGTGGGGTTTAGGGTTTCGGGTTTAGCTTGCCGTTTTGTGTCCCTAAGTAGATTCTAAGGTATTTACATGGCACCTTCCTCAAAGGTTCTGAAGCACAGGCCCTCGGGTTTTTTTGGGTATCAAAGGGGTGTCCCATATCAAGGGATCATGTACCTACCCTCAGACAGACAGAAAATTACGACTGCCAGAAAGTGGAAATCCTGCAAGGGTTAATCACGTAACTCTGAGTTTGGGGTTTGGGGTTTGGGGTTTAGGCGGTTTAGGGTTTGGGGTTTAGGGTTTGGGGTTTAGGGTTTGGGGTTTGGGGTTTGGGGTTTAGGGTTTGGGGTTTAGGGTTTAGGGTTAGGTGGGATGTGGGGGCTTTCGATCGTTCAAATTGGCACCGCGCCAGGACCATTGAGACGAATCTTCTCGGCAGCGCCTCGGCGAAGGGCGCAAGATTCTGAGTTCCGATTTATTCTTCGAGGGTTCAGGGTTTAGGGTTTAGGGTTTGGGGTTCAGGGTTTGGGATTTAGGGTTTAGCATTTGGGGTCTAGGGGTTTTGGGGCATAGGGGTTTCGGGGCTTAGGGGTTCAGGGATTTAGGGGTTGTAGGGGGGGGGATCCAAATCTGACTCAAGGGAATGTTCCACAAGAGAGTTTTGGGCCCCAAGCTCTACACCCTCTCTTTCATATTTATATTTAAACCTTAATGGGGGCCGTGGACATTGGCAAAAAACCATTGCCATTGGCAAACAAAACGTGGCCATTGGCAAAAGCCGTGGCCATTGGCAAACAAACCGTGGCCATTGGCAAACAAACCGTGGCCATTGGCAAAAAAAGCGTGTCCATTGGCGGACTTGTCAATGTCCGCGGTTTTTTGGCCAATGGCCACGGTTCCTTTGCCAATATCCACGGGTTTTGGCCACGGGTTTTCTGCCAATGTGTACGGGTTGTTCAATAGCCGCGGCTTTTTTGCCAATGGCCACGGGTTTTGTGCCAATGTCCACGAGTTTTTCGCCGAACTTGCTGATTTTTGTGCCGATGGCCACGGTTTTTGTTTGCCATTGTTCACAGTTAATGGCTTGCCAATGGCCACGGGGTTCCCCCCCCCCCGGCCCCCCTGCAGGGTTCCCATCATAATGCAACCCCCCAAAAGGCTTATTTTATTGGGGTTTTCGCTGTTCACATTGTGCACTCTGTTCATGCATCACTTCTGAGAGCTCATTTAGCAGGATACGCCCTTAGGAAGCCAACCAAGATGTGAAGTCATAACCAGCCAAAAGCCCAGAAAAGAACTCATGATTTTTAATAGGGACTCTTGGGTCTAGAAGCATGAATGAGCCTGTGAAACGAACGAATCCCATGTTAACTTCTGGGCGGTCAAGGGTGCGTTCTTGTCATTCGTGCGCTATTTTCATACTAAAGGTGAAGAGATTAAGTGAATGAGTAAACGCATGAACGGAGTGAATAAGTGCACGACATGAATGCAATGAACGAAACCAACCAAGAAAACGAATGAATCCTGGAACGCGGGGTCATGTCCATAAGATAGAAAATGTACTGGCTTTCTGGGTGGATTCGTTCGCATGATTGGTTACGCTTTCTAAGGTTGGTTTTTGGGGGTTATTTTTGAACCGAAAGCCCCTTCTTGAGTGGTTCGAGGGTGGGGTGGGGGAAAACAGAAAACATGTTGAGAAAATTAGGTTATGATTTTTGGCTGTTCGTGCCGGGTACGATCGTGGGGTGGCCCTAAACCCTAAACCCTAAACCCTAAACCCTAAACCCTAAACCCTAAACCCTAAACCCTAAACCCTAAACCCTAAACCCTAAACCCTAAACCCTCACCCCTAAACCCTAAACCCTAAACCCTAAACCCTAAACCCTAAACCCTAAACCCTAAACCCTAAACCCTGAACCCTGAACCCTGAACCCTGAACCCTGAACCCTGAACCCTAAACCCTAAACCCTAAACCCTGAACCCTGAACCCTAAACCCTAAACCCCAAAAGTTCTGGGGTCCCCTGATCAGAGTCCACGAAACCCAAGGCTTCTGGTTCGCCCAGCGGCTCTTGCCCAAGATGGTGGCGGAGCCCTTTGGAGGAATGATTCTACAGGCTCCCTAAACCCTCAACCCTCAACCCTCAACCCTCAACCCTCAACCCTCAACCCTCAACCCTCAACCCTCAACCCTCAACCCTCAACCCTCAACCCTGAACCCTGAACCCTGAACCCTAAACCCTAAACCCTAAATATACCCTCACTCAACCCTAAACCCTCAATCCTAAACCCTCAACCCTCCCCGAAGCCCGAGCCCGACCCCCCCCCCCCCCCCCCCCCAACTCCCGAGGCAGCGCGGCGCCGTCCTGTTCATGTCTTCGGTCATGGGCCGGGGGCCTTGTGCAGGGTGGTTGGAGTGAGTTGCCCTAAACCCTAGACCCTAGACCCCAAACCCTAAACCCTAAACCCTAAACGCTGACCCCTAAACCCTAAACCCTCCTGCAGCCCGGGGTCCCCACCACAAGCGAAGCTAAGGCAGGATCCTAAACCCTCATCTCAATCCCTGAAAAATCTCTACTCCCAAGCCCTCCATTCTAAATCGTGGGCTTCCCCGGGCTGAGAATAGTTGCTCGGTAATTAGGCCCTTGGGACATGTCATATTTTCCCCTTTTTGGGGCTTAAGAGGGAATCTTTTTCACGGGCCATCCTGGGTTTAGGGTTTGGGGTTTGGGGTTTAGGGTTTAGGGTTTAGGGGTTTAGGGTTTAGGGTTTAGTACTTCGGGTTTAGGGTTTGAAGTTTTGGATCACGGCTGCGGGCCTCGGAAGTGAGAAAAACTCGACCCGATTGGGACTGGTTCGCTGCTTTTGGGCAATTAAGCTGGAGGGTTTAGGGTTTAGGGCTTAGGGTTTAGGGTTTAGGGGGAGAAGTCGTTCAAAGCAGGACTAGTTGATGGCGAGCCGCAAATTTGAAGGGTTTTTCAGGGGTCTTCCCGCGTGTTAGGAGGAGTGAGGGAGTTCAGGTGGGAGGGGAGGGGGGCTTGCTAGTATGCCCCTAGTAGGCTTGTTATTACTGTGATGATTTTCTTAGTAGGTGTTTTGTATGATTATTGTTGGTATGGTCACTATCAGCATAATTACTCTCAGTGTTAGAGAACGTTGGCCATTACTATGACGATTACTCATACTCTATTGCTGTTATTGGCATTATCAGGATTCGTTTCGTGCGGTTCTCCATTTCATGGTCATTATTAGTTTGTTCTTATCATGAACTTTTCTGTCGATGAACATGTTGCTTAGCAATGAGAATATTATTGTTCGTATGCTTGTGTTGTCATTGTTAGCAGCGTGCTTTTTCTGAATCAAACTGTCATCCAAATTTGTTAATCTGGCCATTAATAATGTTATGGTTGTTCTGAGTATGTCTACTTTTATCAGTACTAGTGTTTAAGTTTGGATCACTTCTATAAGTACAAGTAGAACATTACACGCACCCTAAACCCTAAACCCTAAACCCTAAACCCTAAACCCTACACCCTAAACCTTAAGCCCTAAGCCCTAAACCCTAAACCCTAAACCCTCAGCCCTAAACCCTAAACCTAAACCCTAAACCCTAAGCCCTAAACCCTAAGCCCTAAGCCCTAAACCCTAAACCCTCAACGCTTTCATAACTACCAATAGGATCCGTGACGAAACGGCATCCGCGCCCGGGCCGAGGCTTCTTGGGCTCGGCGCGCCTGGCGGACTACTGCAGCTCCAAGCAGCTTGGCTCCATGTGGGGCGGATGTTGGGGTGTAAGGTTTAGGGTTTAGGGTTTAGGGTTCAGGGGTTTGGGGGTTTGGGGGTATTCAGGGTTTAGGGTTTAGGGTTCAGGGGTTTGGGGGTTCAGGGGTTTGGGGGTTAGGGTTCTTGGTTTAGGGTTTAGGGCTGCTGGATCTTGAAGGAGGTTTAATGATACAAGTTCCTTCCGAGGAACGTTCATTCAGCACAACCACGGTTGTGGTTGAGGTCCTCGAGGGCTTCGAGTTTGTGCTTAAGTAGGCAGGTTGACCCTAAACCCTAAACCCTAAACCCTAAACCCTAAACCTTAAACCCTAAACCCTAAACCCTAAACTCTAGACCCTAAACCCTAAACCCTAAACCCTAAACCCTAAACCCTAAACCTTAAACCCTAAACCCTAAACCCTAAACCCTAAACCCTAAACCCTAGACCCTAAACCCTAAACCCTGAATAGTAGTCACTGGAGTGACAGCTCTGGCCTCCCTAAGCCCCAAACCCTGAACCAGCCCTCCTGGTGCGCTGTGTGTTGGGAGGTCGAAGCCGGGAATTTTCTGAATCTTGTAGAGGCAAAGGCTTCAGGGTTTAGGGTTTAGGGTTTAGGGTTTAGGGTTTAGGGTTTAGGGTTTAGGGTTTAGGGTGTAGGGTTTAGGGTTTAGGGTATAGGGTATAGGGTCTGGGATGGTTGCCGTAGTTTAACCCCCCCCCCCCCCCCTCCGAAAATCAAAGCTTGTGAACTACCAAACCCATCCAAAACCCTAAGCTCCCCAAGCCCAAGCCCTTGAGCCCAAAAACTTGGGTGTTCCCCCTTGTACTGACAGTCCGCTTATAGGGTTGCCTAGTACCCCCGATTAGAATCCCTAGTAAGGACTGCTAGTATAAGGGGGAACATCCCTAAACCCTAAACCCTAAACCCTAAACCCTAAACCCTAAACCCTAAACCCTAAACCCTAAACCCTAAACCCTAAACCCTAAACCCTCAACCCTAACCCCTAAACCCTAAAACCTAAACCCTAAACCCTAAACAATAAACAACCCTAAAACCCTTAAGCTCTAAATCCCAAAACCCTAACCTGAGCTGGAAAGCCGCCTCGGAATTCAGGTGGGCTCTGCTTGGCCTCACAGCGCCTTGGGTTACTCAATTGTGCTCCTACAGGAGGGTTAGGGTTTAGGTAGGGTTTAGGGTTTAGGGTCTAGGGTTTAGGGTTTGGGGTTTAGGGTTTAGGGTTTAGGGTTTAGGGTTTAGGGTTTAGGGTTTAGGGGTTAGGGTTGAGGGTTTAGGTTTAGGGTTTTGCAGTCTGTGCTGGGGGCATGGGAGTTTCTGAGGAAGTGCTTTGGCGAAGTTCATGTATTCAGCTAATCACGCTTCAGTCTGGTTTCGTCAACAACGATGAAGACAAACTATATCAATTTGGCAGCCTCTGCTCCGCGAAACCCCTGGAGGAGGATTTGACGGGGGCCAAATCGCCTCCCTGGACCTAAAGTTTCTGAAGACGAAGATGACCAACGGGGAGAAATCTTACACAGGCGGTGGGCAATCTGGCCTGAGTGCAGTGGAACTGGACACCCCCACAAGGTCCCGATCCTGCCGAATGCGGCGCACTACCTAGCAGGCGGCAGGTACTTGAATCCGCGTCCGCTGGAGGTCATTGTTCTCACCCTCGAGGTTTTTTTACTTTGAAGTCTGAATGTCTGCCAATTTTAAGAAATAGAATATAGTACAGAGAAATTGCAAGTTAATTTCGATCCTAATTTAAACCCTAAACCCGACCCGGTACCCTGGCCCTCGGCCCTGGGCGCTGGGCCCTGGGACCCATGTTTTTACAAAGGGTTTAGGGTTTAGGGTGGGTGCAGGGTCCAGGTTTTAGGGTGAATAGTATTCAAGGGTTCCGGGCGTGTGTCAGGGGTTTCGGCTCCAGGGGTTAAGGTGGTGTTAGGGTTTTAGGGTTCTGCAAGTTGTCGGCAAGGGTCAGGGGTTGAGCGTTTGGCTGGGGTTTAGGTTTTGGGATGTAGGGGTTTAGGTTTGGGGTTTCAGGGTATACGGGGTCAGTGTTGCAGTGAGTTAGGGCTAGGGGGTTGAGGGGTTAGGTAGGGGTCTGCTAACATGAGCCCCCTCCCCTTGTAACAACAAGATCCCTGAAGATAGCACACTTATATCGATGAGGTCTTCAAAAACTCTGAACCCTAAACCCTAAACCCTGACCCCTGACTTCAAGCCCTAAACCCTAATTTTGAAGGGGTGACAACAGTGTGGCATCCCGTCGATCGGAACAGGCTCTGAAACCCCAAACCACAAGACTCTCTTACAATTTCGCCAGGTCCATTTTTCTTAAGAGCCTTCTTATCCTCTAACCCCCAACCCTAACGACCCTAGTAGTAGAGTGAGTAACCTTTAACCTTTTTGGGGTAGTATAATCCCCTTAGCATCCCAAAGGTTAACCTTTAATTCCCCCAGGTTACTGGACAACCAAGAGACCCTAAACCCTAAGACCTCAGACCCTAAACTCCTAAAACCCTAAGACCCTGAAACCCTAAGCCCTAGAAACCCCAAGCCAAGAAACCCTCGACCCCGTATCGCTAAGACCCTAACACCCTAAGCCCTACAGCCCGAAGACCCTAAGACCCTAAACCCTAAAACCCTAAAACCGCTAAGGCCCTAAGACCCGAACAACCCTAAACCCCTAAACCCTAAACCCTAACCCCTAAACCCTAAACCAAAAAACCTAAACCCTAAACCCTGAAAGCCCTAAAGCCCTGAAGAGCCTCTCCCAAGGAGTCCTTGCGCTTGGAACTCCGCGCGCGCGGCCTCCACGGTGTGGGAATCTCCGCTGCCACTCCGGCAGAGTTTCGTGTTTAGGGTTTAGGGTTTAGGGTTTCAGCTTTTGAGGAGTTTCTGAGGGTTTTTAGGGGTTTCTGGTTTGAGGGTCTGGGGTTTTCAGGGGTTTAGGGTTTTAGCTTTAGGTTTTTTGGGGTTTCAGGGTTTGAGGGTTTTAGGGGGTTTCAGGGCTTTCGGGTTTCTTGGTTTAGGGGTCTAGGGTTTTAGGGGTTTCGGGTTTAGGGTTTGAGGGTTTTAGGGCTCAGGGTTGAGGGTTTGGTGGTTTAGGGCTTAGAGGGTTGAAGGTTTTTGGGGGGGTTCAAGCTTGAGGGGTTGAAGGGTTTAGGGCGGGGTTTTGGGGTTAAGGCTTCGGAGTTTACGGGCTTAGGATACTTGGGGCTTAGGGTTACGGTCTCTGGGTTTCTGACGGGCGGCTTGAGGGTTGAATTCTTTTGGGATTTCAGGTTGTCGTCTTCAGTTTGCCTGCGGTTTCCTAGAACCTGAGATCCCCAGGTTGGATCAGCTGCAGACGGATGTGTCGAATTCCTCGTCGTGGTCGAAGGAACTACGACCGTTATTCCCACGAAGCAAGATCACGAGGCAGTAAGTGTATCTCTAGGTGGGGCATGTTCGCGTCCCAGCCCTAGGCCCTAAATCCCTAAACCCCTAAACCCTTGAATCCCTAAATCCCTAAACCCCTAGAGCCCGAAAGCCCTGAAACCCAAGCCCGAAAACCCCGGAACCCCTAACGTCCTGCAGCCCTGAAACCCCTTGAGGTGTGCCCCTATCTGGTCGATACAGGGCGCGGGGCCCCAACTGAACAGACCAAGCCGCAAGCTGCAGGGTTTGGGGTTTAGTTTTAGGGTGGGTGTTAGGGTTTTGGGGTTTAGGGTTTAGGGTTTAGGATTTAGGGTTTAGGAGTATGAAAGCCTTGCTGGAAATCCAGAAAATACACTTAGTTTCTGGGCGCCATGTGTTGCAGCAGCTGCCTTCGGAAACTCTGACGTGCCCAGGGTTTGCCGAGGGGGGGGTGGGGGTTTGCATTGCAGGCTGCAGGGTGCAGAGTAGGATGGGGCAAGGGTGCGGCAAGCCCCAAACCCCCTAAACTCCCTGAACCCCCTAAACTCCCACCCCAAAACCCCCTAAACTTCCCTGAACCCCCTAAACACCCTGGACCCCCTAAACCCTAAACTCCCTGAACCCGCGAAACCCCCCTAAACCCCGTAAACCCGCCAAACCCTAAATCCACCAACCCTAAACACCCTAAACCCTAAACCCTAAACGGCGTCCTTTTCTGAAACCCTGAACCCTAAACCCTAAACCCTAACCCCTAACCCCTAAACCCTAAACCCTAAACCCTAAACCCTACACCCTAAACGGGGTCCTTTTCTGAAACCCGGAACCCTAAGCCCCAAAGCCTTCACCAACCCCCTGAAGCCCCTACTTGAAGGTTCATGGTACTTACTAACCAATTATAACTGTACTTATAACCCTACTCATAAGTGGGATAACCCCTATAAGGCCCTTTAGGGGTATTATAAGTAGGGTTATAAGTACAGTTATAGTTGGTTAGTAAGTACCATGAACCTCCAAGTAAGCCCAAGAGGCTATTCCAGGGCGCCTTTGTGGCCGCCGACCGCAAGACGCCACTCGGAGAAATGCCCTCGGCCCATTTTGAGAAGGGGGAATTCGGTTGAGGGTTTTAGGGTTCTTAGGTTTTTTTTTTTTTTTTTTTTTGCGCCTTAGGGTTCAGGTTTTAGGGCTTCGGGTTTTAGGATTGAGGGTTTCGGGTTTAGGGTTTTAGGTTTGAGGGTTTAGGGCTTTTTGGGGTTCAGGGCAGGACTAGGATTCTGTGCCGTGCAGAAGGTCTAACACCCAAGGCCCGCCATCTCCCGGCTCTCGTTTCTTAACCTTCAAACCCTAAACCCGTACGACCTCTAAAACTCAAAACCTCGAACCCTCTCAACCTCTAAACATCTAACCGTTTAAACCTAAACCTCTGAACCTCTTCAGCCTTCTAAACCTCTAAACCTCAAAACCTCTAACCTCAACACCCTAAGACCCAAACCCTTACTCCCTCGATTCCACCGGCCGGAAAGGAGATTTCGGCGCCTGCTCGCCTGGTTCAGGCCGGCGAGGGGTGGTGCTTGCCGCAGTGGGTTTTAGGGGTTTTTGGGTTCAGGCCCAAAACCTGAACCCTGAACCCTGAACCCTCAACCCTCAAACCCTCAACCCCAAAACCCTAAACCCTAAACCCTTAACCCTCAACCCGCAAACGCTCAAACCCAAACCAAACCCTAAAGCCCCAAGTGGATGAGGATGAGGATGGTGGTGATGATGATGGTCTGGGTTGATTTGGAGTACATCTCCAAGTTCTATGGGCCTTAATCCCTAGATAGCCAAATCCACAGAACCCAGGGGGTGATGATGATCATGATGGTGATGGTGATGGTGATGGTGATGGTGATGGTAATGATGGTAATGATGATGATAATGATGATGATGATGATGATCATCATGATGGTTGTGATGGCAATAGCAAACGCAATCGTGATTGTAATGTCATATACACACTCGAAGCAATGAGTTAATGCCAAATCATTTATTGCTCGGCAGTCTCGACCGGTCGTGGCAAGTAACTTTTTTCAAAGTTTTGCGCACCCCTAAGCCCTTGACCCTAACCCTAAACCTTCCGAAGCATTTAACTTGTTCGCAGCTTGGGGGTTTAGGGTTTTGGGTTTAGGGTTTAGGGTTTAGGGGAGGTTCCTTTGCCGCTGCTACAGATCGTCGCCGCCCTTCTAAAGGCTCTACATGTTTCAGCCCTTTTCTCCAAACCTCATCCCTGATACCTGAACCTGTCCCGTGCAAGCCGTTTACTCTGCTGAAGTGTTTGCGTCCTCACGACCGAGACCTGCGTACTCAGTTTTCGCCAAGGAGCACGTGTACTTCGTTGATAAGAAGAAGGTCAAGGGTTCGGTGGCTGGGGTTGCGCACATGTTCGCTGAGGCTTTCGACGCCGACGCAGTCATTGGCATGCAGCGCAGCGCAAACTGGCCTCGAGTTGGCTACTTGCGACAGCGTGTTACCTTCAATGACATTCAACCTCTTCACATCGCATCGCCCGAACTGCTGGAGTTGTTTGCTGGTAACCCTCGAAACGAGACTCGCGTTTGTCGCTTACTTCAGGCACTGAGGAATGACCCTGCGCTGCGTGCAAAAGTTTATTGCTTGGCCAAGACAGCGGACGAAATCAGGGCGCAGTGGGCAGGCAGCGGCCAACAGGCTGCGCGTGATGATGGAGCTTTCATACTGGTGGACTGGACACGCGCGGCAGGACTGCAAGCAACAACATGCTGTGCCTCATTCCGACGGATGATGAAACAACCTTCGCAGCAGCTTCACGACACGAAAGAAATCCATTACGGTTTGCAGCTCAAAACATATCGCCGAAAATTAGGGAAGTACTACAACGTCGTCGTGTCGGCTATGTTTGTGGTTTGCTGTCGTCCTGAGCACCGGGACAATCCTCTCACACTTCCAGTTTCTCGGATGGAATGAGAAACAATGGAGATGCTGAGGGTGGATCAACAACAGAGCCACACAGGACTGACGATCGCAGAATACTTGAGTCCGGCACTGTTCGTCGCTATCAAAGGGTGTTTGATGTGCGTGAGAAGAAAGGGCAAAGGACAAACGACGCTGGGAAAAATGTATGTTCATGCCTAGAACATTTCTGAGGCTATTGCGCGATGACTTCAAGACAAAACCTACATTCTCTGCATGTACGTGTACTGTCGTCTTCGAAGAGACAGGAACCTACAAGCCCGGATGACAACAATGGTTCCGTGCCCGCCAGAGACTGGCCTGTGAGATGTTGCATGGAAGTTGCTCACTTCTTGAGTTCGTGGTCCAGAATGCAAAGCATTGTCTTTGCGGCGCTGCCGTAAACACAGACAATCTCATACTTCCAGCTTCTTGGACGGAAAGAGAAACAATGGAAACGCTGCGACCCTGCCGAGAGTACGAGGGTGGATGAGCGACAGAGCCACACAGGACTGACGATCGCAGAATACTTGTGTCCGGCACTGTTGGTCGCTATCAAAGGGTGTTTGATGTGCGTCCAATGGCCACGGCTTTGTTGCCAAATCCAGAAGAAAGGGCAAAGGAATCAATACGATGCTGGGAAACATGTATGTTCATGCTCAGAACATTTCTGAGGCTATTGCGCGATGACTTCAAGACAAAACCTACATTCTCTGCATGTACGTGTACTGTCGTCTTCGAAGAGACAGGAACCTACAAGCCCGGATGACAACAATGGTTCCGTGCCCGCCAGAGACTGGCCTGTGAGATGTTGCATGGAAGTTGCTCACTTCTTGAGTTCGTGGTCCAGAATGCAAAGCATTGTCTTTGCGGCGCTGCCGTAAACACAGACAATCTCATACTTCCAGCTTCTTGGACGGAAAGAGAAACAATGGAAACGCTGCGACCCTGCCGAGAGTACGAGGGTGGATGAGCGACAGAGCCACACAGGACTGACGATCGCAGAATACTTGTGTCCGGCACTGTTGGTCGCTATCAAAGGGTGTTTGATGTGCGTCCAATGGCCACGGCTTTGTTGCCAAATCCAGAAGAAAGGGCAAAGGAATCAATACGATGCTGGGAAACATGTATGTTCATGCTCAGAACATTTCTGAGGCTATTGCGCGATGACTTCACAGACAAAACCTACATTCTCTACATGTATGTGTACTGTCGTCTTCGAAGAGACTTGGCCTGCTTGTTAATTAAGGCAACATTCTGGTACAGGTGGCAGCCTGAGCCTCCTTGGCCCGTGCGTTAAGGCAACATTCTGGTACAGTTGCCTGGTCTGCAGATGACGGCAACTGGTACAGTTGCCCAGCTGAGCCTCACTAGGCAGGGCAGAGAAGATCATGATAAGGCGGCCAATTGTGCCGAAACGTTGCCTGACTTGGCAAGCCAAGGACGGTGCCGGAATGTAAATCCTTGCAACTAGGTTGTATGAACAGGGTGGAGAGGTTCGAACTGGTAAAGTTTGGGGGCCAGTGCAGTTGGAATGCTATTAGGCTGCGGATGTTCCAGACGCGGCTGCAATTGTTTCTTCCCAAGCATTGTGTGGCGAGGAATCTATCGACGAAATGATGCCCAGCCGTCTCAAGATGGAGAGAATGCTGCGAACCTTAGCCAAGGCATTCCAGTAGATGGAGTCGAGAGAAGTGCAAGGCTCGAAAGAGCGCGGAAAAGGCGACTTCTTCCAGGCGCCGACTCCGCAGCGTCCAGATTTCAGCAAGCCTTTTGACAAACTTGCCTCGGTTGCTGACGCAACTCTTGCCGACGCTGTGCTTCGACTGTGGGTCGCTACCTAGCTACTTACTTACCTAAAACCCTAAACCCATAACCCGAAAACCCTAAAACCCTAAAACTCTAAAACGCTAAAGCCCGAAACCCGAAAACCCGAAGCCCCAAAACACCTAAAACCCTAAAACCCTAAAACCCTAAAACCCTAAAACCCTAAAACCCTAAAACCCTTTACGCTACCTCAAGCCCAAAATATCCAAAAGCCCTAGAAGCCCTAAAGCCCTAAAACAAACCCAAAGCCCTGAAACCTTAAACCCTGAAACCCTAAAAAGCCGGTGTGCTCCGTTCAGACCCCAAACCCTGAAACCTTAGAAAGCTCCAAAGCCCTGAAGCCCTAAGCCCTGAAGCCCTGAAGCCCTGAAGCCCTAAAGCCCTAAAGCCCTAAAGCCCTAAAGCCCTAAAGCCCTAATGCCCTAAAGCCCTAAAGCCCTAAAGCCCTAAACCCTGAAACCCTAAACCAGTGTGCTCCCTTCGAACACCGTCCTCCGGAGGTCTCTGTTATTCCCGGTGCTCCATGCCGATGAGGTGGCCGAGGCCTTTTAGGGTTTATAGGGTTTAGGGTTCAGGGTTTAGGGTTTAGGACTTATAGGGTTTAGGGTTTAGGTTTTAAGGTTTTAGGACTTCTAGGGCTTCGGGTTTAGGGAGGATTTAGGGTTTAGGGTTTAGGGTTTAGAGGGTTTAGAGTGTAGGGGTTTTGGCGGAGACGGGAGACTCGACGCTAAGGAATCTTCATCGTACTGGTTCTTTAGGGCTTAGGATTTTGGTTTAAGGTTGGGGCTTAAGGTTGACCCTCAAGAACTTAGGGCCGTAGGGTTTATAAGGGTTTTCGGCTTCAGGGCTTCAGGGCTTCAGGGCTTCAGGGCTTCAGGGCTCAGGGCTTCAGGGCTTCAGGGCTTCAGGGCTTCAGGGCTTCAGGGTTTGGGGTTTAGGGTTTAGGGTTTGGGGTTTAGGGTTTAGGGTTTACTGTTCATCGTTCAGGGTTTAGGGTTGATGATGAACCCCCCAAGAACCTCAACAACATGCCCGCATCGCCTGCTTCAGGCAGTGACGGAGGCTTTGGATGCAGGCCGCTGGGAGGAGCTGCCCCCTCAGCGGCCTGCCGAGATGTTCAGAGTTTCTTTTGAGACCCGAAACCCTAAACCCTAAACCCTCAACCATCAACCTAAAATTTCAAACCTCAACCCTAACCCTACATCCCCAGGCCTGAGCCCGAAGCCCTAAAGCCCCCCAAAAGTGGTTTTTTGTGGATGTTTGACACCTATAACCCCTAAACCCTTAGCCCACAAGCCCACCAAGGATTGTTCTCCCGTTCTATGCGGCTTGGTTGACGCCAGTCCTTCGAAGTCTTCCACACAGCCCCTTGGCCCGCCGAGCTTTGTTTTTTGGGGTTTAGGGTTTAGGGTTTGGGGTTTGGGGTTTGGGGTTTAGGGTTTAGGGCTTTCGGCTTTAGGGTTCAGGGTTTAGGGGTTAGGGTTCCTAACCCGAAAGCTGGATGGTGTCGGCCGTTGAGGGTCCTAGACTTCCTAAGCCCCCAAAAAACCCTTAAACGTATGTGTGTGGGGTTCGTGGGGGTGTACAGTTTTTAAGATGTTGTGAGGGTTCCAGGGCTTCAGGACTTTTAGGTCCGTTTAGGGCTTTGGGGAGTTGTTCATTTGAGGGTCTTAGGGTTTTGGATGCTTTGTCATGCACTCAGCCCCCCTAGTGCACTGTACCAGCCCTGAGCCCTAAACCCTCAGCCGCCTGAGCCCTTGGCCGTACACCCTAAGCCCTGAAACCCTAAACCGTAAGCCCCAAGCCCTAAGCCCTAATCCCAGAGCCCCTAGACCCGAAGCCCTGAGCCCTGAGCCCGAACCCCTCTGCCCCTAAACCCGAAGCCCCTTAGACCCTGTAATCCCCAAAACCACCTCGGCTCAGGTTTGCAGTACCTGATCCTCGACTGGGGCGGGGGCTGCTTCGGCATGGACTCCTTCTGCGGCCGGCAGGGGCCGACGTGAAGCCTGAACTTGGGCTCCAAACCTTGAAAACATCGGGTTTTGTGGCTTTAAGCCCGAAGTTGCTTACAAGAATCTCAAACTTTAAAGCCCTAAAGGAACCTGAGCTTAGAATTATCAGTAATTTGGGGGGGGGGGGCTGGCTGACAGGTATGTCTAGCGTCCTTGCATCCTTCTCAAGGCTGAAACGAGTTCTCCAATGTAGTTCCTTTTCTTGGGCGCCTAGTTGTTTAGGTGGTATGTTCTGTATGTATAGGTCCAGGGTTATATGCATACATATATATGCATATATGTATAGAAGCTATGTATATGTATATGTATATGTATATGTATATGTATATGTATATGTATATGTATATGTATATGTATATGTATATGTATATGTATATGTATATGTATATGTATATGTATATGTATATGTATATGTATATGTATATGTATACGTATATGTATATGTGTATGTGTATGTGTATGTGTATGTGTATGTATATGTATATGTATATGTATATGTATATGTATATGTATATGTCTCTATATGTACGTGTGCATGTGCATATCTGTATATGCGCAAATACATTCGCAATAAGAAACAGACAGGGTTTGGTGGGCTTGCAGTCAACCCCCAAATAGGCTGTTGTTGTAAACTAGGCCCATTTTGGGGGTGGTTTGTCTCACAAATGGTTTCGATGGTACTAACCCTAAACCCGGCTAAACCCTAAACCCTAAACCCTAAACCCTAAACCCTAAACCCTAAACCCTAAACCCTAAACCCTAAACCCTAAACCCTAAACCCTAAACCCCAAACCCCAAACCCTAAACCCTAAACCCTAAACCCTAAACCCTAAACCCTAAACCCTAAACCCTAAACCCTAAACCCTAAACCCTACACGCTTGTTGGGGCGGCCCTAGTTCAGAGCAGCATTTTGAACCCTGAAGGGGTAGAATCCTCCGCTTGCCGTCCCGGCGAAGTCGGGGTTGACGCCTTGCGCAAAACAGAGGGGGTTCAGGGTTTCGGGTTTAGGGTTGAGGGAAGCTGGGCGCCTCAGGAAGAACTCTAGAACAGAACAGCCCAAGGGCTCTGAAATAGACATTCGCGCCAGCCATAAAGGTTCAAGATGCTCCTGGAAGGAACTACCACTGGGGTTTAGGATGGTTTAGGTTTAGGGTTTAGGGTTTAGGGTTTAGGGTTTAGGGTTTAGGGTTTAGGGTTTAGGGTTTAGGGTTTAGGGTTTAGGGTTTAGGGTTTAGGGTTTAGGGTTTAGGGTTTAGGATTTAGGGTTTAGGGTCTACAATTGGGGGACTGGCCAGTCGGAGACATGAAGACATGGTCGAATCGTCTCCCGAAGCACTCACCCAAAACGCTAAAGCCCTCCAACATCCCAAACCCTAAGCCCCAAACCCTAAGCCCAAATTCTTAAACCCTAAACCTTAAACCCTAAACCCTAAACTCGAAACCCCTAGCCCTAACTAGAAACCTACACCCTCGGCTCCCCATCGAGGCCCAAGCACATGTAGGAGAAGGGGCCCAGGCTATCAATCACATCATAGGCTTTAGGGTTTAGGGTTTAGGGTGTGGGGTTTAGGGTTTAGGGGGAGCTGCAAGATGCATTTTACACATACTTGGTTTTGTTGTCACGAGTGCAATTCACTCAGATTCTTTGTTTGGCATCTTCACTCATGCCGAGATCAGTGCCATGGCTTAGGCCTCCGCGCCGGCCGTCCCTGCCGGTGGCAGGGCTCCCAGCGCTGCCACTTCTGTGCCTGGCGCACAGCCTGCACAACGCGGGCCACACGGCCTGGCTCTTCGTTCTGCCCGTCTTCCTCGAGCGCATCTCGCCGCGCTCCCTCGCGCCCGTCTCGGCGCTGTCCCTCGCGCAGTCGCTCAGCGTCGTGCTGATCGTACCCAAAGTTGCGCGCTGGTTCGATGCAGCTCCCAAGGGGTCCCGATGGTCCATGCTATGCCGCATGGTCGTGTGCGAGAACCTTGCTGTCCTGGTCGGCGGGGGCATGCTGCTCTCCTTGAAGTCTGACGCAGGCGACCCTCGGCTGCTTCAAGAGCCGATCTTTTGGTGCGGCTTGTGCCTCTTCGCGCTCTACGCTGCCATGTGGTCTGTGCTGATGACCTTCGTGGACAAGGAGTGCGTGCGCTGCCTGTACGTCGCGCAAGGCCAGGGTGCTTTGGCCGCGGCCAACGCTTGGGTCACAAGGGCCGACCTGGCCTCGTCCATCGGAACCTTCACCTTTCTGGGGGCGTGCCTCGGCGAAGTCAACGGGAAGGTGCTGGGCGCTCTGGTCGGCTGGCACTTCTTCGCGGCCGCGGGGATTCTGGCCTGCCTGCACCGGCTGCGTCTTGCCTCGCCGGAGCTGATGACCTCGAAGTCTGAGGACGCCGGCCCGCCGTCGCGCTCGCCCCTTGCTCTGCTGGAGGGCGCGAAGGTCCTCTGGGCCATGGATGCAAGGCCCAAGCTGTTCTCCATCGCCTTCGTGTGCCTCCACTTCACCGTGCTGTCTCCCGGCGCCCTGATGTCCGCTTGGTTGCAGTCGCAGGGCTTGCAGCCGGCGGTCATCGCTGCGTTCCGCGCCGCTGCCCAAGTGGCCGGCTGCTGTGGCACCGTGGTGGCCCCGGCCATGATGCGGCATCACGGCGTTGCCAGGGTCGGCTTGGTGCTGCAGCGCTGCCAGCTTGCCGCAGTCGCGGTGGCCGCCGCGGTTTTCTTCAGCGTCGTGCTGGGAAGGACCTGGATGCGATGGGAGGTCCTCTTCATCGCGGCCCTGGTGGCCTCGCGCATGGGGCTCTGGGGCTTTGACCTCTGCGAGCGGCAGGTTCTGCAGACGGCCGCAAAGCCCGAGACGGCGGTGCTGCTCTTCAGCTTCGAGAAGGCCATGGCCGAGATACTTGGGCTGCCCAGTGGGACAGAAAGTAACCAACCAAAAAGCGGGTACCCTGATTAGAATATGGTCACTGTGCCACTAAGGATAGCTGTTCTCTGCATGCTGGCGGTCTCCCTCTGCTTCTCGGCCCCGTCCCAGTTCGGCGTCCTCATCGGCCTCTCGTCCTCCGCGGTTGGCACGGCCACCTTTCTGCTGCAGCTGTCGGAGCACATGACGTAGTTTAGGGTTTAGGGTTTAGGGTTTAGGGTTTAGGGTTTAGGGTTTAGGGTAACCCCGCGGAGATGAGAGGAGTATCTGGAGCTCCCGGCCGCATCCTGCTCAGCCGACCGCTTCGGCCGTGCTGGTAGCTCCTGACTTAAGAAGGCCCGTGTTAAAGACAAGCAACCTTTGATTCAAAGGTTGTTGTGGCGGGCTCTGGGGGTTTAGGGTTTAGGGTTTAGGGTTTAGGGTTTAGGGTTTAGGGTTTATGGTTTAGGGTTTAGGGTTTAGGGTGTATAGACCACAAGGGTTCATGTGCCTAGATAGTATATACTTGGGCCCGGATGCTACTGTGTAGCAGGGCTTTCGGAGTTTCTTGGGTTCAGGGTTTGTGGTTGCAAGCCTTGGGAGCTTGGGGCTTAATTCGGGTAACCTACAAGCCCTAACTGGGACTGTTGGGCTCAGCGCAGAGTGCTGCAGATTATTTGCGTCCACATTTGAGCCCTACCCTAGGCTCCAGTGGGTGTCCCAAACGTGAAGCCCTCAATACAAGAACCCAAGCCCTCGACCCCTAAACCCTAAACCCTAAACCCTAAACCCTAAACCCTAAACTCTACACCCTAAACCCTAAACCCTAAACCCTAAACCCTAAACCCTAAACCCTAAACCCGAAACCCTAAACCCTCCTGTGAGGATGATCCTTTTGGAAGTTCCTAAGTTTAAGGGGCTAAAGGAGGGACCCTTAAAGGGACCTGAGGAGTGATTTAGGGGCTACTTAGGGTTTAGGGTTTAGGGTTAGGGGTTAGGGGTTAGGGGTTAGGGGTTAGGGTTTAGGGTTTAGGGTTTAGGGTTTAGGGTTTAGGGTTTAGGGTTTAGGGTTTAGGGTTTAGGGTTTAGGGTTTAGGGACTATATGCGGTATATATTGGAGTTCTATACGGGAATAAGATTCAGGCTCCCTTCTAGGGGTCTCTCCATAGACCCCATAAGACGTAAGCCTGGGGGCATATGGGGTCAGGGCTTTCAGGACAAGTCACAGAAAGCCCTCTACCCTGAACTCTAAAACCCTAAGGCTTATATTGGTTGGTGGTCTCTTTAAGTAGGGTTTCTGTTTTGTAGGGGGTTCCTATTAGGGTACCTAGGGGCTCTATTAAGGTATAAGGGTAACAGATAAAGAGGCCACCGACCTTTATAACCTAAGGCCCTAAACCCTTCCCCGCAAAGCCAAATGCGCATCGAGCCCCACCCGCCTTCTGAAACCCCGGGTCCTGCTTCCTAAGTTATTCGGGGTAGCCTTAGACAGGACCTAAAGCTGCTCCTACTTTTTGGGAATTATTGGCATGACCGTTGAAGAATGGGTGTTGGTATGTGGGGCAACTGAACGCCAGCTAGGGCATGCATATCTTTTAATGACCCATGAATCTCCAACAGTAGAGTATGCCATACACAAGAGAGGCATCTCCCTAATTATTGGCTATCTTGGCCTTTTCCTTTAAGGTACCGGGGGTTGCTCTGTGTAAGCCTTCGTTGTATGACCAAGTCCCCAAAGCTCACCGGGGGATTGTCACGTCCAGGAGGCTCTCCTACTGCGTGCGCAGGAGGTGCGGCAGTGTTTAGGGTTCCAGGGGTTCGTTTTTGGGTAGCTCTTAAAAACCCTAAACCCTAAACCCTCAACTCAATCCTAAACCCTAAACCCTAAACCCTAAACCCTAAACCCTAAACCCTAAACCCTAAACCCTAAACCCTAAACCCTAAACCCTAAACCCTAAACCCTAAACCCTAAACCCTAAACCCTAAACCCTAAACCCTGCACCCTAAACCCTAAACCCTAAACCCTAAACCCTAAACCCTAAACCCTAAACCCTAAACCCTACACCCTAAACCCTAAACCCCGAACCTGTTGGTCTGCAGTAGGCCGTTTCTTGTTCGGTACGGGGTACAGCTTTGGATTTTGCGTGTCGGCCTTGGGGACGAATCATCGCGTGAGATGTGCTTAGACTCTAGGTTGAGTCTCTTTTTTCCAGCTTTCGTGCTGGATTCAGGGTGTTGGGACTCACCGCTTGTGGAGTCAAGTTTTTGATTTTGTAGATTCTGTTTATCATGGACCATGAAACTAGGCTTTTCAAGGGGGTAGAAGGAACTGAGGGAGGGTCTGTCTGTCTGTGTGTGTGTGTGGTTTTTGGAGGACGTCTTCAAGCCTTACCCCGGCACAACACCCCAACACCCCAACACCCCAACACCCCAACACCCCAACACCCCAACACCCCAACACCCCAACACCCCAACACCCCAACACCCCAACACCCCAACACCCCAACACCCCAACACCCCAACACCCCAACACCCCAACAACACCCTAACACCCCAACACCCCAACACCCCAACACCCCAACACCCCAACACCCCAACACCCCAACACCCCAACACCCCAACACCCCAACACCCCAACACCCCAACACCCTAACACCCTAACACCCTAACACCCTGACCCTATCACCCTAAAATGCTAGAACCCTACAATCCCAAAACCCGTACACCCTAAACCTAGACCCTAACATGCTAGCACCCTAAGACCCCAAGAGCCCGAACACCCAGAACCCTAACACCCAAAAAGCCCTAGCACCCACGCAGCCTCAGGCGGTTTTTGGAACCTTAAGGACCCTAAAACCCTAAACCCTAAACCCTAAACCCTAAACCATAAACCCTATAACCTATAAACCCTGAACCCTGAACCCCACTAACAGAATGTCGGGCTCTTCGACCTCCGCGGTACCTTTCGGCTACCCCCGCAAGTGCCCTGGGCGCCCATGTGGCGCGCACGTGGCTAAGAGCAGTGCGGACAATGCCTTCCAGCTGGCTCCCCAGAGCAGGGTTTTGGGTTTGGGGTCCAGGGTCTAGGGTTTGGGGTTTAGGGTGTATATATATATATATATATATGTATATATAGGGTTTGCATAGGGTTTGCATAGGGTTTATGGGGTTTGTCGGTTTTACATGGTTTCTAGGTTTATAGGGTTTATCGGGTTTATAGGGTCAATGGGTTTTGGAGGGCTTACGGGTTTACAGGCCCGGGTCTAGGGTTAAGAGTAGAAGCGGGAGGCAATGTGATCTCGCATGTACTAACCCTAAACCCTAAACCCTAAACCCTGAACCCTGACTGCCTGATCGTTTGCTAAACTAGTTTGGGGGAGTTGTTGGGGAGGGGGCGGAGGACATACGCTCTAAGCTCCGAGAGGGCCCACCAAGGGTCGACCTTGAAAGCCAGCACAGTAGGGTTCAAGGTTCAAGGTTCAGGGTTTAGGGTTTAGGGTTTAGGATTTAGGGTTTAGGGTTAGGGTTTAGGGGAGCAGTGCGTAGTTTCTTACTGCCCTTGGGCAGTTTCCCTTGTATGTTCGAATGTTTGAAGAGGCTTTTCTCAACCCTAAACCCTAAACCCTAAACCCTAAGCCCTAAGCCCTAAACCCTAAACCCTAAACCCTAAACCCTAAACCCTAAACCCTAAACCCGAGAGCTTAGGGTTTGATTTGGCACGCAGAATGGCTGGACATCGTGGGGAGGAAGCCTTGGGCTTGGGGTTTAGGGTTTAGGGTTTAGGGTTTAGGGTTTAGGGTTTAGGGTTTAGGGTTTAGGGTTTAGGGTTTAGGGTTTAGGGTTTAGGGTCTAGGGCTAGGGTTTAGGGTTTAGGGTTTAGGGTTTTGGGTTCAGGATTCAGGGTTTGGGGTTTAGGGTTTTCGCGACTCCACATGTCAGATGGCAGAGCTCCCGGATGCTGCCGACAGTTCCCTGCAGACGTCCCTGCGTTCCCCCCCCCCCCACCCACTTTCAGCCGATTGCTGCAGTGCCCGCACCCTAAACACATAGAGTAACCCTAAGCCCGAAACCTTGAACCCTAAAGCCTAAAGCCTAAACCCTAAACCCCAAACCCTAAACCCTAAACGTGTTCAAGGGCTTCAGGGGCTTCAGGGGTTTTGGGGATTTGGAGTTTAGGCAGTTACAGGTTCCCAGCTGAAAGTGCCCTGAATCCGAAGCGCAGAAGCTGGGTTTTAGGGTTTCGGGTTTGAGGTTTAGGGCTCATAGGACTTAAGGTTTTGCACAGCTGGGGTGTTGCAGGGTTTCGGGTGTAGTACCCTCCCGCCAGTCGTGAACGAGCGTGCCCGGCTGCTCTTCTACGAGCATACGAGTGCATCTCCGACGCGATGGAGTCGGGGTGGGTGTCTCCTAACAACCTATATGGGGGTCTCTGAATTTAGGGGTACCTTTTGGGGTTTCGTAGACTCCTATCTACCCCTGACACCCTCACACCCGAACCCCCTAACCCCCACATCCAAAAAACAAACGAACACGGTGACAAAGGTTCGGGTTGAGTGGAGTTTTTTCCCAGTATTATCATCTTAGAGTCCCTGAACAGTTCTCATTATAGGCCACTCATGTTATTCTGGATCTTTAGAGCAGGAGCGTGAAGGCAACAACCCTTTACTCCCATGTCACTTGCGACAATGGGATCTTCTGGCGGGCACGGGGTGTCTGGGGGTCAGAACCATGCAGTGGGGGGGGGGGGGGGGGAGTGGTTTGTAGTTGAGCTTGGGAGGTCCGGGGTTGCGCAGTGTCTGTTTATGTTGGGTTTCAGGGTTGCAGAGGGTTCATACTATGTATAAGGTTTATGGGTCCAGGCTGTAGGCTTGTGGCCTCTGAGATTTGAGGTTGTAGCGGGCATTGTGCCGTGGGCGGGCGAGGAGGGATTCTTCATCTGAAGTTGAGGGCTGGCACTGATCCAGAGCTACATATCAATACCCTAAACCCTAAACCCTAAACCCTAAACCCTAAACCCTAAACCCTAAACCCTAAACCCTAAACCCTAAACCCTAAACCCTAAACCCTAAACCCTAAACTCTAAACTCTAAACCCTAAACCCTAAACCCTAAACCCTAAACCCTAAAAGCCCTAAACCCTAAAAGCCCCAAGCCCTGAGCCAGCCCGGGCCTCAGGAACCCGTGAACCAGTTGAGCAGCCCGGAAGATGGTGATGAATGCACCATCTCCCGACCAGCCGTGCGCCTTCCCCTCAAGGCCGTGCGCTCTTGATTAGGGTTTAGGGTTTAGGGTTGAGGGTTTAGGGTTTAGGGTTTAGGGTTTAAGGTGCACACCCCTAAACCCTAAACTCTCTAAGAAGTTGCAAATCTCATTGGTCTGAGTCGAGAGATACGGGGCTTCTCAGGGCCGAGGGTTTAGGGTTTGGGGTTTGGGGTTTAGGGTTTAGGGTTTAGGGTTTAGGGTTGAGAATCAAGGGGACACTTGGGCTTGGGGTCGCGTTGGGGTCCGGATGTATTTGCGCACTTTTTCCTAAGTGTGGTGCCCCTCTCTAACAAAGCCGAAAGCCCCAAGGCCGTTTTTGAGAGGTCTGAACATGCTATATGCCAGCGTCCGAGTACTCTTAGCTTACAACTACGGCTTCGGGTTCAGGGTTCAGGGTTGCTGTTAGAGCAACCTTTGCTTGCCAGTACCTTGGTTGTTGTTGCGTTGGTCCGTGGATGCTATCGCAGCCTGGATGCAATGGCGACACAAGCTTATGCTCCTGCGGGGCCACAGACGCGTTCGCAGTAGCTGGATGAGGTGGCCCGGACGTATAATCATGCTGGGCCATGGCTCTTTGTCATCGTGGGGTAACATTTTAGATTTTTAAGGGTACTTTAAGCTCAATAAGGAATAGACCACTCTAAATACTAGGGATGCCTTCGATACAACATGCGCGCTCTGCAGAGCTAGCTCGGACGTAGTTTCGCGGGGCCACGGAGGCGCGTGGCCGTGGGAGAAGCCGAAGCATGGGACTATGTGAGCGGTCCGACCCTTTTTTTGTTTTGAGCCTTCCAACATGCTGCGGGGGGGGGGGGGGGACCATGAAACCTTAAACCCTAAACCCTAAACCCTAAACCCTAAACCCTATACCCTAAATGCTAAACCCTAAACCGTGAACCGCCTGCATGGAGCCGGAAAGCCGCGCGTGAAATTCGCGAAGCCGAAGATCCGGGAATCTGTGAAAGCCGCAAGTCCGGCAGGGTTTAGGGTTTAGGGTTTAGGGTTTAGGGTTTAGGGTTTAGGGTTTAGGGTTTAGGGTTTAGGGTTTAGGGTTTAGGGTTTAGGGTTTAGGGTTTAGGGTTTAGGGTTTAGGGTTTAGGGTTTAGGGTTATCATGAAAATCCCTCCGCACGTGGAAAGCAGAATGCAGGGGTTTGGGGCTTCACGGACTTCTACCCTTAACGCCCTAAACCCTGAACCCCCGAAACTCCTGGAACCTTAGAAACCATAGAAACCCTAGAAACCCTGGAAACCCTAGAAACCCTAGAAACCCTAGAAACCCTAGAAACCCTAGAAACCCCTTAAACCCTAAACCCCTTAAACCCCAAACCCCAAAACCCTAATCCCTAAACCCTAAACCCCTTAAACCCCTTAAACCCCTTAAACCCCTTAAACCCCTTAAACCCCTTAAACCCCTTAAACCCCTTAAACCCCTTAAACCCCTTAAACCCCTTAAACCCTAAACCTCAAACCCCAAACCCAAATGTCACAAGACCTCACAAACCTCCACCTCCGTTAGCGCAGATCGCCGCGCTTGTCAGCGTTCTGACCCTTGGTAGCCCACTGGAACCCTTTTCTCTTCTTAGGGTTTAGGGTTTAGGGTTTAGGGTTTAGGGTTTAGGGTTTAGGGTTTAGGGTTTAGGGTTTAGGGGAATAAAGAAGGGTGCCATTTACTCTAATGTGGTTGCTGGGCTACTAAGGGCCTGCACGGCTCTGGCGGGAGCCGTGGCAGGCCGCGGTTTCCTGACAGCCAAGGCAGGTGCCGGGTTTCATTTCAAGTTACTTTATTTTGCCATGTTGATTCGGTTTAATTCTATATTGTATATTGTATATTGTATATTCTATATTCTATATTCTATATTCTATATTCTATATTCTATATTCTATATTCTATATTCTGTTATGCTTTATTATATTCCATTATATTATGTTGTATTTTATTATATTATATTTGTAAATTCATTTTCATTTTTTTTATTGATGTCTTTTCTATTTCTAGTTTTTTTTGATCAGGGTTTGGGAGGGTTTAAGGGGTTTATAGAAAGGGTTAGGGGATGCTAGAAGAGGGTTTAAGGGGGTTTATATAAGGGGTTAGGGGGTTTAGGGTTTAGGTTTTAGGGGTTTTTGGGTTGAAGGGGTTTAGTGCTGGGTTTAAGGGGTTTAAGGGGTTTAGGGCTTAGGGGGTCTAGGGTGTAGGGTTTAGGGTTTAGGGGTTTTTGGGTTTAAGGGGTTTAGGGCTTAGGGGGTTTAGGGTTTGGGTTAAAGGGTTAGATGGTTTGAAGGGTGAGAGGGTTTGGAGGGTTTTTTGGGTTTTGAGGTCTTAGAGGGATTAGACGTGTTTAGAGGGTTTAGACGTGTTTGGCGCTCCATTAGGGTTGAAGTTCGGGGCTAGCCCTTAAATCCTAAACCCGAAGCCACAAACCCTGAGTCCTAAATCCTACGGCCTACGCAGGGAGTGGGGGGGGATCTCTCCAGGCCCAAACCTCCTCTCGCCTCACACTCCAGGACGGTTTCAGGTGGGAAGCTTCCTTTGTAAGAGTCTCTGAACCGTCAACCCTCAACCCTCAACCCTCACTCCACAACCCTCAACCCTCAACCCTCAACCCTCAACCCTCAACCCTCAACCCTAAACCCTAAACCCTAAACCCTAAACCCTAAACCCTAAACCCCAAACCCCAAACCCCAAACCCTAAACCCTAAACCCTAAACCCCCTTTGGCCCGGCCAGGGGGCGGACTCGGACACTCAATCGTGGGTGCAGCTGGCGGCCAGCCCTGGGGTCTAGGGATCAGGGGTTCTAAGGGTAGTTCCAGGGTCTCTTAGGGTTTAGGGTTTGGGGTTAGGGTTAGGGGTTAGGGTTTAGGGTTTAGGGTTTGGGGTTGGGGGTTTAGGGTTGTATGGGCCCTTAAATGGGAGCCCTCTGCTATGCCCCTTGCATACCCCCCTTGCACCCTAAAGCCTAAAGCCTAAAGCCTAAAGCCTAAAGCCTAAAGCCTAAACCCTAAACCCTAAACCCTAAACCCTAAACCCTAAACCCTAAACCCTAAACCCTAAACCCTAAACCCTAAGCCCTGAGCCCGGGCCCTACATACACCCGGAACCCGACCCCTACACCCCAGGGCCCAAATCTTTCCAGAATTGGGAGGCTGATGTACATTGTGGGCCTCAGTTTGTGGGCTTTGGGGCTTTTGGGGCTTTTGGGGCTTTTGGGGCTTTTGGGGCTTTTGGTGCTTTTGGGGCTTTTGGGGCTTTTGGGGCTTTTGGGGCTTTTGGGGCTTTTGGGGCTTTTGGGGCTTTTGGGGCTTTTGGGGCTTTTGGGGCTTTTGGGGCTTTTGGGGCTTTTGGGGCTTTTGGGGCTTTTGGGGCTTTTGGTGCTTTTGGGGCTTTTGGGGCTTTTGGGGCTTTTGGGGCTTTTGGGGCTTTTGGGGCTTTTGGGGCTTTTGGGGCTTTTGGGGCTTTTGGGGCTTTTGGGGCTTTTGGGGCTTTTGGGGCTTTTGGGTTTAGGGTTTTCGGGGTTTAGAGAGTTTATGGGTGTTTGTAGGGTTTATGGAATCTCAAAGGGTTGATAGGGCTTGTAGGTTTGAAGGACTGATGCAGAGCTTACAGGGTGTACATTGTGCAAGGCTTTCAGGCTTCGGGTACGCTACGCTGGAACGGATCTGCGATAGTCGCCTCCTAAAACCCGAAAAATGTGTCTGGAATGAGGATTACTGCGCCACTTCTACGTCGCAGGTTTAGGGGACCCTAAACAACCCTAAACCCTACACCCTACACCCTAAACCCTAAACCCTAAACCCAAAGCCCTAAGCCCTAAGCCCTAAGCCCTAAGCCCTAAGCCCTAAGCCCTAAGCCCTAAGCCCTAAGCCCTAAGCCCTAAGCCCTAAGCCCTAAGCCTAAGCCCTAAGCCCTAAGCCCTAAGCCCTAAGCCCTAAGCCCTAAGCCCTAAGCCCTAAGCCCTAAGCCCTAAGCCCTAAGCCCTAAGCCCTAAGCCCTAAGCCCTATTCGAATTACTCAGGACCATAATAGTGAGTTTAGGGTTTAGGGTTTAGGGTTTAGGGTTATTATCGTATACACATAAAGGGAGCCTAAGGGAATACTGTTAGTAGTCATTCCGACCCCTATAGCAGGTTGAACTGGAGCTGGTTGAAAATTTAAGCGCTTGTTGTTGCACTTCTGGTTTAAGGTTTAGGCTTTCAGGATTCAGGGTTCAGGGTTTAGGGTTAAGAGTGAGGGTTTAGGGTTTCAGGGTTTGGGAGTTTAGGGTTTCAGTGTTTTTGGTTTCAGGGTTGGTAAACCAAGCTCACGGTGAAAGCAGGCCGAAGTGGCGGAGGACAAGAGCAAGGAGCCTGCGGGATCGATGAGAAACTGTATATCGCAGGGTTCAGGATTCCCCATAAACCCTAAACCCTAAACCCGAAACCCCAGAAGTCCTAAACCCTAGACCCTAAACCCTAAACCCTAGACCCTGAAAGCCTAAACCCCAAACCCTAACAGGTTGTAGGAGTGGGCAGAAGGTGCACATGCAGACGTTGTAAGCAAGGGGATATTTCCCACGGAACCTCGCAGGGAGTGACCTGGTAGCTTCAGGTATCTTCTAAGTGCCGAAAGAGCCTTTTAGGGTCTAGGGTTTAGGGTTTAGGGTTTAGGGTTTGAGGCCCCTGTGAACACAGGCCGAGGAGACGGACAAAGCGGCAGCGGCTGACAAGCAAAAGGACCCCGTGGGGGGTCGACGAGAAGTTGTAAACCCTAAACCCTAAACCCCAAACCCTAAACCCTAAACCCTACATCCCAGTACCCTAACAACCGCTTGTAGGGTGTAGGGTTGTGTGGGGAGATGAGGGGCTCTGGTCCCGAGGGTATTAGTTTCTAGGACAACTTTCACAATGCTGAGCCCCAAGCTCCCAGTTTTTCAAGGCACTTGTGGATTTGGAAGCCAAAAGCCATGTAGGGCTCAAAAGGGCTACGCACTTCAGAATATTGCTCGCACGTAGGGTTTAGGGTTTCGGGTTTAGGGTTTCGGGTTTCGGGTTTAGGGCCTAGGGGTTTAGGGTTAGGGTTTCGGGTTTAGGGTTGAGTGTTCAGGGTTTAGGGTTTGGGGCCTCAGTAGGCCTGAGAAATCCTCCAAGTGCCGAGAGCCTGAGCGAAGACAGGCCCCGGCGGCCCCGGCGGCCCCGGCGGCCCCGGCCGAGGCGGCGGGCAAGCGCAAGGAGCCTGTGGGATCGAACGGTTCATTGCAATTCAGGTTTCTGGGGGTTTCTGGGGGTTCTGGGGGTTCAGGGAGTTTAGGGGTTCAGGGTTTCTTTGGGTTTCAGGGTTTTCGGGTTTTGGGGTTTTGGGGTTTTAGCGTCTTAGGGTTTAGGGCTTTAGGGCTTTAGGGTCGCAGCGTTTAGGGCTCAGAGTTGAGCGTGCCGTACTCATGGCGGATAAAAAAAATATAGAAAAGAATAAACAAATACAAACAACCGAGGGTCGGGTTTAGGGTTTATAAAGGTTTAGGGTTTAGGGTTTAAAGGGCTCATTTTCTTTGATCCCTTTTCATTTTGTTTTTGATCCTTTCTTATTCTTCTTTTGACCCCTATCCCTCCGAGCGCGCCCCAAATCCAAAAGCTCAAATCCCGAATCCCGACTAGTCCCCAATCCCTCAACACCCAGACCCCAACCATCGGGTAGGGTTTAGGGTAATCAGGGATTCCCCATTCCCGAATCCTATTCCCGAAACCCCAACAAACCGCCCCAAAACGCTCACAATCACTAACCACCCAAACCCCAAACCCAAACCCCAAATTATCCCCAATCCCAAAAGACCCGAAACCCTAAACCCGAAACCCTAAACCCGAAACCCGAAACCCTAAACCCTAAACCCGAAACCCTAAACCCTAAACCCTAAAACCCCCACACATTCTGGCATCCCGAAGAGTTGCCAGGAGCTCCGGCAGGTCCGGGCTCAAATTCCTCATTGCGTAGGGTTTAGGGTTTAGGGTTTAGGGTTTAGGGTTTAGGGTTTAGGGTTTAGGGTTTAGGGTTTAGGGTTTAGGGTTTAAGGATGTTTAGGGTTAGATGTATGGTGCGCCCGTTCTCTGTTTGAGTCTCACTTCTTCCCACAAATTTCTCGGGGGTCGGGTTCTCCTTTAGGTCTTCAAACGGGCGGGTCGCGATCGGGGTGCAGTGCGGCAAGCAAAGGCGGAAAGGACCCTCTCCCGAACCACTCGACGGATACTCGACGGATGACCATGGCGGCGGGTCGGGGCCGGGGGCTCCTTGCAGGGAGGGGGTGAGACGGGGCCGGTGTGGCGCGGGTCCAGCAGGGAGGTGGCCTGCGAGACGGGGACAGAGAAAAGAGAGAGAAGAGACAATTGGAAGAGAGAGAAGAGAGAAGAGAGAGAAGAGAGAGAAGAGACAGAAGAGACAGAAGAGACAGACGAGAGAGACAGAAGAAGCCCCAGAGAGAGGCGAGAGAGAGAAAGAGAAGAGAGAAAAGAGGGAAAATAAAAGAAGAGACGAGAGAGAGAGAGAGAGAGAGAGCAAAAAGACGAGAGAGAGGAGAGGACAGAGAGAGAGAGAGAGAGAGATGGAAGAAATAAACGAAAGAGAGGGAGAGAAGAGATAGAAGAGAGTTACAGTGAACAACATAAAAGAAAATCAGAAGCATAAACAATAAGAGCAGGTTGACTTGTTTTTTCTGCGTGTTTGGGGGGGGGGAAACCTTGCTGTAGTGCTGCTCCATTCATATAGGGCACGGGCCATGCATTGTAGAGCGTTGCGGGGGCCGAAAACCGCTAGTTGAGTTGGCTTCGCCTGCCCCACTTGCCCCCATTTGCCACTCTGGGCGCCCCTTCCTTGCCCCAGTTCTTGTTCCCTTGCCCCACCTCCCCCACTTGATGCAAGTCTCCCTCAAAGTCAAAGAATAAGGGTTTAGGGTTTAGGGTTCTAGGGGTTTAGGGTTTATTTTTTAGGGACTTGCAAATGTCCATCACAATACGGCATCGCGATCCAGACGTAGATTTGTGGGGCAAGTGGGTGCACAATCAGCTGGCGGTACTTCCCGGAGCACGCTCTTACTTTGGGGAACGGATCATCTAGGAATTGGTGTTCAGCATTCCTAAACCCTAAACCCGAAACCCGAAACCCGAAAGAAACCCTTTGTGTGATGTTGCATTCGTGTTCAAAGCTTGAGCTCGCGGACCTGGGGGCTCCCTCTTTGTTTTTTTGGCCTTTTGGGGTTTAGGGTTCAGGGATGTCCACCCTTATACCCACAGTCCTTAATTAGGGTTTTGGGTTTAGGGTTTAGGGTTTAGGGTTTAGGGTTTAGGGTTTAGGGAGGGATATAGTAGGGGGTACTTTAATCCCTACTAAGGACTGTGAGCATTGATGGTTCAGGGTTCAGAGTGGTTTAGTCTAGCAGCCCTTACATAAAGGAATTCGAAAGCGGACCTAATGTAGACAAAAAAAGGGTTTAGGGTTTAGGGATACATGGATGCTTTCTCCGCTTGGGGGCTCTACCTGCTTATTTCAACTGTATCCCACACCCATAAATCCAGCGCTCGTTCAGGGTTTAGGGTTTAGGGTTTAGGGTATTTTTGGATATTCCTTAGCTACAAATGCGACCCGCGATGTTTGTCTTCAAGGTGCCAGCCTAAACCCCTAAACCCTAGCCCTAAACCCTAAACCCTAAACCCTAAACCCTAAACCCTAAACCCTAAACCCTAAACCCTAAACCCTAAACCCTAAACCCTAAGCCCTAAGCCCTAAGCCCTAAACCCTAAACCCTCTTGGAGATCCCTAAGCCAACAGAACCCCAAACCCGGCCAGTAGCCTTGAAGCAGCTGGGGCAAGTGCACCCCCCCTCACTGCGGGGTTAAGGGTACAGGGTTTTATGGTTTTAGGGTTTAGGGTTCAGGGTTCAGGGTTTAGGGTTTAGGGTTAGGGGTTTAGGGTTTAGGGTTAAGGGTTTAGGGTTAAGGGTTCAGGGCTTAAGCCCAGGGTTTTGGGGCTCAGGGTTTAGGGTCCAGACTGTTTCTACTTGCAGCTGAATGTAAGTGGCGGGAAGGCTCTAAGCGACTCACGGTAGGGGCACTTTGAAGGTTGAGGGTGGGCCTGTTTTGGCGGCACTAAAACCCCTAAGCACTAAGACCTACGTCCTACACTCCCCGATGTCGGAAGCCCTGTGCGGTAGGCCGGCGCCGCAGCAGCAAAGCCTCCAGCGCATGCCAAGCCTCCAGCGCAGGCAAAGCCTGCAGCGCAGGCGCGGTTTAGGGTTTAGGGTTTAGGGTTTAGGTTTAGGGTTTAGGGTTTAGGGTTTAGGGTTTAGGGTTTAGGGTTTAGGGTTTAGGGTTTGACATAGTTTTCGGTTTGGCATCGACGGAATCTTCTGGGGTGGGGGTTCTATTTGTCTGGTTGGGCTTTGCAGGTTCAGGGCTGTCGTGAGGTTTTGGCGCGTAGAACTCAAGATGAGTGCATGGTTTAGCTTCGACTTTAAAACCCCTAGACCCTCTAAGTCTAGGCAAACGCTTGCGGCCCCTCATGAAGGCCGCCAATGCCACAACAGCTGCGCCCGAGCCACCACCTACAACTCAGCCGCCACCGCCAACTCAGCCACCGCCTCCGACGCCCGGCTTGTTTGGGGTTAGGGTTTAGTGTTTAGGGTTAGGGTTTAGGGTTTAGGGTTTAGGGTCTAGGGTTTAGGGTTTAGGTTTTAGGGTGCTTCGGGTTCAGGGTGCTTAGGGTTGAAAAACCTGCTCCCCAAATCCATCGTTGAAGGATGCACCGCGCAATTCTCAGGAGAAAACGCCACCAGGAGTGTAGCAGGAGCTGTACTTGGTGTCCCTCAACCCTAAACCCTAAACCCTCAACCCTAAACCCTAAACCCTAAACCCTAAACCCTAAACCCTAAACCCTAAACCCTAAACCCTAAACCCTAAACCCGAAACCCTAAACCCTAAACCCTAAACCCTAAACCCTAAACCCCCTAAAGGGAGCCCCAGGATGCTTCTCCAGTTGCGGCGGAACTCTCTTTTTTTTTTTTTTTTCCTGGCGGGGTTCCCTTGTTGGGTTCTTGCAGTGAAATCTTGCTGCCAGAGGGTCCCCAAAGGTTTGCTGAGGGCTGGTTTGGGGCTTAGGGTCTAGGGTCTAGGGTCTAGGGTTTAGGGTTTAGGGTTTAGGGTTTAGGTGGCTCTCCTTTGCAAGCCCCCAAGGGGTTGCGGGGGGGGGGGGGTGAGCTGCGATGTGGGGGGGGGGGGGGGGGGGAAGGGGAAGACACACCCGGATGAGAGGGGCCCTGTCAAATTCCAATATGACGCTGTGCGCGCAGCCTGGGACACACCCAAAACTCAAAACCTAAAACCCAAAACCCAAAACCCTACAGTAAACCCAAAACCCTTCTGGACAACACTCGGCTGAAATTACAAACGTGCTCGGAAGGCAGGTTAGCTGAATGTTCGACTCCGCCAGAGACAGGGGCTTGGAGTTGCCAACCTCCTCCAATCATGAAGGTTTAGGGTTTACGTAGGGTTTAGGGTTTAGGGTTTAGGGTTTAGGGTTTAGGGTTTAGGGTTTAGGGTTTAGGGTTTAGGGTTTAGGGCCCCAAAGCCTCATTCCCAGCCCTTCTTCCACCCTAGACCCTTGTTCCTCAACCTTTTCATGTTCCCTCAGTTGCAACTCAGGCCTTGCCGCAATGCGGGACCGGACGAACCGTGCTACAGCGCAGCAGCTTGTGCAAAGCTTCAGAGTTGGGGTTTAGGGTTTAGGGTTTAGGGTTTAGGGTTTAGGATTGAGGGTTTTTGGGTGTAGGGTTTAGAGGTGGGGGAGGGCCCAGGCGGCTTAAGGTCTAGGGGCTTAGGGTTTGGGTTGAGGCTGAGGGATGTTGGGTTTGGGGCTTGAGGGCTGTTGGGTACAGACCCTAAACCCTAAACCCTAGACCCTAAACCCTAAACCCTAAACCCTAAACCCTAAACCCTAAACCCTAAACCCTAAACCCCAAACCCTAAACCCTAGACCTTAAAGAAGTTAAGAGGGCTGCGGGGCTCTCCCGGGGCTCTCCCGGTGTTTTTGAAGATTCGAGGGCACCTTCGTCAGAGGCTCTCTGCGTCCTCTGAAATGCAGGGTTCTTGGGGTTTTAACGAAAATAGGGACGCTTTGGGGGTTTAGGGTTTAGGGTTTAGGGTGGGTTAGGGCTTAGGGTTCAGGGTTTAGAGTTTAGGGGTTAGGGTTTAGGTTAAACCCTTTAGGGGGAGATTCATGGCTTCCTGTCCAAGGGTTCTTCTTGGGCACCACATGGGCCTTCGCTGCAGGGGAAGACACCCCAAACCCTTTCTCCCTAGAACCCTAGAACCCTAGAACCCTAGAACCCTAGAACCCTAGAACCCTAGAACCTTAGGACCCTAGGACCCGAGAACCCTACAGCCCTAGAACCCTAGGACCCTAGCACCCTAGGACCCTGGAACCGTATACGACCCTAGGACCCTTCACAAACCCTCAGCCCTTAACATCACAATTACACAATGACCCGACATTCCGCGAACCTTTCGAGCTTCAGGCGCCCTGAGCCCTTTTTGCAGACATGAGCTGGAAACCCCAATGCCCCATGCCCCAGGGCAGGTAGGGAGTACAGCCTTCTTCGGGTTTGCAAACCCTAAGCCCCCCCGAAACCCGAAAACCCCTAAGCCATGAACCCTAAAGCCCGCTAGGGTTCAGGGTTTAGGGTTTAGGGTTTAGGGTTTAGGGTTTAGGGTTTAGGGTTTAGGGTTTAGGGTTTAGGGTTTAGGGTTTAGGGTTTAGGGTTTAGGTATTCGGGTTTAGGTATTCGGGTTTCAGGTTTTGGGCTTTTTGAGGTCCTGTGGCACAAGTGGGTCGGCGTTGTCGAGAATCCTGCAAACTACCCGAAGGGTGTCTGGAGGCGCCAGCCCCTAAACCCTAAACCCTAAACCCTAAACCCTAAACCCTAAACCCTAAACCCTGAACACTAAACCCTAAACCCTAAACCCTAAACCCCAAACCCCGAACCCTAAACCCTAAACCCTGAAGGTTCAGCGCTCAGGGTCCTGATGCCCAAAACCTCCCGAACCAGAAGCATGTCATGCCCAACCCCCAAGCCCCACGTGGCCCCCTGAAGCCCGAAAGCCCCGGCATGTTTTTTTGGCTGGTTGTTCGCGGGGAATGGGGGAATGAGGTACCCTATGTCCCCGATATACACCTTTTAAGGGATTACATGGGGTACCTCATTCCCCCCATTCCCTACTAAGAACCAGGTTTGTTTTCTTGGGGTATCGAGGCTGGGGGGGCCTCTCATCTCAGCATGCGGGCGTTTTTTTTCCAACAATGGGGTGCGTTTGGGGTTTAGGGTTCAGTGTTTCGGGTTTAGTGTTTCGGGTTTAGGGTTTGGGGTTTGGGATTTGGGGTTTAGGTTTTAGGGTTCAGGGCTAGGCAGACCGCAGGCCTTTTCCGTTCACAGCTGTTCCTTTGCAAAGGTCAGGGGCCATGAGGATATGGTCAGTTCTCAATCTGATGAGTCGCTTTTTCGGTACCCTAAATATGAGGGGCCGCCTTACAAGAGTAGCCCCAAAAGAGACCGTGCTTTTAGCCAAGTGACCATGTTTACTTTAGGGTATTTCTCTTCTGGGTTAGAGAAAGGAAGGGCAGAGTGAGGGATGGGAGTCTGATTGGTTTTTGGGGAGGATGTCTGTAGGATGCCATGGGATTCCTGTGCCCTCGTAAGCTCTGAGTACTTGCATTTTCCTTTTTTTTTTGGGGGGGGGGGGGGGGGGGGGGCGTGTAGCTTAACGTTCAGGCTTGCAGCTTCCAGAGACACAGAGCATGACAAGGTCTGCCACGCCTCAAGACACATCTTGCAAGCACAAGTGAGACCCTAAGCCCTAAACCCTATACAGCCGCACTTGGGGGCAGTTTCTTTCGATTTTTACCGGCTCGCAAGCATCACACCCCCACACCTTGCAGAATCTTGATCTACCTTTAATATTGCCGGGGGCTATTGCGGGTTAATATTACTTTTGGGCTCTTTGCCTTTGTTTGATGCACTTAAACAAGAAGAGCATGGCAGGTAGGTATGGCGTTTGTAGTCTTGCATAGAGGCCCCGAGCCTTGCACTCAGGGAGATGGTGAGAAGTGTAATCCCCGCCCCTTATATTTACCCCCCCCCCCCCCTACCCCCTAATTTTAAATACACCCCTCCCCTCCCCCGTATACTAATCTAACTATAATGGGGGGGGGGAGGGGGTGTTTTTAGGGTTGAATATTGGGGGGCGGGGATTAATCATGGCTTTTCCTACACGGGGCCTGCGGATATCTGAGGGGTAGGGATCTCAGCGTCGGCAGTTTCCCGCGAAAAGTGGCCTTGCAGAAGGGCCCGACGTCCAATAACCCCCACCTTGCCAGGGGCTCAAACCGCGCTGGCATCCAGCAGTGGCTCCATGACACCGGGTGCCTCAGAGGCGACTTCAGCTCGTGGGCGGCTTCATTCCCTTGCAGGGTTCAGGGTTAAGGGTTTAGGGTTTTAGGGTTTTAGGGTGTAGGGTTTAGAGTGTAGGGTTCCGGTTCAGGGATAAAGAATTCAGGCTTTGGAGCCAGGTTTCGCCTTCTTTCAAAGTCCCAACGAACATCCCGATCTGCTTGCTCACGATTCCTCAAAAATGTCGTTCTAGGGTTTGGGGTTTGGGGTTTGGGGTTTGGGGTTTGGGGTTTGGGTTTAGGGTTTAGGGTTTTGGGGAGGGTCTTGCTGACTCTCCTTGGAATCCCGCGTTCAGGATCTGGGGTCCAAATCGCCAAGCCTACCCCTAAACCCTAAATCCCAGCGAAGACCCTCAACCCTAAACCCTCAACCCTAAACCCTAAACCTTAGACCTAAACCCTAAACCCTCAACCCTAACCCTAAACCCTAAACCCTAAACCCTAAACCCTAAAACCCTACATCCCCAAAACGGTGGAGGCAAAGCAGCCCAGCCAGACCAAGTTGACACGAAAAGCACCACTAGGACCCGGAGTAGCCCCTTATTCGCTTTTTTCCGGGTTTCGGGTCCCTTGTGCGTATGTGGCACCTGGTTCCGGGAGTTGGGGTTTAGGGTTTAGGGTTTAGGGTTCAGGGTTCAGGGTTCAGGGTTTAGGGTTTAGGGTTTAGGGTTTAGGGTTTCCCTTAAAACAAAAAGGGCACTCTTGTTATACCTAGGTTACTCTTGGGTCGAGACCAGCTCAACTGAGGCAATCTGGCTGCCCGCGACCCTGCCACGATCAGGCGCGCCGCTTTAAGCCTTCACCCTCAACTTAGGCCGATATTTCCTGTCTGGGTTTACCGAATTTTTGTTTTTGTGTTTTAATGGTTGAAAATCTCCGCCCTCTATACATATCATTGGAAAAGTCGGAAAACCTTTTCTTCTTCTACAGTTGAACGATAGCCTCCATTCCCTCCAAAATTTTTTCAGAAGAAACATCAATCCCCCTTCCCCAAATAATACCCCCCCGGCCCCCCCGGCCCCCCGCCCCCCCGCCCCCCCGCCCCCCCGCCCCCACGCCCCCTAATATTCAATCCCTCCCCCCCCCCCCCCATCCATATATTCGGGGTTTTAAGGGGGGGTTGAATGGTTTGGGTTGAGGGTTGAGGGTTGAGGGTTGAGGGTTGAGGGTTGAGGGTTGAGGGTTGAGGGTTGAGGGTTGAGGGTTGAGGGTTGAGGGTTGAGGGTTGAGGGTTGAGGGTTGAGGGTTTAGGGTTTAGGGTTTAGGGTTTAGGGGCATATTACCGGCCTTGCTCGAACGAAAGGCCTGCGGCCTGCACGCATTTTTTCAGCAGGCCTTGTCCCTGTGACCACAGCAACAGCCGCCATTCAAGCGCATGTGGCACCTGGTTCCGGGAGTTGGGGTTTAGGGTTTAGGGTTTGGGGTTTAGGGTGTAGGGTTTAGGGTTTAGGGTTTAGGGGGTTTAGGGTTTAGGGTTTAGGGTTTAGGGTTTAGGGTTTAGGGTTTAGGGTTTAGGGTTTAGGGTTTAGGGTCCACGGGAGGGCCTGCCTCGGGACCAGGAACCCACATGTCCGTTCTCATGTGGTCAGGAGAACCGTGATCTCCTGGCTATTCAAGAAAACCTCTACTGCCTCTGTATATTTCCTTTTCGTTTTAGTACGAAACCCTAAGACTCAAGAAGTACACAGTACATCCTCGCCCATAATGTAGCAGGTAAAAGATAAGAACCATACATGAATTGGTCATAAGGTTGTAGGACCACGAACTGCGTTTCGCCGCTTCAAGCGCCTAACGGCCGAAAGCTCCGAAGCCCCCACCCCCTTCCCCCTAAACCCTGAACCCTAAACCCTAAGCCCTAAACCCTCCTGCTCCAACCCCGCAAGCCCTTGTGACCCAAGGGCTTTTTCAAGAATTCCAAGGGTCCTTTGCGTTTTCCAGCTGTTAGAATCATGGTCGCCTAGTGACACTGACCTCAACCCTGAATCCTAAACTCCCAACACCGAGGCTTGGGACAGAGGATTGGGGGTCGGTCCCCGGGTTAGTGCTGCACGTTTAGGGTTTAGGTTTCTGGAATTCGTGTTTACCAAGCCCTATACCCTAACCCTTAACCCGGAAGTTTTAGCTTTCCTCGCAGGCCCTGACCCTTCAGTGGGATTTTCAGAGCCTCTTGAAGCTCTGGGGTTCGGGTCCCAAACTCTGTACCCCTGCATGAAACACCACTCTTTACATGATCTACCCTAAACCCTGAAGCCCAGAACCCCTTCATTCCGGGCCTCTCTTGGGTTCCGCCTCCTTACGAAAATCGGCGAGTCGAGCGCAGGCGTACCCGCTACCGGCGCCCAAGCAGAAAGGGTGGCCTTCCATTTACTGCCACTTCGGCCGAACCTGGCGTGGAGACTGTAGTTTAGGATTTGGGCTTTGGGGCTTAGGGGTTTGGGGTTTAGGGTAGCCCTAAGCCCTAAGCCCTAAGCCCTAAGCCCTAAGCCCTAAGCCCTAAGCCCTAAGCCCTAAGCCCTAAGCCCTAAGCCCTAAGCCCTAAGCCCTAAGCCCTAAGCCCTAAGCCCTAAGCCCTAAGCCCGAAACCCGAAATCCGAAACCCCAAGCTTGAGGTGGTTCATGGTCCTTGTCTCCACGCAAGGGAGTTTGAGGATTTTGGGGGGCTTCTTGGGACTCTCTGACCTGAAGCTGTCGGCCCTTCACCCTAGTGATATACATCCCAAGCCGCAGTAATGGGAGTTTGGCAACACCCCAACTTCCAAACCAGGAAGCCCCCCAAACTCCTGAACCCCTAAATCTACATAAACCCTTGAACCCCTAACCCTACACCCCTTAAACGCGCCAACCCGTAAACCCCCAACCCCAGAACCCCCAAACCCCCCAAACCCTTAAACCCCATAATCCCCGAGCCCCCTAACCAGCAGCTGTGTTCTGCTAAATCCCGCTCGGTAAACCCTAAACCCCTCAAACCCCAAACTCTCTAAACCCTTAAACCCTCAAACCCTTAAGCCCGTGACCCCGTAAACCCGTAAAACTCTGGTAGGTTCATGGGTACTTGCAATCCCCAAGTTGACGTCTGCTTGTAACCTACTTAGGGGACGTAGACTCCTTACAAGTGCAGATATAACTGGGGTTATCAGTGCCCATGAACCTCACAACCCTAAGCCCTAAACCCTAGGCCCTAGACCTTAACGCTAAGCCCTAAACCCTAAACCCTCATGAACCTCAAAGTAACCTCTTTTAGGAGCCTTTGCCCAAGGGAGCCTCTACCCCCTGTGCTGCCGACCCCCCACCCCCCACCCCCGCCCCTTACGCGTTTTAGGTTTTTGGGGGTGGAAGGGAGGGGTCCATCCAACACGCCGCCCGGGTCGGCGGACCCTAAACCCTAAACCCATCCTAAACCCCAAACCCCAAACCCCAAACCCCAAACCCTAAACCCTAAACCCTAAACCCCAAACCCTAAACCCTAAACCCTAAACCCCAGCCTAACTCCCCAGCCCGGGCTTTCCCCAGGCTTCTCCGTCGCGCGAGCTGGCACCGAGTTGGAGCTTTGGAGTGCTTTGGGGGCTTAGGGTTTAGGGTTTAGGGTTTAGGGTTTGGGGTTTGGGGTTTGGGGTTCAGGGTTTGTTTGGGGCTTTGGGGTTCTTTGCCTTAGCCTAAACCCTAAACCGAGAAAGATGTCATGTCGGGTTACAGTGTATCTATACATGGTTTTCGTTTCTGGGACTTCCACAAGCTGTGCGCCCTGGACTACAGCCTGCCGCAGCGGCGCTCGAGAGTCTTTCTCGTGGGCCTTCGCCGCTGCTTCGGAGCTGTATTTCGCTCACTGGCTCCGTTTGGGTCGAGGAACCTGCGTGAGTTCCTCCACCCTGGGCTCCGGCCATGGACCGCAGCACGCTGACAGCGTGCATGCTGCAAAACCTGAAGGACAGCCACAAGGCCCTGGTGAAGCTCGTGAAGAAAAAGGAGGTTGAGAGGACCTCCTTGGCAGTGTGGCCTTTGGGCTTGCAGGGTTTGCGGTTGTAGGTTTTTTTTGTTTCGAAACCATCATAAGCCTTAACCCCCTGACCGAAAGCCACGCCGCAGGGCCTCAGGGGTTTAGGGTTTAGGGTTTAGGGTTTAGGGTTTAGGGTTTAGGGCTTGCTTCCATCTGCCCGAAGAAAGTGCCTCTAAGGACTCGCAGAGAAGTCAGGCCTCCGACCCCTCTCTATTCAAGCCTCCGTAGTCCCCAGCCGAGACAAGCTAGTCCTCAAAATTAGGAACATCGGCTTAGGGTTTAGGGTTTAGGGTTTAGGGTTTAGGGTTTAGGGTTTAGGGTTTAGGGTTTAGGGTTTAGGGTTGGGGGGGTGTCAGGGAGACGCAGGTGATGTGCAAGAAGCTCTGACAGGCTTTGCTTCGCCGGGCTTCCCGAAGGTTTCTGTCTTTGGGGGGCAGTTCGCACTCAGCAGCGCAGCTTCAGAACTGTGGGCTGCCCAAACAGCCTACAGCCCTAAAACTCTAACCCTAAACCCTAAACCCTAAACCCTAAACCCTAAACCCCAAACCCCGAACCCCGAACCCTAAACCCTAAACCCTAAACCCTGAGTCTTCCTGCTGTACAAGCCCTTCATCCTCGCAGCCCAGGCTCTTGAGCAAGGTCCTAAAAGCCACAAGCTGGCTTTAGGGTTTGGGGTTTAGGGTTTAGGGTTTAGGGTTTAGTGTTTAGGATTTAGGGTTTAGGGTTTAGGGTTTAGGGTTTAGGGCTTCACCACCAAGGACACGATGACCATGCAGCGCCAGTCGGGGAGCGGCATCTTCGCCTGCGACGGGCCTGCCGGCTGCAAGGGTGCTGCTTCTGCCCGAGGTTTAGGGTTTAGGGTTTAGGGTTTAGGGTTTAGGGTTTAGGGTTTAGTGTTTAGTGTTTAGGGTTTTGGCTGCAGTGCAGGTGGGGGGCACGCCCCGAAAGTTGCGAGACCTGGGCACATGCCGGGAAAACCAGCCTCCCAAAAACTGGTCCTCGAAGCCTTTCGGGTTTAGGGCTTCGGGCTTAGGGCTTAGGCCTTAGGGCTTAGGGTTTAGGGCTTGAAGGGGCTTGGAGTTTTTCGGAATGAGTGTCCAGGTTTAGGGTTTGGGGTTTCGAGGTCTGGCCCCCCCCAAAGAAGTCCCGGTGTACGAGTGCGTCAGCAATGCCCCTCAAGACATTGACTGAGGAGCGAAACAGACAAACCCAACAAGATCCCTGTCTGGGCAGACTGGAAAGAAACCCTAAACCCTAAACCCTAAACCCTAA
>CAJNDS010001258.1:107500-132119 GCA_905221605.1 Symbiodinium natans | reverse complement strand
CCCAGTAAAAAAATGACCTTGCCAGTAAAAAATGACCTTGCCCAGTAAAAAATGACCTTGCCCAGTAAAAAAATGACCTTGCCCAGTAATAACCTTGCCCAGTAAAAAAATAACCTTGCCCAGTAAAAAAATGACCTTGCCCAGTAAAAAAATGACCTTGCCCAGTAAAAAAATGACCTTGCCCAGTAAAAAAAAGACCTTGCCCAGTAAACAAATGACCTTGCACAGAAAAAAAATGACCTTGCCCAGTAAAAAAATGACCTTGCCCAGTAAAAAAATGACCTTGCCCAGTAAAAGATGACCTTGCCCAGTAAAAAGATGACCTTGCCCAGTAACATTTTTACTGGGCAAGGTCATTTTTTTACTGGGCAAGGTCATTTTTTTACTGGGCAAGGTCGTTTTTTTGGACGAAACGACCTTGCCCAGTAAAAAATGACCTTGCCCAGTAAAAAAATGACCTTGCCCAGTAAAAAAATGACCTTGCCCAGTAAAGAAATGACCTTGCCCAGTAAAAAAATGACCTTGCCCAGTAAAAAAATGACCTTGCCCAGTAAAAAAATGACCTTGCCCAATAAAAAAAGGACCTTGCCCAGTAATGACCTTGCCCAGTAAAAAATGACCTTGCCCAGTAAAAAAATGACCTTGCCCAGTAAAAAAATGACCTTGCCCAGTAAAAAAATGACCTTGCCCAGTAAAAAATAACCTTGCCCAGTAACTCCTTAACATTTAAATTATATATGAAAGAGAGGTTTAGGGTTTAGGGTTTAGGGTTTAGGGTTCCTGACCTAGGCTTCGGGGTTCCAGGGAGCCCTTCTCTAGGCGCCGGATGCCGGTGCGGGAGCCTCATGTTAGGGTTTAGGGTTTAGGGTTTAGGGTTTAGGGTTTAGGGTTTAGGGTTTAGGGTTTAGGGTTTAGGGTTTAGGGTTTAGGGTTTAGGGTTTAGGGTTTAGGGTTTAGGGTTTAGGGTTTAGGGTTTAGGGGGCTTTCAGAATCCGGAGCCCTTGCACGTAGGGTGTTTAGGGAAGCCCTCAGAAGTAAAGTCGTAGGGTTTAAGGTTTAGGGTTTAGGGTTTAGGGGGCCAGAGCAGAGAGAAGTGGCCAGGTGGACCCGGACGCCATCCTGTTTGTGGATCGCATCCGCGGCCACCTGCAATCCCACATCAACCAGCTGGCGGCTCAGGGGGTTTAGGGTTGAGGGTTTAGGGTTTCGGGTTTCGGGTTCAGAGACACAAGTATCCTTGTTGAGGCTGCTAAGGTTCACTATATCATACATATATATATATATATGTATGCATATATGTACACGCATAGGTTTGATGATCGTTGTCCTAGTTAACAACCAAACCCCAAGACCTAAACCCTCAACTCCACCGGCAAGGCCTATGTTCTTCAAGCCCTGAGCCCTAAACCCTAAACCCTAAACCCAAACCCTAAACCCCAAACCCTAAACCCTAAACCCTAGACCCTAAGCCCTAAGCCCTAAGCCCTAAATCCTAAACTCTAAACCCTAAACCCTAAACCCTAAACCCTAAACCCTGAACCCTGAACCCTGAACCCTGAACCCTGAACCCTGAACCCTGAACCCTGAACCCTAACCCTCAACCCTCAACCCTAAACCCTACACCCTAAACCCTAAACCCTAAACCCTAAGAAACCCTAAAACCTCCCTAAACTGCGAGCAAGGCCCATGTTCTTCTTGAACTGCAACAAGTGGATTCCCACCATGATGTTCGGAGCCCTGGAGGCAGGGCAGTGTTTGGAGCCAGGGTTTAGGGTTTCGGGTTTGGGGTTTGGGGCTTAGGGTTTAGGGTTTGGGGTTTGGGATTTAGAATTTAGGTTTAGGCTTTGGGGTTTTGGATTTATAATTTAGGGTTTAGGGTTTGGGGTTTGGGGTTTGGGGTTTGGGATTTCGAATTTAGGGTTTAGGTTTTGGGGTTTAGGGTTTAGGGTATTCACATAGTTCTACCCACATCCGACAAGCCCTGAACGCTCTGGACCCTAGTTTACTGGTTTCCATCATGAGCCTGGGCTGGATGAAGAAAGATTGGGTCTCTAAGCCCAAACCCCTAAAGCCTTTCCGTAATTCAGGGTACTGGCTAAACCCTGAACCCCAAATCCTGAACCCCAAACCCTGAACCCCAAAACCCAAACCCCCAAAGCCCCAAAACCCCCAAAGCCCCAAAGCCCAGAAACCCATCCCCAAAAAACCCTAAACCCTAAACCCTAGGCCCTAAACCCAAACCCCCAAAACAATCCAAACCCCTAAAACCCCCGAGAACCCCAAAACCCCGTCCTGGACTCGGTGTTCCCGAAGCCAATCTGGCATAGTGCTCGGTGCTTAGTGCTTGGCGTTTGTAGGGATTGGGGTTTATTGGGTTTAGGGTTTAGGGTTTAGAGTTTAGGGTTTGGAGTTTAGGGTTCAGGGTTCAGGGTTTAGGCTCAGGGTTTAGGATTATTGGGTTTAGGGTTGAGGTTTTGAGGTTTGGCAGTCGACTTGGTGGCCGCTTTGAGGGGTCAGCCTGGGTTTCGAAGAGCGTCTTTTTGGTGGGGCTTGCAGGGGCCGAGCGCGAATAGGACAAATACCACGCCATCAGCTCTAGATCCCAACGCCCTTAACCCTTAACCCTGAGCCCTAGCCCTAAACCCTGATCCCTGAACCCTGAACCCTGAACCCTGAACCCTAAACCCTGAACCCTGAACCCTGAACCCTATAGGACGCCCTTGGTCAGGTCTATTCCAAGCAAGCTCTCGGCGCATACATGTCGGGCAAATGGAAGTGCGAGCAGCAATTGCCCTACACGATTTGGGGCACCTCGGCGGATGTTCAGCCCCTCATAAGGTTTAGGGTTTAGGGTTTCGGGTTTAGGGTTTAGGGTTTAGGGTTCAGGGTTTAAGGACCTATAGGGGGGTATTGCGGAGTTTGGAGCCTTGGACAACCATTTCCCCAAACTGGCACTGTGCCTGGGGTGGCTGTGCGCGACGCCCATCCCTGTGTGCCCCGTGCGTATTTTCTGTTGCAAGTTGTTCGCGGTCTCGTGAGGTCCCTCACAGAGACCCTAGACCCTAAACCCTAAACCCTAAATCCTAAACCCTAAGCCCTAAACCCAAGAGGGTTTAGGATTTCAGCTTCCGGATTGGTTTCCCCAAGCAGAATCCACGAGTGAAAGCAAGCAGGCGGTGCCTTCTTCCTTTGAGGAAGCAACTGCCCCAAAATCCTAGGTAGGATAAGGGGGACCCTTAAAAGGGAACCCTTCTGAACCCTCTTCTGGCTCTCTGAAACAGAAGCCTTATTCAGAGGGTCTATATCCCGAAGGGCCTTAAACCCCAAACCCCAAACCCGAAACCCGAAACCCTAAACCCTGAACCCTGAACCCTAAACCCTAGACCCCAGACCCTAGACCCTAAACCCTAAACCCTCAACCCTAAACCCCAAACCCTAATCCTATCCCCTACAAAACACAGAGGGTAAGCATCCTGTGGCATGAGGAGTAAGGGTTGTTTGGGACAAAACGCAAAACCCAAAACCCAAAACCCAAAACCCTAAACCCTAAACCCTAAACCCTAAACCCTGAACCCTAAGCTCCAAAAGCTAGGGACACGTGCTGAGGTGAAGACAAGTGCCCGGCTCAGCAGGGACAGAGTTGAGGTTCGGGATGAATGGCTTCAGGAACTCTCGCGAAGCAACCCCAAACCCTAACCCCTCAACTCTACCCCCCCAAACCTTGCGCCGCAGGTTTCTGGTGGATTTGAGGCTAGCGGCTTTCGTCATTTTGGGATTTCCCCCCCCCCCCCCCCCCCGCGAGATGACACCCTAACCAAAACACAGTAGCCAAGAGCCATCTTCCGGAATTTTTGCCCATATATATATATATATGATGGGTCACCGCCTATAGCGGTTCCCCTGTGTTTTTTGCACATTCCCTTAAACAGTTTAAACCATTTAACCATTCAACCAATGGTTTCCCCATACGAAAATCCCTAAAACCATTAAACCATTAAACCGTTAAACCATTAAACCATTAAACCATTAAACCATTAAACCAGTAAACCAATGGTTTCCCGTTTATGAAAATCCCCAAAACCATTAAACCATTAAACCATTAAACCATTAAACCATTAAACCATTAAACCATTAAACCATTAAACCATTAAACCATTAAACCATTAAACCAATGGTTTCCCCCTTATGAAAAACCCCCTAAACCATTAAACCATTAAACGATTAAACCATTAAACCATTAAACCAATGGTTTCCCCCTTATGAAAATCCCCTCAACCATTAAACCATTAAACCATAAACCATTAAACCATGAAACCATTGGTTTCCCCCATATGAGAATCCCCTTAACCATTCAACCATTTTCATGGGGGGGGCAACCATTGGTTTAATGGTTTAATGGTTTAATGGTTTAATGGTTTCATGGTTTCATGGCTTAATGGCTGAATGGCTGAATGGTTTAATGGTTTAATGGTTTAATGGTTTAATGGTTTAATGGTTTAATGGTTTAATGGTTTCAGGGATTCTCATATGGGGAAAACCATTGGTTTAATGGTTTAATGGTTTACTGGTTCAATGGTTTAATAGTTTAGGGGATTCTCATAAGGGGGAAACCATTGGTTTAATGGTTTAATGGTTCAATGGTTTAATGGTTTAAAGGTTCAATGGTTTAATGGTTTAATGGTTTAATGGTGCTCCTGCCGAGGTACCTCGTCCGCATCTTTTCTGCTCCTAAAAAGCCTGATTCGCACGCAGTGTCCCCTGTGTCTTTTCTGCTCCGAATATTCTGAATCGCAAGCAGTGTCCCCCGTGTCTTTTCTGCTCATAAGTGTATGTATACTATATGGGATTGCGCCTTAAACCCTAACTCCTTAAACCCTAACTCTATAGGGTTTAAAGGTTAGGGTTTAGGTTGAATTGCCGGCTTAGGTTAAAATGCTTCAATCTTAAACCCTAAACCTGTCAACCTTAACCCTATAGGGTTGGGGTGCCTACATCATGATCGGATTTGACGCGCTCTGCGGAAATATCTATATGACAAGGTTATAACTTCTTGCTGTGCTTATAACTATGGGTTGGGGTTTGATTTTTATACACTTATGTAAACCCATAAGAATAAGGGGAAGCCCATCACACCCCAATAAGCGAAACAAAACATCTGTCCCAAAGACTTTACCTTAGCTAAGATATCTCAAGCAACCATCCCCCGATAAGCAAAACCTGAATTCCATCATTTAACGGTATAGTTTGCTTACATGCTGAATCCCAGCAAGTAGGATATATGTGTATGACCAGGTTATAACTTTTTGCTGCGGTTCTAACTAGCGTTCAGGGTTTGATTTATATACATGTAAATAAACCTTTCAGACAATGACGGTAACCCCATCACGCCCCAATAAGCAAAACAAAACCCATCCGGAAAACTCTACCTTACCTAAGATATCTCAAACAACCATCCCCGATAAGCAAAACTTGAATTATCCTTTTTGTTTCTATTTTGAAGGACATTTGCTCACAGTATTCGCGCGTCACCGGGACGAAAGCCCTACAATAACCCTATGGGATTTAAGGTTTAGGGATATAAGCCTCAAGCACTATAGGGTGGTTCTATTGTATAGGTAATTAATGCCCAAACCTTAAACCCTAATAACCCTAAACCTTTAAACCCCATAGGGTTCAATGGTTCGATGTATACCTTCAGCACCCTTTAGGGTCAAAACCTTTGTTCCTTGTAGAGCCCTATCGGGCTTTAGGGTTCTGACCCTAAACGAATCAAGGTTAAGGTCTAAATGCCCGAACTTTAAACCCTTAAGGTGAAAACTCTTTGAGTTTTCGTTTTAAATGCCTAAATCCTAAACCCTAACCCCTTAAACCTTAACTCTATAGGGTTTCAAGGTTCGGGTTGAGGTTGAATTGCCGGCTTAGGTTTGCATGCCTCAATCTTAAACCCTGAACCTGTCAACCTTAACCCTATAGGGTTGGGGTGCCTACATCATGATCGGATTTGACGAGCTCTGCGGATATATGTATATGACAAGGTTATAACTTTTTGCTGCGGTTATGACTTTATCCATGTAAATAGACTATAAGACAATGAGGGTAACCCCATCACGCCCCAATAAGCAAAACAAAGCCTCTATCCTAAAAACTTTACCTAGGCTAAGATATCCCAAGCAACCATCCCCCGATAAGCAAAACCTGAATTCTATCATATGACGATATGGTTTGTGTATATTTTGAATCCCAGGAAGTAGTGAAAGGACGTTTGCTCACAGTATTCTCGCGTCACCGGGACGAAAGCCCTACAAGCGTAGGCATAACCCTATGGGATTTAAGGTATAGGGATTTAAGCCCGAAGCCCTATAGGGCTTTAAGGTTCTATTGTATTGGTAATGCCCAAACCTTTAACCCTAAGCCTTTAAACCCTGTAGGGTTCAATGGTTCAAGAAAACCTAAGGTCTGGGCATGTATACCTTCAGCACCCTTTAGGGTCAAAACCTTTGTTCCTTGTAGAGCCCTATCGGGCTTTAGGGTTCGGACCCTAAACGAATCAGGGTTGAGGTCTAAATGCCCGAACTTTAAACCCTTACGGTTAAATCTCTATGGGTTTAGGTTTAAAGTTTAAAAATACCTAAATTGAAACCCTAACCGCTTAACCTTAACTCTATCGGGTTGAACGGTTAGGGTTTAGGTTTCATTGCGGGCTTACGTTTAAATGCCTCAATCTTAAGCCCTAAACCTGTCAAACTTAACCCTATAGGTTTGGGGTGCCTACATCATCATCGACTTGTTGCCGTGGTTATGACGATGGTTTAGGGTTTAAAATATATACATTTATGTAACCTATAAAAAAATTAGGGGAACCGCAATAGGCGGACGCCCATATATATATATATGTATATATGTGTTCTTTGTGATATATATATATATGTACACATACATTTGTTTTGTTTTTTAGTTTTCAGTTTTTTGGTGAAGGGGGGGGGAGAAGGAGGATGGGCATCTCAAGCTGAATCCCCAGGCTCCCCTGCATCCGAAACCCTAGATTGGAGGGTTTCGGACTTAGGGGGTTCGTTTGGGGTTTGGGGTTTCGAAACCCCTGAACCCTAAACCCTAAACCCTAAACCCTAAACCCTAAACCCTAAACCCTAAACCCTAAACCCTAAACCCTAAACCCTAAACCCTAAACCCTAAACCCTAAACCCTAAACCCTAAACCCTAAACCCTAAACCTAACCCTAAACCCTAAACCCTAAACCCTAAACCCTAAACCCTAAACCCTAAACCCTAAACCCTAAACCCTAAACCCTAAACCCTAAACCCTAAACCCTAAACCCTAAACCCTAGACCCTAGACCCTAAACCCTAAACCCTAACCCTAAACCCTAAACCGTAAACCCTAAGCAACCCGAAGCCCTAAACCCAAGCCCTAAACCCTACTGTAGGTTTAGGCTCCAGGGTTTAGGGCACACAGGTACATGGCCAACTGCCTGGAAAGCCTGGGGGCGCCTTACCTTCACCGAGATGTTCAGGGACCTTCCGACTTGGCGGCTTAAACCCTAATGTACTTGGAGGTTCGTGGTACCTACTAACCAATGATAACTGTACTTATAACTGTACTTCTAAGCATATTAGGGCACTTCAGGGGCTTAGAAGTGGGTTATAAGTACAGGTATAATTGGTCAATAAGTACCATGAACCTCCAAGTAGACCCCCCCTAAATAGTAGGTTTGCCCCTTGTGATTAGGACCCCCTACTTTCGGAGACCTTCCGAGTTGGCGGCTGTGGGCGTGTAAGGTCTAAACCCCTAAGCCCAAAACTCTCAACCCTAAACCCTAAACCCTAAACCCAAGACCCTAAACCCTAAACCCTAAATCCTAAACCCTAAACCCTAAATCCTAAACCCTAAACCCAAGACACGCCCTAAACCCCAAAAGGTTTAGGGTGGGGAGGATGCGGGGAGCAGTGCGGCTTGTAAGGGTTTTATGGGCAACCCGCAGCTCTGAGCCTGGTTTAGGGTTTAGGGTTTAGGGCGCAGGGCTTAGGGTTTAGGCTTTAGGCCTTAGGGTTTAGGGCTCAGGGTTTAGGATGTTGGATGTTGGATCGGTGGGGGCTTCGGGTTTGTTGCGTTTTTTGCGTTTGTTGGGTTGGTTGGGTTGGTTGGGTTGGTACGGTTGGTTGGGTTGGTTGGGTTGGTTGGGTTGGTTGGGTTGGTTGGGTTGGTTGGGTTGGTTGGGTTGGTTGGGTTGGTTGGGTTGGTTGGGTTGGTTGGGTTGGTTGGGTTGGTTGGGTTGGTTGGGTTGGTTGGGTTGGTTGGGTTGGTTGGGTTGGTTAGGTTGGTTGGGTTGGTTGGGTTTAGGATGCTGGCTCTCGGGGCTTTTAGGCTTAAGGTTGAAGTGACTCGGCTTGTTGTTTGGGATGTTCCGCTTATACTGACAGTCTTAATAGGGATTATAGAACCCCCCTATAATAATCCCTGTTAAGGACAGTATCAGAGGGGACATCCCAAGTTGCTTGGGTCACGGCAGTGCATCTTGCATGTTGCTCTAGGAAGGGTCCATGGGCGATTTCAAGGATGGTTTACTGGGTAGGTTAAGAATGCATATGTACATATGTACATATATGTATATAAATAAATAAATATAAATATATATATATATATACAGATGTACATATATATATATATATGTATATATATATATATATACATATATATATATGTATATCACAGAAGTTTTCTCCATAATGGGTTTAAGAGAGGGACGATATCTAGGCACATTTTTCAGAGGGATTTTGGGGCTATCCGAGTCTAGGGGTCTTAAAATCCTTATAATCCTTATACAGCCTCAAAAATCTTTTTTTCGTCCCCCAAACTTACCCCCTATTTGTGGGGATTCGGGGTGGTTTCTAATTCAGAGCCTTGGCAAATCCGAGGCGGATGCCTGGCTGCCCCCAGACTGGGTTGTGGACGAGGGTTTAGGGTCTAGGGGTTAAACCCGAAACCCGAAACCCAAAACCCTAAACCCCAAACCCTAAACCCTAAACCCTAAATCCTAAGCAACCATGAACCCTCACGAAACCCTAAGCCGCACCTCGTATGCTGAGGTTCAAGCCATCCCAGACCTTGGGAACTTCTTGCACGATGAGCGTTGCTGGGGTCAGGCGCTCAGTTGGTTCGGCCTTTGCAGAAGTTCCTTCCCCAACCCACAAAATGCTAAGGGAGATTCCCGAGAATAATCTGTGGAGCATTTCTTCAAAACCCTCAACCCTAAACCCAGAATGCAGGTTAGGGGTGAGGGTTTAGGGTTTAGGGTTTTGGGTTCAGCGTTTGGGGTTTAGGGTTTAGGTGCATTGGTTGAGGTATTAAAACCGCATAGAACAATGAACCTTCAAGTAGCACCCAACACCCGAAATTCCTTACAACACCTTTTTGTTGCAAGCCCGCTACACCCTACACCCCAAACCCTAAACCCAAAACCCAAAACCCTAAACCCTAAACCCTAGACCCTAAACCCTAAACCCTAGACCCTAAACCCTAAAGCCCTTGTCCTGGGGCCTTTTTGCCGCCGAGGCGCGGACTGTGGCAACAAAGCAGCGGTGGCCTTCCATGCGCTACCTGGCTCTGGCAAGCCAGAATCTCCAAAGTTTGGGGTTTTGGGTTTAGGGTTTAGGGTGTGGGGTTTAGGGTTTAGGGTTTGGGGTTTAGGGTTGAGGGTTTCCGAAATCAGGGGTACCTTATTGGGGTCCTGATTATCAGGGAGCCGTAAGATTTGGGGGTCTAGCTTAGGGGCCCCAAAATTATCGGCAACCCCCCATAGAGTCTTGGTTTCGGGCCTTTGGAGTTCAGGGCTTAGGGAGTCTAGGGCTTAAGGAGTTCAGGGCTTAGGGGGTTTAGGGCTTAGGGGGTTTAGGGTTTGGGGTTTGGGGTTTAGGGTTTAGGGTTTAGGGTTTAGGGTTTAGGGTTTAGGGTTCACTCCACAACGCCCACAGCCCTTGACCCTACACCTCAAACCTGGAAAACTAGCCGCAACACCGAAACCCTGAACCCTGAACCCCGAACCCTGAATTTTGAACGCTGAACCCTAAACAGCAGAGGGACCCCAGACCGTAAACCCTAAACCCTGAACCCTGAACCCTAAACCCTAAACCCTAAGCCTTAAGCCCTAAGCCCTAAGCCCTAAGCCCTAAGCCCTAAGCCCTAAGCCCTAAACCCTAAACCCTAAACCCTAAACCCAGGTTCAAGCACGTGAACACTTGGTACCGCTGCTACACGGAATCAAAGTAATTCGCCGACCGGAGAGGGGCTCCATAAAAGAAATGTTTAGGGTTTAGGGTTTAGGGTTTGGGGTTTAGGGTTTAGGGTTTAGGGTTTAGGGTTTAGGGTTTAGGGTTGAGGACTTAGGGTTTAGGCTGGGAGAAGCCCCAAATCCTTTTGGGTCTCTTCAGCGCTTTGGGGTTGAGGCTTGAGTCTTTAGGCTTTAGGGTTTCGGATTTAGGGTTCAGGTTTAGGGTTAAGGGTTTAGGGTTCAGGGTTTAGAGTACATATATATATAGATATATTTATGTTCCTGTTGTTGTCGACGTCTTTGGGGTTATATATGCGTAGCTCGAGGTTCTCCTCACATGCCCCGTACCTATCGATGCATCCTAAATGCAGGAGAGTAGAGCAACCTGCAAATGAACCCGAAACCATAAACCCCTAAACCCTAAACCCTAAACCCTAGACCCTAAAGCCTGAACCCCTGAACCCTTCACTTAACCCGATTGAACTCTACCCCCGCATTCCTGGGGCCCTTCCTCCGAGCGCTCCGTTTTTCCTTGTGAGCACCATTTCAAAGCAAAATGCTTTGCATGGACCCAGCGACGTATCCCTTCATTAGGGTTTAGGGTTCTAGAGTTCTAGGGTTTAGGGTTTAGGGTTTAGTAGGGTTTAGGGTTTGGGGCTGACGGACAATTCTGTACATTGTAGAACTGGGTCCCATGGGTGGTCCTGAGTTTGATGTTAGGAAGAGTTTTCTCCATTGAAGGAACCCTAAACCCTAAACCCTAAACCCTAAACCCTAAACCCTAAACCCTAAACCCTAAACCCTAAACCCTAAACACTAAACCGTCAGGAAGAGTTTGATCCCTCAAGAGGGATATTGTCTCTGGGCGATCTAGGCGCGGCAGTGGCACTTAGCCTGCCCACACCCCTTGGTGCCCTGTTGCGATCTTAGGGGCTGTAGGGATTAGGGTTTAGGGTTTAGGGTTTAGGGTTTAGGGTTTAGGGTTTAGGGTTTAGCTCTGAGGACCTTTACGGTAAAACTTAGATCCTGACCCGAGCTAAGAGGCGGCCAGAAGTGACCTTGCTATGCAAGGCGCCGAAGAGCAGCCAAGTTGAGGGTTTAGGGTTTAGGGTTTAGGGTTTAGGGTTTAGGGTTTAGGGTTTGCAATATAGGGGTGGTTGTCAAAAGTATGATCCCTTTGGGGTACCCTAAATATTCGGTGTCGTACTATAATAGGGATCCAAAAAGGGACCATAATTTTGACCGGACTTGTTCCTAATCGTATTCCCTTAGGGTCCCTTTATAACTGTACTAGAAACCCCCCCCCCAAAAAAAAAAAAAAAAAAAAAAAAAAAAAAAGAAAAAAGAAAACTGTTCTAATTATTCAGGCCGCTATAGTAGATATTTTGGGCGCTTTGGCTTTGAGGGCTTTGGGTTTTTGTTCAAACCCTTCAGCCCCCTGGCCTGAACCCTCAACACCCGTCCCTGCATAGTCGGGAAACTGGTGAGACCCCTGATCTAAACCCGGCAAAGCACTGCGAGCTTGAACCCTAAATCCGAAACCCGAATCAAACCCTGTAAGCCCCTACACACCCAAGAAACCCTAGAAACCCAAGAAACCCTATAAATCCGATAAACCCTATAAAGCCTATACACCCAAGAAGCCCTGTAAACCCGATAAGCTCTAAGCCTTCTAGGCTTTGATTCCCAAAGGCAGCCCGCCAGACGCAGCAGAAGGGCCTGGATGTTTGTGTTAGTGCCAGAAAGCATGGGATGGGCCCGACACCAGACTTCCAGGTCCAGCAGTCACTTGGGTTTTGGAGTTTAGGGTTTAGGGTTTAGAGTTTTGGGGGGATGAGTGTGGCTTAGGCCTGAAGCCCTAAACCCCGAACTCTAACCCCGGAACTCCTGCAACCGAGCCCATGCCCCCCCGACAAGCCACAAGAAACCCCTAAATAGAAAGTAGAACCCCCCCCCCCCCCCCCCCCCCAATCTTGTAGTTCAGGATTGGGCTCAAGCATCCTAATCCTACACCATTTTAAACCCGTCCCCCCCCCCCCCCCCCCCCACCGCCACATGAAAGAGGTTGTTGCGGCTGTGCTTCCTTTGTTTGACACTGGAGATGTTAAGCGCGTAGGCACCGCCTCCATAGAAGAGATTTAGTGCGTGGGGTTTAGGGTTTAGGGTTTGGGGTTTGGGGTTGAGGGTTGAGGGTTTAGGGTCGTGGGTCCTAAACCCTAAACTTTACCCTAAATCCTAAAGACTTCAAGAGGTCTGGAGTTCTGCCCAGCGTTCCGGGCCACCCTCCGTAAGGAGGATGTCTGTGAGTAGTGTCTCCGTGTTTTTGGTCAGGGTGTAGGGTTTAGGATTCAGGGTATAGGGGTTTAAGGGTTTAGGGGTTTAGGGGTTTAAGCGTGCAAGGGTGTAAGGGTGTAAGGATTTAGGGTTTAGGGGGCCCTAAGCCCCTCAACAGAAATCTGTCCACTGCTCAGACTCGCTTCGTTTTTTTGCTAGAAAGCCTTGAGAGTCTGCAAAACCTTCACTGCCCGGAGGTTACTGGGGTTGCTGTGCTCGTTGCTTGGGGCCGGCGCACGGGAATGACCGCACGAAGATGCCGGACCGGGTGGAAGGCCCTGAGCCCTAAACCCTAAACCCTAAGCCCTAAGCCCTAAACCCTAAGCCCTAAACCCTAAACCCTAAACCCTAAACCCTAAACCCTAAACCCTAAACCCTAAGCCCTGAAAGCAGCCAAGAGCTTGTGAGGCTTGTAGACTTCCGTTCGATGACAGTACGCTTAAGGCTGCAACTTATGGAAATTCGAGGGGTCGGGAGGGCATTTGAAAGTGCATGTGCAGTAAAGGCGGGGTTGCTATGGTTATAGACCATGATCGCCGGGGCTTCCCGAAAACAGCCTAGGGAGCTTTTTTTGTGTGATTTCCTATAAGCAGGATTGCGACGGTTTTGGGGTAGTGCTATTTTGGGGGAATCTCTACCCATGAAACTGCAAGTAGTTGTTATGGGCCAGTGCAGTGCGGCCCTAAGCCCGAGACGTTCAGCACGTTTCACACCTTTTCACGCTGGCCGAGATGGCCACAAGGCTTTAGGGCTTGGGGCAGACGTGTGCTGTGCCTGTGCGAGAGTTCTGGGAAACCCCTAAGCCCTAAACCCTACACCCTCTCAACCCTAAGCCTTAAACCCTCAACCCTCTACATCCTTTCGAAGCCTGCTGAAGCGTCATCCTGAATTTCCAACCTCGAGCATGACACTCGCGGCTTATGCTGCCTGTGTGCAGTGGGGCTTAGGACTTAAGGTAAGCGAAGAGCGCAAAGAGAACAGAACACAAGGCTTGGCCATAGTAGGCTCCTAGTCCAGGCGAATTAAGAAAGGGTAGTGAAGCTTACTTAGCGAGTGAACCTTTGTTGGGAATCCTGCGAGTGCCCTCCGAAGACCCTCAGTCTTGCAACCCTCTCAGCGCGACGGCGCCAAGGCAAGGGCCCCCCCCCCCCCCCCCCTTCCTCCCTGCAAAACTCTAAACCCCAAACCCCAAACCCGAAACCCGAAACCCGAAACCCTAAGCCCTAAACCCTAACCCCCAAACCCCTAAACCCCTAAACCCTAAACCCCTAAAGTCCCTTTATATCCGATGCCCTGAGCCCTAAACGCCGACCTCTGCTCCGGTTGCTTGCGTGACCGGGCACCTTCTCTGAGGTCGGAGATACGTGGAGCATGGCCAGCAAAGGTCTGGGCCCCCTCTGTTAGGGTTTAGGGTTTAGGGTTTAGGGTTTAGGGTTTAGGGTTTAGGGTTTAGGGCTCTGTTGGGGGGGGCCCACGAGGGAAGACCGACTCTAGCAATCCAAGCGGGCCTCGGAAGCCCCAACGGACCTCGTCTTCGAGCGGCCGCGAAAGCAGCGCGCGCGACAACAAGGGAGCGCCTGAAGCTTGGGATCTTCCCCCCTTATCCAGTGGGTTTAGGGTTTAGGGTTTAGGGTTTAGGGTTTAGGGTTTAGGGTTTAGGGTTTAGGGTTTAGGGTTTAGGGTTTAGGGTTTAGGGTTTAGGGTTCGGGATGTTGCCCCTTATACTATCAGTCCTTAATAGGGAAATCCCTGTCAAGGACTGCCAGTATAAGGGGGAGCATCCCAACCCCCCCAAGCCCCGCAGTGTTGAAGTTGGATGAGTCCCCAAGCGCTGGACCCCGAACCTCTTGTACAGGGCTAGACCCCCTCCATAAGTGTAGCGCCTTATAAGGAGGACCCCAATAAGGTACCCCTATTTTCGCAAGCCCCCATGTAGCTTATCTTTAGGGTTGAGGGTTGAGGGTTCAGGGTTTAGGGTGCCTTTGTGGGAGGATGTCTGTCTTGATCTCTGCAGTGGCTTCGTGTTTTGGGTTTAGGGTTCAAGGGTCCCCTTGTTGGGGGCCCACACCGCTTGAACGTTGGGGGCCCACACTGCTTGAACCCTAAACCCTAAACCCTAAACCCTAAACCCTAAACCCTAAACCCTAAACCCTAAACCCTAAACCCTAAACCCTAAACCCTAAACCCTAAACAATAAACCCTAAACCCTAAACCCTAAACCCTAAACCCTAAACCCTAAACCCTAAACCCTAAACCCTAAACCCTAAACCCTAAACCCTAAACCCTAAACCCCAAACCCTAAACCCTAAACCTTAAACCCTAAACCCTACACCCTCACGCAGAACCTTTCGGCTCCTCGAAAGTGCCGGGCGCAATTGGAAGAGCAACTGGAAGAGCAGTCCGGACAATGCCCCAGCGCTTGCTCCCCAGATTAGGTTTTGGGGTTTGTAAGGTTCATCGGCTTTGTGTAGGTTTTGTTTCTTGCTTGTAAGTCGGCTTTGTGGGGGTTTGCAGGGTTTATAGGATTTCTAGCGTGATTTACAGGGTTTGATAGGCTTTGGGGGGGGGGTGCGGGGGGGGGGGGGGGGGGGGGGGGTGGGTGGTGTTTGTAGGGCTTGTAGGGCTTGCAGGATTTGTAGGAATTTTGCGTTTATAGGGTCTTTATAGGGTCTTTATAGGGTCTTTATAGGGGGCTCAGGGGTTTACGGGGCTTGTGGGGTTCGTAAAGTTGAGAGAGTTGCTCACATATGTACTAGATGAACACCAAAAGGCGCTATGTGGTGACTGCTGGAGCGTTTGCTAAACTAGGTTGTGGGGGTTTCAAAGAGGCGGCCTGGGGGTAGACGCTCTCCTAAAGCCCAACCAGGATCGACGTTTGAAAGCCAGTACACTAGGTTTAGGGTTCAGGGTTCAGTGTTTAGGGTTGAGGGTTTAGGGCTAGGGTTTAGGGTTTAGAGCTGCAGTCACGCACAGGCGCTTAGCAGGGTAGATAGGTGGCCCAATATATAGCCGGGGATCTAAGGTATGTAGCTTCTCTTAATGCGGTTTAGGGTTTATGGTTTAGGGTTTACAGTAGGGAAGGTACTGGGGTTGTGTGAAGGCGGGCAGTTTCCCTTGCATGTTCGAAGAGGCTTTCCTAAACCCTAAACCCTAGACCCTGCAGGCTCAGACAAACCCTGCCCCTGGACCCTGGACCCTAAACCCTAAACCCTAACCCTTAACCCTAAACCCTAAACCTAAACCCTAAACCCTAAACTGAGTGAGCCCGGGGCCGTCGAGCAGGGCGAACGCACCGAAGCCGGCAGGCGAGGTAGCTCCGGAGCCAGAAGCCCTCCGGCGGGCGACGGAGCTCCAGTCCCGCAGGCAGCTGCGGGCTGCGCGGTGGACCCGGCAGGTCGCTGGCGAGAAACCCGTCAGGTCGCCCTAGAATGAGATACCCCAAACCTTCGGTAAAACGCAGCAACCTCCTTTTGTGAGGTCTCTCAGGGCCCCTCCCAGAGGAGCCCCACCTCCGACCAGAGGAACCCAGAGCCTGTCCAGGCAGGCAGCCCAGCAATTTTCCTCGTATTGGGCATCCTGCCTCTGCTTGTGCCTGAAAACCATCTGCCTGGAAGGCCCCCAGGAGGCCCCTGCCTGGCAAGCCCCTGCCTGGAAGGCCCACTCTGGGAGGCCCCGGTTCTGGCTGGGATGCCAAACCCCCACCGAGAACGACGGCGGGGCCCTGCCTGGGCCATCCTTGGGCGGCCCCTGCCCAAGACCCCTGCCTGCGAGGCCCCTGCCTGAGAGGGCCCCTTGCCTGGGACCCCTGTCTGGGAAGCCCCTGCCTGGGAGGCTCCGCTGGGGGGCCCTTAGGCCTCTTCAAGAGCTTTTCTAAGGGACCTTCAAAGGGTCACCGGACCCCGGCGACCTTTTCTTATTTTGGAAGCAATTTAGTGTTGGGAGACCCCCCTTGCTCAAACTCCGACCCCCCTTGAAGGGGAAAGTTTGCCCCCAAAAACACCCCAAATGAGGGGGACCCCAGGATCGGCCCGGGCCCCAGTTAAAAATGCGATTTTTTAGTACTCAAGCGACGGTTCTGGGTGGGCTCTCGTTTTCTGCATTTTTGATCAAAACCGAGCCTTCACTGATTCCAGCCAAAAACACCCCAAATGAGGGGGTCAAGCAAGACGCAGCATCACCAAGGACGAAGGCGGCAGCCAACCCAATCCCAAACCTTTGACTTTTTGGCCCTCCCAGAAGCCCTCGAATGATGGACATCTAAGCCCAACATTAGAAATGGCGAAAGCCCAAACCTTTGATTTCACGCCCTTCCAAGCAAGTTTTCCAAACCCCCGCCCAGCACGCAGCATCGCCGAGGGCGAAGGCGGCAGCCAGCCCCAAGCCCAAACCTCCAGCAGCCCTCGATGGATAGATATCTCCCTTGCAATGCCTAAGGGCTGCAACTTCAGGGTAGTTGATCTGCATCGATGCCGAGCTTTTAACCCAGCCAATGGACAAGAGAAAAATAACAAAAGCACGATCAGAGTTCAAAAAGAACCCTAAACCCGTAAAGGTTAAGGCGAGGGTGGAGCGCCAGCGGGGGTGGGCTTATGCAAGTCGGGGCGCGCGCCTGGGTGCTTTCAGCACCAGCGCGCCCACTCATTGAGACACCCTAAACCCTAAACCCTAAACCCTAAACCCTAAACCCTAAACCCTAAACCCTAAACCCTAAACCCTAAACCCTAAACCCTAAACCCTAAACCCTAAACCCTAAACCCTACCCCTAAACCCTAACCTAAACCCTAAACCCAACCCTGAACCCTGAACCTGAACCCTGAACCCTGAACCCTAAACCCTAAACCCTAAACCCTAAACCCTAAACCCTAAACCCTAAACCCTAAACCCTAAACCCTAAACCCTAAACCCTAAACCCTAGACCCTAGACCCTAGACCCTGGACCCTGGACCCTAGACCCTAGACCCTAAACCCTAGACCCTAAACCCTAGACCCTGAACCCTAAACCCTAAGCTGAAAGTGCCCCGAATCTGCAACGCAGAAGCTAGGGTTTCGGGTTTAGGGTTTAGGGTTTCCCCAGGTTTACACAGCTGGGGCTTTAAGGCTCCGGGTTTAGAGGTTAGGGCGCAGCACCCCGCCAGCCACGAACAACGAGAATGCGCGGCTGCTCATGGTCAGCGGTTCCCCCGCAGCTCCGACGCGATGGAGTCGGGGTGGGACCAGGGTTTTGGGTTTAGGGTTTAGGGTTCAGGATTTAGGGCTTAGATGGGAAGATCGCTAGCGATTTAAAATAGAATGTGATGTGGATTTAAAATCCGGAGCCCCAAATCGTTAGCGATTTGGAATGTGGTTCTGCCAACAACGCTCCAAAAGCCCCCCGAAAAGGCTTCGGCAAAATGCGCTTTCGGAAGCTTGGAAAATGCATTTTTGCATGCTTTGGGTTACCAAAAGCCCCCAACCCCCAAAAGCATCAATTACTTAAGGCCTAAACCCTACAAACTCGAAACCCCCAAACAAAATTTGGCCCGCACAGGCACCTTACAGAACCGTGTCTGCTGCTTTCACTTGGGGGCAGGGCCTGCAAAATCGCGTCTGCTGCTTTCGATTTGGGCTATATGGAGGGTCCTGCTTGGGCTCGCTGTTGCGAGTCATACGAAGTGCCTGGCTGAAAATGCAATTTTGGGCGCCTGCAAAACACATTTTGAGCACAGGGCTTGATCTAGGGTTTGATGGCTGAAGAATGCGTTTTTGGGCGCCTGAAAAACGCATTTTGCGCACAGGGCTTGAATACAGAACCTTGTCTACTGGTCTCACTTGGGGGGCAGGGCCTGCGACATCGCGTCTGCTGCTTTCGATTTCTATATAGAGGGTCCTGCTTGGGCTCGCCGTTGCGAGTCATACGATGTGCTTGACACCTTTGAGCTGAACAAAAGCGAGGTTGAAGTTTCGGGTTTAGGATTTTGGGCTCGGGGCTTTACAGGCTTTCGATAGGGTTTTGAGGGCTGAAAATGCAATTTTGGGCGGCCTGCAGAACGCATTTTGGGCTGGACTTGGGGTTTAGGGTTTGAGGGTTTATGTTGAAGGTTTAGGGTTTGCGGGTTTAAGCCTTCAGGTTTTAGAGCGCCTGCAAAACGCAGAGCCCGTTTGACGAGCGGATTACAACGTCGTTCCGGGTGTGGTTGGTGCAGCTTGTTTGGCATGCAAAGTGCATTTGCTGGACATCCGCAAACCCATTGTCCTCCTCAGAATATTTCCTTACTAACCTTGTACAGTCGCATCCCGCAGCACCCACATATACGCAACGCATAAGCAACTTACACAGCGATTTGGATCTTCTGTTCGCAGGTCAAAACCCAAACTGTGCGATTTGTGATTTGGGCACATTTCCACAAACAATTGGAAGGCGAATTGTGGTTTGCGAGTCCAAATCGCTGGCGTTTTGCGATTTGCGATTTGGCCTTCTAAGGTTTAGGGTTTAGAAGGCGCGTCTAGTGCTCAAACCCGAAATTCTAAACCCCAAGCCCTAAACCCTGAACCCCGGTTTAAAGAAGCTTGGGTGGTGGGCTTTGGAGCCTTCAGGGGCGGAGGGTTTGTTAGGCTGGGTAGTTATAAGCAAGGTTGCAAAGTAGGATGGTTGTTTACTTCGGTCATCCCCACAACCCTAAACCCTAAACCCTGAGCCCTGAACCCTGAGCCCTGAACCGAAAAAAAATCTCTGGGGGTGGGCACTCCAGGGCAGAGTCGACGGGACTCTTTGTGGGCTTCTCTTTGCGGTTTAGGGTTTAGGGGTTAGGGTTTAGGGTTTAGGGTTTCGGGTTTAGGGTATAGGGATAAGGGAGTGGGCACCATACTCGGCGAGGTGCTGGGGGTGGGCAGCGGAACTCTCTACAGGCTGCACTAAGACCCTATAAACTCTAACCCCCAAGCCCAACCCTGGCCCACAAACCTGTAAACCCCGCAAGTCCACAATTCCAAAAACAAGGTCTACAACCATAACCCCATCCAAAAAGCCCTCGCCCCCTAACCCCCACAACAAACCCTGGAAACCCCAAAGCCCAAAACCTCTAAATCTTCAACCCTCAATCTAAACCTGCACCCTAAATCCCCCGAACCCAAGCCCTAAACCCGAAGCTCTATCTCAAACGGGGAGGGGCGGGGGGATGGAGGGGGCTTGTTTGGGCAGTACAGTTATAATTGGGGGTATAAATAACCCGAAACCGAAGGGCCCGGGCCCTCCTCAGGAAGCCGCGAATCGCTTGACCACCCCGGATGATGATGCCGAAGGCATCGGCTCCCGGCCAGCCGTGCTCCTTGCCTCCCTTGCCTTCCCAGCCATGAGGTTGCCAATCAAGGCCGGGCCAGCAAAAAAAGGGCGGTTTCCGGAGGGATTTTTAGGGTTTAGGGTTTAGGGTGTAGGGTTCAGGGTAAAGGCTAAGCCCTCAACCCTGAACCCTAAAACCCCATTTTTCCTGCAGTCCTGTGGGGGGTTGCGACTCTGAAAGCGCAGCAAGTTGGGTCTGAGTCGAGAGCCCTTCGGGTCTTCTAAGCGTGCAGGCTTATGGGCTAAGCCCTAAGCCCTAAGCCCTAAGCCCTAAGCCCTAAGCCCTAAGCCCTAAGCCCTAAGCCCTAAGACCTAAGACCCCAAGCCCTAAACCCTAAGCTGCTGTTGTGACAACGTTTCTTGCTATCAATGTTTTTGCCCTGGGCCATGGATGCTATCGCAACATGGATGCGCTGGGGACAAAAGCTGCTGCTTTTGCAATATGTGGATGCACTGTGGTGGCACGGACGTATAAGGATGCTGGGCCATGCACGCAGGCTGCAACATGGGAGTCTGCCCAAACACCTCCCGACCCTTTTTTTTGAGCCCTCCAAAAAAATGCCGCGCCGGGAACCATGGAGGGTGGTGTTGTCCCATCTGGTTCACGGGGTGTGCCGGACGTGAGTGAATCCGCCAAACCGAAAAGCCGGAATCTGCGGGCCACAAATCCGGAAGGAGCCTGCGGGAAGCCGCGAAGGTTTTACAGCTTAGGGTTTAGGGTCTAGAGTTTAGGGTTTAGGGTTTAAGGTTTGGTCATATTGGCTTCGGTTTTTGACGCTTGCATATCCTCGACGTTCGCAAAGGGCCTTGACCCCCGCACGCGGAACCCTAAACCCTAAATCCCGAACCTCAAAGCCGTTTCCCGGGTCGCAGATCACCGCGCTTGTCAGCGTCCTGGCCTGCGCAGCGCTGGTGGGAGGCGTGGCGTGCCGCGGGCTCTTCACAGCCCAGGCAAGTGCCGGGTTTGGGAGGGGGTTAAGGGGCTCAGGGGGTGTAGGGGTTTGGGGGGTTTAGGGGGTTGAGAGGGTTTAGGGGGTTTAAGGGGGCTTAAGGGGTCAGGGGGTTTTGGGGGTTTTGGGGGTTCAGGGGGTTGAGGGGGTTCAGGGGTTTGGGGGGTTTAGGAGGTTGAGAGGGTTTAGGGGGTTTAGGGGGTTTAGGGGTTTGGATCCAGTCAGCCTGGGTTCCAGTACAGGTTATCGGTCGTCGAGGACACAGGGTCCATCGATTCGGAAAGGCGAGTCTGGTCATTTGGTTAGGCAAGGAAGGTCAACCGGCTGGGCCAATCAAGCAAGGCCGCTGGATGCTTGGATATAGTTTAGGGTTTAGGGTTTAGGGTTTAAGGCCGAGGGTTTAGGGTTTAGGGTTTAGGGTTTAGGGTTTAGGGTTTAAGGCCGAGGGTTTAGGGTTTGGGGTTTAGGGTTTAGGGTTTAGGCTGCTGAGGAGTGTTTGGGGGGGCCTGTTTCATCTGGGAGTCTCCGAAGACAGGGGCAGCCCTCTGTAGGCTCCTATATATAGGGGCCTTTTGACTTTTGAATTGCAATCCATTACTTGTGTTTGGGGTTTATCATTTAGGGTTTTTGACTTTTGAATTGCAATCCATTACTTGTGTTTGGAATTTTCGGATTTAGGGTTTAAGGTTTAGGGTGTAGGGTCGTTTGTTCCAGCGGTTTGTTTATGCTTCGTTTTTTCTTGGGGGCTGAGTTCACAGCCATCACCAACACCCGAAGCCTCAAACGCTGACAAATCTCCCGAACATGTGAGGGGCACGCTGGGCTTAACCCCCCGCCCCCTGCCCTAAACCCTAGCCTTTGCCCCTCCTGGCCAGGGGGCGGATTCGAACGCTCGGTCGTGGGTCGAGCTGGCTGCCGGCAAGGCTTACCTACGGGGTCAGGAGGAGTTTAGAGCCTACGTGGAGGTTCATGGTACCTATTCTCCAATGATAACTGTACTTATAACCAACTTATAAGCCCCTGAAGTGCCCTAATATGGTTATAAGTACAGTTATTGGTACAGTCATACTTAGTTGATATGTGGCATGAACCCCCAAGTAGGGGTTTAGGGATGTGGGGGCTTGGCGAGTTTTACAGGGGGTTAGGGGCTCAGAGCTTAGGGGAATTGTGGGGATTTATATAGAGGGCTCAGGGTTTAGGGTTTAGGGTTTAGGGTTTAGGGTTTCGGGTTCAGGGGGTTTAGGGGATTTTGGGAGCGCTGTTCAGGTTTTTACAGGGCCCAGAGGGCTTCGGGCTGCTTTTGGGGGCGAGGAGCGTGGTTCCCTGAAGCCTCAACCCTCAATCCCCTAAACCCCAAACTCAAACCCTAAACCCTAAACCCTAAACGGTAAACCCTAAGCCCTAAACCCTAAGCCCTAAGCCCTAAGCCCTAAGCCCTAAACCCTAAACCCTAAACCCTAAACCCTAAACCCTAAACCCTAATTGCCAGGGTTTGTTTGTGAGCCTAACAGCCATTCAGGGCTCTGCCCGCTACGTACTTCAGAATTTGCTGCATATCCTAGGCCTCGGGGTTTAGGGTTTAGGGTTAGGGTTTAGGGGTTAGGGTTCAGGGTTTAGGGTTTAGGGTTTAGCCTCTAAATGCAGAGAGCCTCAGCGAAGCAGGCGACGGACAACAAGACGGCAGCGGCGGGCAAGCGCAAGGAGCCCGTGGGATCGAGACATTGCTGACCAGGGTTCCGGGGTTCAGGGTTGAGGGGTTTTAGGGTTTTAGGGCCAGGGGTTTAGGGTCTTAGGTTTTAGGGTGTTAGGGGTTTTAGGGATTCTAGGGTTTGAGGGCAGCGTTGCAGGGTTGCAGCGTTCAGAGTTCAGGGCTCAGAGTTGAGCGCTTCCCATACTCATGGCATGTGGACCCCGGCCCTAAACCCCTGAACTCTAAAACCCTAGAACCCTAAACCCTAAACCCTAAACCCTAGAACCCTAAAACCCTAAAACCCTAAACCCTAAACCCTAAACCCTAAACCCTAAACCCTAAAACCCTAAAACCCTAAAACCCTAGAACCGAACAAACCCTAAAACCTTAAACCCTTAAACTCCTAAACCCTAAACCCGAAAACCCTAGAACCCTAAACCCTCACACCCTGTAGAAGCCTAAAGCCCTAGAACCCTAAAACCCTAAAGCCCTCAAACCCTGGAACCTTAAATCCCTAGAACCCTACAACCCCAAACCCTAAAACCCGAGAACCCTAAAACCCGAGAACCCTAAGCTCGTGGACTAAAACCCGAGAACCCTAAATCCTGGACTAAGTCGCTAGAACCCTAAAACCCTGGAACCCTCAAACCCCAGGAACCCTACAACCCCAGAACCCTAAAGCCCTGGGACGCTAGAACCCTAGAGCCCGAAACCCTAAACCCTAAACCCTAAGCCCTAAACCCTAAACCCTAAACCCTAAACCCTAAACCCTAACACCCTAATTTAAGAGCCTCCGGCTCAAGCCGCCGACCCCGCTGGAGCATAGTTGAGAGGTCCTCGCATGGTTCGAAGATCATCCCAGCCTGCGCGGCAGAGTTCTGTGAAACGTTTGGGGGGGGGGTAGGGGGTAGCACCAGGACAAGCAAAAGACAGGCGGGGGGGTGGGGGGGGGTGGGTGGGGGGGGGGGTGCCGAAAACGCTGATTTTGCTGAGGGCGCCCCTACCCCCCTGTGCTGAACCGCCTGTTTACGCTGTGCGGGTGGCGCAGTCCTCCACGAAAAAAATTGTGCACCGACCCCCCCACCCCCCCCCCCCCCCCCCCCCCCCCCCGGGGTTTTGGGGGGGTAAGGAGGGAAAGAGGGAGGTTTTCACCTCCTTTTCCCATCCACGCCGCCAGGGTCGGCGGACACCCTAACACCCTAAACCCTAAACCCGAAACCCCAAAACCCTACAGCCTTGGATGTCGGAACGAGCTGTGCTGGCACGTCTCAGCGCGCGACCCCGCCGAGCGCGTCCGGTTTAGGGTTTAGGGTTTAGGGTTTAGTGTTTAGGGTGTTTTAGGGTTTAGGGTGTAGGGTTTAGGGTGTAGGGTTTAGGCCCAACACTCCATTCATCCCCATTCCCCAATCCTTAAAGACCCAAACCCCAACTATAGGGTTTAGGTTTGGGGTTTAGGCTAAACCCTAAACCCTATACCCAAAACCCTAAACCCTAAGCCCTAAACCCTAAACCCTAAACCCCGAAAGCCCCGAAAGCCCCCAAGCCCTAGCACCCCGAAGAGTTGCCAGGAGCTCCGTCAGGTCTGGCGACTCAAATTCCGCTTTGTGAGGGTGTAGGGTTGAGGGTTTGCGGGGTTTAGGGTTTAGGGTGTAGGGTTGAGGGTCTAGAGTGTAGAATTTTTGGGCTTAGGGGCGTGGAGTTGAAGGATGTTCGGGTCTAGATTTGGGGTGCATTCGTTTCGCCAGGTCTCTCTATGAATCTCGTTTGCTTCTTTTGTTGTTATTACTCTAGGATGCCCAGTAGTACCCTTATTCCCTTTTTGGGGGGCAAAAAGGGGCACCCTGTTTAAGCCTTGGCTACTGGGCAGCCTAGTACTCTTTTCTTTTTTTTTGGTTTAGGGTTTAGGGTTTAGGGTTTAGGGTTTAGGGTTTAGGGTTTAGGGTTTAGGGTTTAGGGTTTAGGGTTTAGGGTTTAGGGTTTAGGGTTTAGGGTTTAGGGTTTAGGGTGGGGGTGGCCACTGACAGACTCTAAAGGCGATCCCGAGAGTTC
>CAJNDS010001258.1:77500-102500 GCA_905221605.1 Symbiodinium natans | reverse complement strand
AGCTCAGCTAAGGCAATCTGGCTGCCCGCTGCCCTGCCACGATCAGGCCCGCCCTCTTAATACCTTCACCCTCGACTTAGGATTTTTTAGGCAAACAAAGTTGTGCATGCTAAGATAAAATGTAGTAAGATTTTCATTCATCAGAAAGTATAAGACAATATGCTATGATGTAATTGAATCCCAATTTCGCAATACAGCAAAAGCAACACAGCAAAACTGCAATGTTGTAATCATGCAATGCAGCAATAGAATAATATGCACTCATGCAATCATATCCATACAGTAATATCACACGAGAATTGTAACTCAGGGCCCCTTTTGCGTTTAGGGTTTAGGGTTTAGGGTTTAGGGCTTAGGGTTTAGGGTTTAGGGTTTAGGGTTTAGGGTTTAGGGTTTGGGGTTTAGGGTTTAGGGTTTAGAACGCCTCCCCACGACATTCGGCAGTCACAGGCGTACCCCCTGCCGGCGCCCAAGCAGAGAGGATGGCCTTCCATTTACTGCCCCTTTGGCCGCATCTGGCATGGAGCCTGTAGTTGCCCTAAACCCTAAACCCTAAACCCTAAACCCTAAACCCTAAACCCTAAACCCTGAACCCTGAACCCTGAACCCTGAACCCTAAACCCTAAACCCTAAACCCTAAACCCTAAACCCTAAACCCTAAACCCTGAACCCTAAACCCTCAACCCTAAACCCTGAACCCTAAACCCTAAACCCTGGTCACATCCCAAGCCGCAGTGCTGGGAGTTCAGTTTAGGGTTTTTGCATCCTTGGCCGATCTCCATGAAACACGTTGGGGTCAAGCTTTTCAGAGGCTTTTGCGACCTAAACCCTAAACCCTAAACCCCGAAACCCTAAACCCTAACCCTAAACCCCAAACCCTAAGCCCTAAACCCTAAACCCCAAACCCTAAACCAGTACACCCGAAACCCTAGAATGCCCCTGAACCCCAAACCCTGAGTCCTAAACCTCGTTCCTCGTGCCTCGATGCACACAACCGCAAGCCCAATTCCTCTGAACCCCTGACTTCCCTCAGCACCTGACAATCAAAACAGGTATTATACATAAAGATTTGGGATGTTGGTTAGGGTGTAGGGTTTAGGGTTTAGGGTTTAGGATTTAGGGTTCACCCTGATCCTAACAGTTCTTAGTAGGGCTTCTAACCGGGGGTACTAGAATCCCGAGTAAGAACTGTTCGTATGCGGGGGAGCATCCCAACATAGAATGTTTTTACAGGGACCCAGTCCTCCCTCCGCCTAAGCCCAACACCCCCCAACTTCCCAACCCCGCGTAACCCCGTAACCCCTAAACCCTAAACCCTAAACCTTAAACCCTAAAACCTAAACCCTAAACCCTAAACCCTTAACCCTAAACCCTAAACCCTAACCCCTTGAGCCCTGCTAAACTCCTAACCCAACTCCCAACCATGCAGTGAGAATTGGGGTAGAAGTGCCTATGAACCCTAACCCAACTCCCAACCCACCCCTGACTTTCCTAGGCTTCTCTGTCGCGCGCGCTGGTCCCGAGTTGGAGCTTGGGCGGTTGGAATGGCTTTTAGTGGGTTTTGGGGCTTAGGGTTGGGTTTTTGGGGTACCTAAACCCCCTAGAATCTAAACCCTTATCCCCGAACTTTGAGGCCTTTGGGGTCTTTTGGGGCCGTTGGAGTCCAGTGGGAGTCCAGTGTACTTCGGGTTCATGGGGTGTTGCAAGGACAGGCGGGACCTTTCAGGGATGTCATGTGGGGTTTAGGGTTTAGGGTTAATTACCCTGAACCCTACGCATCAAACCCATTTGAAGATGTTTTTCTTTTCTGGGGGCTTAGACCAGCAAGCCCCGAGCTCGGAAAAGCGCGAAATCAAGAGGTGCTCGGGCTTTCTTTGGAGTTTACGGTTTAGTTGGGTTTAGGGTTTAGGGTTTAGGGTTTAGGGTTTAGGGTTTAGGGTTTAGGGTTTAGGGTTTAGGGTTTAGGGTTTAGGGTTTAGGGTTTAGGGTTTAGGGTTTAGGGTTTAGGGTTTAGGGTCTAGAGCAAGCCCTAAGCACAAGGAAGCCCCCGATGGGAGCCCAAAACAATGCAAGGGTCTTTCGTATTTCCCAAACCCCAGCAATGTAAACCCCTAAACCCTAAACCCTAAACCCTAAAGCCTAAACCCTAAACCCTAAACCCTGAACCCTAAACCCTAAACCCTAAACCCTAAACCCCAAACCCCTAAACCCGCAGATGCCCTGATTGGGGGTTCCCACACTTGTAGCCCGATACCCCCTTCTGTCCGACGAGAACAGAAACCAGAACCTCAACAATTTTGGGTTTATTTTTCAGGTTGGAGGGTACGAGGGTTGAAGGTTTAGGGGATTTAGGGTTTAGGGTTTAGGGTTTAGGGTTTAGGGTTTAGGGTTTAGGGTTTAGGGTTTAGGGTTTAGGGGATTTAGGGCTTCACCGCCAAGGACACGATGACCATGCAGCGCCAGTCGGGGAGCGGCATCTTCGCGTGCGATGGGCCTGCCGGCCGCAAGGGCCCGCCAAGGGTTTAGGGTTTAGGGTTTTGGGTTGAGGGTTTAGGGTTTTTCTTGTTTGTTTAGGGCTTAGAGCTTAGGGTTTCCATTGTTGGGGGTTTATTTGCTTAGGGTTTAGGGTTTTGTAGTTTAGGATTTAGGGTTTTGTAGTTTAGGATTTAGGGTTTTGGGTTTAGGCCAAACCCGGACCACTCGGAACTCCAAACCCGGAAGCCCCGAAGCCAGCTCAGGGCTTCGACTGTAGGGTCCTTTGTTAGAGAAAGGTTACGGTTTAGGGTTTAGGGTTCAGGGTTCAGGGTTAGTTGAGGGTTTAGGGTTCAGGGTTTAGTGTTTAGGGTTTAGGGTTTAGGGCATACCCCCCTTGAACCCCCCCCTCCCTTCTACACGTAGTTATACGGGCCATTCATATGGTCCCTTGCCCTCCTTTAAAGGACTCTGAAGTATGGGCCCTTGGGTTGTACAGGGTCTTCAGGGGTGTATAGGGAGTCCCCATTTAAGGGCCCATATGAAGGGATCCTAAACGCTAAACCCTAAACCCTAAACCCTAAACCCTAAACCCTAAACCCTAAACCCTACACCCTAAACCCTAAACCCTAAACCCTAAACCCTAAACCCTAAACCCTAAACCCTAAACCCTAAACCCTAAACCCTAAACCCTAAACCCTTTGATCCCTTGGGGGCAAGTCTAGGAGGCTGCTTTCCCTGCGCGTGCAAAATCTCGTGGCTTTCGTGGATTTCGGGGGGCCTCATAGTGGCAACCGTTCCCACTACGTGGGGTTTAGGGTTTAGGGTTCAGGGTTTAGGGTTTAGGGTTTTAACCCACGGACGTTGCACCAAGCACACTCAACCCCTCAGGCTTATTCCCAAATGCAGGTAGGATGTTCACCCGCAAGCCCTCCACCCAATCCTCAATCCTAAAGCCTCAACCCTCAACCCCAAGGCATGGTTAATTGCTTCTAGGGATTTGGATACCATAAAAAGGTATAAGTATAAATATAAATATATAAATACAAAAATAGAAAAATATATAAATATAAGAATATGTAAATAAATATCTACATATATAAATATCTAAATATATAAATATATAAATATATAAATATATAAATATATAAATATACAAATATATAAATATATAAATATATAAATATATAAATATATAAATATATAAATATATAAATATATAAATATATAAATATATAAATATATAAATATATAAATATATAAATATATAAATATATAAATATATAAATATATAAATATATAAATATATAAATATTTAAATATATAAATAATGAATATTAATATATATAAGTATATAAATATATAAATATATAAATATACAAACATATAAATATACAAATATATAAATATACAAATATATAAATATAAATGTAAACATAAATATAAATATAAATAAGTAATATATATATATATATATATATATATATGTATACATATATATGTCCCTAGACAGCCCTTTGAGGGACTTGTTGTTATGCCAGCGCAGACCCCCCATACAGTGAGAGACCCTGTGAGCCCATGTAGTTTAACCCTTGGCTAAGCAGCATGTTTCACATCCATGTGTATGTTGACCGTTGGCATTACGTCGTAAGCCCTTTGTTTTTGACAAAGAATCCTGTGTTCCGACATGGCTTAACGGTATTTGTGGTGCTCAGTGCTGGTGTCTGCAACCTATAGCTCAAACGTCCAAACGTAGCGACAGTTTGCGCTGTTGCACGCCACAAGTGCTAATAGTTCAAGGACGGCGAGCGCGGCCGCGACCGCGCCTAGGCGCGAACGCGATTTGAGCAAGTCCGTAGCGCGTTCGCCGCCCGGGTGCTGCACGCGGCGCGCTCGATGTAGAAACACCCTAAACCCTAAACCCTCAACCCTCAACCCTACACCCTACACCCTCAACCCCAAACCCTGGAACCCCTTGGTGTTGACATGCTGCTTGGGGATCATGGGGTACCTCTGACTGTCCGAAACCCTTTCCTTACAATGCAAACGGACCTCTCCTGCATGGCCCCCTGCTGAGGTATGCCGTGTACAGCAACACCGAGACTTGGATAGACGGCTTGAGGCCGATGCAGGGTTCAGGGTTTAGGGTTTAGGGTTTGGGGTTTAGGGTTTGGGGTTTAGGGTTTAGGGTTTAGGGCCCCAAAGAAGTCCTGCAAACCCAAAACCCTGTAAAGCACCTGCCTCTGGGGAGTGCAACTTCCAATGACTCAAAGAAGTCGCTTCACGGGGAAAAGTATCGCTGAGGGGGGAAAGGTCGATTGGAGGCTGTTGGGCTCCCTAAACGTTCCCTAAACCCTAAACCCCAAACCTTAAACCCGAAACCCTAAACCCTAAACCCTAAACCCTAAACCTTAAACCCGAAACCCTAAACCCTAAACCCGAAACCCTAAACCCTTGCAAGGTTCGGGCTCTTCAGCAAATAGTAGGCTGCGGGCCAAGGTCTGCAGCTGGGCGGCTTCGCTTTTCGAACGAAGTTTATGAGGTAGGGAGCTGGGGAGATAGGAGTCTACACCCCCCCCCCCCCCCCGCATTTCCGCCTTCCCAGGATTCTGCAAAGCAACCTGTCTCCCTGAACCCTGAGGCTTATGAACCCTAAACCCTAAACCCTAAACCCTAAACCCTAAACCCTAAACCCTAAACCCTAAACCCTAAACCCTAAACCCTAAACCCTAAACCCTAAACCCTAAACCCTAAACCCCAATTCCCTACGAAGCATCACTGGGCTTAGCGTTTAGTGGCGTAGGGGGTGTTTGCTTGGGACCCTACAGCAACCCCTTGCGAAGGGTTAAGTTTGGGGTGGAGGGTGAGGGGGTTCGTTAAGGTTTAGTGGTTTAAGGGGTTTTGGGTTAAGGGGTGTAGGGTTTAGGGGTTTAGTGGCTTGGGGTCTTAGGGTCTAGCCGGGGCTGTGGCCAGGACAATCCCCATCGGCGACACAACCTCAGGAGTCACCGCTCCTTGTCCGAAGCCAGCCCAACTCAGCCATCAGAAGCCGGAAAGTTCCCCTAAACCCTAAACTCTAAACCCTAAACCCTAAACCCTCAACCCTCAACCCTCAACCCTCAACCCTCAACCCTCAACCCTCAACCCTCAACCCTCAACCCTCAACCCTAAACCCTAAACCCTAAACCCTAAACCCTAAACCCTAAACGTGCAAACCCGACATGCCAAGTCCTTGGGCACTTCAAGTCAAAGCTCCTTCCCCTCTCCTCTCGTAATCCCGGCTCATTTAAGGTTTAGGGTTTAGGGTTTAGGGTTTAGGGTTTAGGGTGCTTTCCGCGTCCTCTTCGTCACATTCATTTTGGCTGGGTTCAAGGTTGACGTCACGTCAGCTAAGCCCAAGCAGCCTGAGATGTGGCTTTGGGGGGTTGAGCTGATAAGTAACCCCAAGCCCGAAACCATAAACCTTAGCCAGATGATGGCACGCATGATGTCTTTCTGACCTCCGAGTGCAGACCTGCAGTCTCTCTTAGGGTTTGGGGTTTTGGGTTTAGGGTTTACGGTTGTTAAACCCCCAAGCTCTGAACCCTCAACCCCTCAACCCCAAATCCTGTGGCCCTCACACCTCAATCGTCGTCTCAGACTGACAACACGGCGGCCAACACCCAGGTCTTCATGAGGCGCCCGGCTGGGGGAATTGCTGTTTGGGGGCTTGCTTGCCAGCCTTCTCAGGATCGTGAACCCAGACCCTAGAAGCCTCAAAGCCTCAAGAGCCTTGCAGCCTGAAAGCGCCCTAAAACCTAAACCCTAAACCCTAAACCCTAAACCCTAAACCCTAAACCCTAAACCCTAAACCCTAAACCCTAAACCCTAAACCCTAAACCCTAAACCCTAAACCCTGGACCTAAGCCTCCAAAAACCCCAAGACCAAGGAGTTGAAGGCCTTGGGAAGTGCTGGATCTGTTGCCAAGTGTGCTGGGCTCCGAAGCACCAACGGCGCGATCTGATCTCCTACTTAGAGGGTTTAGGGTTTAGGGTTTAGGGTTTAGGGTTTTAAGGTTTAGGGTTTAGGGTTTAGGGTTTAGGGTTTAGGGTTTCAACTCTTGACTGAGCCTTCAATCTTAAGGCCCACCCAACACCAACTTTCAGGGTTGAGGGTTTAGGTTTTAGGGTTTTAGGGCTTGCAGCGCAGGACGTGGAACGCCCTGCTCACGAACAATGAGTGGTACAATTACGACTTCATTGCCAAGGCCCTGACCTAGGCTTTGGAGTTCCAGGGAGTGTCGGCTCAAGGGCGCAGAAGCCAGCAGCTTCAGGGTTTAGGGTTTAGGGTTTAGGGTGTAGAGTTTAGGGTTTAGGGGCTCTGTCTGAGTCTGTCACCCCCCCCCCTTTTTTGCTGCTATTTCTTGTAGTTAAGTTAGGTTCCTGTTCTGAACATGTCCACTATCTCTGCCGCCCCCCCCCCCCCCCCCGTTTTCACGAAGCCATTCAGGAGTCCTAAACATCAGAGGAGAGCGTTTAGTGTTTGGGGTTTAGGGTTTAGGGGCCCCGAAGCCATGTGAGAGACCCACAGATTCGAGGTGTAGTAATGCTCAGGGAGCCTGGGGGGCCCTTTCAGGGTTCAGAATCGAACCCCAAACCCTAAACCCTAAACCCTAAACCCTAAACCCTAAACCCTAAGCCCTATAATGCAGGGTTTCAGGGGGAAATCCGAAGTCCTAAATTGAAACAAAGGACCTCGAGTAGAGAGAAATGGGCAGGTAGACCCGGATGCCATCCTGTTTGTGGATCGCGTCCGCGGCCACCTGCAAGCGCACGTGAACCAGCTGGCGGCTCAGGGGGTTTAGGGTTTAAGGTTTTTTGGCCTAAGGGTTTGTTTGTGGGCCAAATAGCGTGGCGGTTCAGGGGTAAGGGGAGGTAGATATGTACTGTTAAGGTCATTTGTAGGGTCCTGAAGGGATGGAGGTTCTTGGGAGGGGGGGGGGGGGTAGGTAATCAGGGAATGTTAAAGAAGCTTAGGGAGCCTCGGGGAGTAGTGGGGAGTCAAGGGAACCTTGGGTTGCATGCCCCCATTGAACCTCCTCCCTGAAGGACCCTTTCAGTTATGTAGTTCAGGTTATACATATAAATCTGTATATACATATATGATACATACATACATATATATATATATATGTATAGGTGTGAGGATCGCGATCTTACTTGACTACCAAACCCTCAGCACCGCGCCCTACGCCCTAAACCCCAAGCCCTCCACCAGCAAGGCCTATGTTGTTCAAGCCACCTTCAATTGCACCAGCAAGGCCTATGTTCTTCTTGAACTGCAACAAGTGGATTCCCACCATGATGTTCGGAGCCCTGGAGGCAGGGGTGTGTTTGGAGCTAGGGTTTAGGGTTTAGGGTTAAGGGCTTAGGGCTTAGGGTTTAGGGTTTAGGGCTTATATAGGGTTTAGGGCTGAGTTTCTACCCCAAGGTTTCAAGAGCCCAAGAGCAAGCCGCAGAGCCCAGCCAGCAAAAGCAAGAAGCAACGGAGCCGAGGCCTTCCTTGAAGTCTTTTCAATCGCGCACTTGAGGGTTTGGTTGTTCATAAACCCTAAACCCCGAAAACCCGAAAACCCCTAAACCCCTAAAACCCTAAAACCCTAAAACCCTAAAACCCTAAAACCCTAAAACCCTAAAACCCTAAAGCCCTAAAACCCTAAAACCCTAAAACGCAAATCCTCTCGGGTTCAGGGTCAAAGAATTCCGGTGTTTTGCCCAAAGCCCTACCCCCGACAAGCCCTGAAGGCTCTAGACCCTGGTTGCTGGTTTCCAGCATGCACCTAATATGGATTCAGAAATATTAGATTCTTTAAGCGCAAGAATCAAAGCCCTTTTCCTTCATTCAGGGGTATGGGATTCTCTTGGAAGGCCCCTAAACCCCTGAAGCCCAAAACCTGAATACAGAACCCCAAGCCCTGAACCCCTACTGTAGACGCTCAACCCTGAACTAAACCCTAAACCCTAAACCCTAAACCCTAAACCCTAAACCCTAAACCCTAAACCCTAAACCCTAAACCCTAAACCCTAAACCCTAAACCCTAAACCCTAAACCCTAAACCCTAAACCCTAAACCCTAAACCCTAAACCTAACCCTAAACCCTAAACCCTAAACCCTAAACCCTAAACCCTAAACCCTAAACCCTAAACCCTAAACCCTAAACCCTAAACCCTAAACCCTAAACCCTAAACCCTAAACCCTAAACCCTAAACCCTAAACCCTAAACCCTAGACCCCTAAACCCTAAACCCTAAACCCTAAACCCTGAACGTTCCCGTGCTTCAGTCGGACTGGGCCGTCTAATCGGCATTGCGGCCCACCACGCTGGCCGTTCTGCCTCTGCAAAACCTGGGGGAGGACAGCCATCATGGCACAGTGGCTTTGGGGATGGGCAGCGAACATTCGCTGCGTGGCAGCGGTGGAGCAGGGGAGGGCTTAGCCCCCGCCGACAGGAGAGGCAAAGGGAGAGGATGCAAAAGTGGTTTGCGGAGCAGTGGGAGAAGAAGAAGTTGGGAGGCTGGTGCAGAGCAGCTTTGGAGGACGGAGGCCAACGAAGCGGTTGATGCGCTTGTGCAAAAGGAAGCCAATCAACTTCGAAGTTTCTCGTGGGTTTAAGGCTTGGCAGGGTTTTGAATTTGGTTTGGGGGGCTTTCAGGGGCTCAGCGTGACTAGGACAAATTAAACCCCAAACCACGCCATAAACTCTAGACTCTAGACTCCGAATGCACTGAGCTCTAAACCCTGAAGCCTAAACCAACCCTGAACCCTAAAGCCGAAACCCTAAACCCTGAACCCGATTGCACCCCGTGGTCAGGTCTATTCCAAGCAAGCTCTCGGCACCTACATGTCGGGCAAAGGCAAGTGCGAGCAGCAACTGCCCTTCACGATTTGGGGCGCCTTGTCAGATGCGGAGACCTGGAATGTTTTGAAGTTTAGGGTTTAGGTTTCAGGGTTTTGGTTTAGGGTTGAGGTTTCAGGGTTCAGGGTTCAGGGTTCAGGGTTTAGGGTTTAGGGTATAGGGTTTAGGGTTTAGGGTTTTAGGCTTTAGGCTTCAGGGTTCAGGGTTTAGGGCTTAGGGCTGTGGTCATAACTCAACTCAGGGGCTTCCACGGTTTTTGTGTCTCCTTGGACAACCATTTCCCCAAACAACTTGCATTCCCAGGGTTTAGGGTTCAGGGTTCAGGGTTTAGGGTTTAGGGTTTAGGGCTTAGGGCTTGGGGTTTAGGGCTTAGGGTTTTATGGTTTAGGGTGTAGGGTTTAGGCTTGCTGTTTCGCGCTCCGATCTCTGAGCGCCTGGTGCTTAAGGGTTTAGGGTTTAGGGTTTAGGGCTTAGGGTTTAGGAATGCTGTTGCAAGTTATTCACGGTCTCATGGGGTCCCCCCAAAGACCCTAAGCCATAAACCAAAACCCCCCCAAGAAGGGTTTGGGATTTAAGCTTCAGGGTTGGTTATGACTGGTTGTTTCCCTAAACCCTAAACCCTAAACTCTACACCCTAAACCCTAAACCCTAAACCCTAGGAAAAGCAGGGAATGGGAGGTGGATTTGTGGATTCTTCCTTTGAGGAAGCAACCGCCCCAAAACCACCAGAACATCGCCTTTTCCTATGCAAGGGTCCTGAGGCATCAGTCATGGTTGTTTGGGACAAGCCTGGCACCCTAAAAACCCTGAACCCTAAACCCAAAGCTCCAAAAACCTTGACACACGTGCTGAGGTGAAGACAGGTGCCCAGCTCAGCAGGGACGGAGTTCAGTTCGGGATTACTGGCTTCAGTTTGAGAGGAGCTTCCCCGGAATTCCCTTTACAACCCTAGCCCTAAACCTCAAATTTCTGTTTGTGGATTTGCGGCTTTACGGTTTGCAACCCGCGTCCGGCGGCAGGAAGCCCCCAAACCCCAAACCCCAAACCCCAAACCCCAAACCCCAAACCCCAAACCCCAAACCCCAAACCCCAAACCCCAAACCCCAAACCCCAAACCCCAAATGCCAGGACCCTGGCATCCCCGAACCTTTAGGGTTTAGGATTTAGGGTTTAGGGTTTAGGGTGTAGCATCGGTCAGCTGAAAGTAATCGTGTGAAGACATGCCCACCCCAAGGCCACCCAATCATAAATCGCAGCGAGCCAAACCAGAGCCAGCCCAAACCAAGCCAAAGCCATTCCAAATTCATGTGTCAAGCATGTTTAGGGAGCATTTGCAGGCATATTTGCAGACACTTTTAGGACATCCATCGGATGCTTAGGTCACTCGGGACTCTTAGCAACTCTTGGCTAACGAACCCAAAGGCTCCGGGGGCCTTCCAGGGCCCAGCTGGGCCTCTTATGGGCTTCCTCCCCGGAGGCTTCCGGGCCTCCTACAGGCCTCAGGTGCTGGTAGCTCCCAGGGTTGGATCAGAGGCCGCACCCCCCCCCTGCAATCTCCGGCAGAGCTGTGGCCTCGGGTTTCGGGTAATTCAATTCTTAGGGTTTAGGGTTTAGGGTTAGGGTTCATCACTGAGCTCTTAGGCGACCCTAGCTAGTTTGCCCTGGTCTCGCTGCGCTCGACTGCGCCGGCCTACCCCAACAGAGGTGAGAGGGGTGGCGACGGGTTTAGGGTGAAGCGTTTAGGATTGAGAGGGTTTAGGAGAGGGTTTGGGGTTGAGGATTTAGGGTTTGGGGTTTAGGGTTTAGGGCTTAGGGCTTAGGGTTTAGGACTCCAGGTACATGGCCAACTGCCTGCAAAGCCTGGGCGCACCTTGTCTTCTCCAAGTTTTCAGGGACCTTGATTAGGGGGATGTTGGATCTTTGGGTTCAGGGCTCAGGGGATCTAAACCCTCAACCCTAAGCTCGAAGCGCTAAAGCCTGAGCCCAAGACACACCCTGAACCCAAGGGTTCATGGTGCGGAGGGGGAAGTGCAAGCTTGTAGGGTTTTTGGGCAACCCGAGCCTGGTTTCGGGTTTGTTGGGTCTGTTGGGTCTGTTGGGCTTGTTGGGCTTGTTGGGCTTGTTGGGCTTGTTGGGTTTGTTGGGTTTGTTGGGTTTGTTGGGTTTAGGATGTTGGGTCGTGGGGCATTTAGGTTTGGGGTTTGTTGGGGTGTTCGGTTTGTTTGGGTTTCGGGTGCGAGGTATCTCTAGGCAGTCCGTCTTGCGTGTTGTGTCCCTCCGGGAAGGGTTTGTGGGTGACACGTCCGAGTCCCTGCCCGACTGCAAGTATGGTTCACTGAGTAGGCCCTTGAATTATTCATGTATAAATAAATACTGCATTTATATATATATATATATGTGTATGTGTATGTGTATGTGTATGTGTGTATATGTATGTGTATACGTATATGTATGTGTATATGCATATGTATATGTAGATGTATATATAATAGACCAAGACCCCTAAACTAGGATGGTCCTTAAAACCTGCTGAGAATTCTTCCGAAGTATCGTCGGAGGTTTGGGCAGGATGGTGTAAGCGGCCTGTTGGATCAATGTCACCCTGAGCTAAACGTACTGGCTCTGTATCGGAAATTCGGAAATGAGGTGCCCCGTATCATCCCTTATGTACGGGGATATAAGGCAGTCAAGCAAGAACCCGTAAATCCTAAACTCCAAACCCGAAACCCTACCTATACCCTCCAAACCCTAAACCCTAAACCCTAAACCGCACTTCGTGTGCTGAGGTTCAAGCCATCCCGGACCTCGGGAACTTCTTACACGATGAGCGTTGCTGGGGTCGGGCGCTCAGTTGGTTTGGCCTTTCCGTAGAATCTTCATTCTACTACATCCCCCTGGGGAATTATTTCGTTTTGCTTCCGGAAATGAAAAATGTTGTTTTTAATAAGGTTCTAAGGGGATCAAAACTAAACCCTAAACTTCTCCAGTTGCCCCAAAATTTTCCTTCTTATAGGAGCACCCCAACAGGGCACCATCCCCCCCCCTTTTAGGGTTTAGGGTTTAGGGTTTCGGGTTTAGGGTTTAGGGTTTAGGGTTTCGGCTTAGGGTTTCGGGTTTAGGGTTGCTTTTCTGAGCCCACCGGGAGTGGTAGGCCTCTGCTCTGATTTAGGAAGCCTTAGTTGGGCTACATCCTTATAGGGGAATTCTTTTGTGTTTTTTGGTTATATACGACCCAAGAGGATCTTAAAATATCATTTTTGCTAAGGTTCTAAGGGGAGTATAGTGGGGTGTTCGCCCCACATCTACCCATGAACCCTCTCAACCTTGTTTTGGAAGCCCTGAAGCCCTGGTCCTGGGCCTAAACCCTAAACCTAAACCCTAAACTCGTAACCCTAAACCCTAAACCCTAAACCCTAAACCCAAAACCCTAAACCCTAAACCCAAGACCCTAAACCCTGGTCCTGGGCCTTTATTTGCCAAGGCGCGGACTGTGGCAACAAAGCAGCTGTGGCATTCCATGCGCTACCTGGCTCTGGCAAATAGGGTTTAGGGTTTAGAGGGCTTATAGCGGAGCTCCTTAGGCGCCAGTGCCCTCAGGCCATGTTAGCAAAGACATTAAATTGGAACCGATGCCGAGCTGCCCCTCATGATTCAAGTGCCCCTGATCCCCAACTCCCCCTCAGCCCTAGACTTAGGGTTTAGGGTTTAGGGTTTAGGGTTTAGGGTTTAGGGTTAGGGTTTAGGGTTTCGGGTTGCCTAAACCCCCTAAACCCAGGTTCAAGCACGTGAACACTTGGTACCGCTGCTACCTGGACTCAAAGTGATTCGCTCGGTCTCTCGAAGAGCGACCGGAGAGGGCCTGAATACATGAATTCCCTATGTGAGAAAGTCTAAGTCCTTGGGGATTAGGGTTTAGGGTTTAGGGTTTAGGGTTTAGGGTTTAGGGTTTAATTCGGGTTTAATTCGGGTTTAGCGTATTCCCTTTGGTTTTCGACGTCCTTGGGGGTATATGAGGAGCTAGTCCCAGGCTCGGAAGACCTCAGAATCCTACATGCAGGAGTATAGTAACCTGCGAAGGTGCCCTAAGCAACAAGCAACCCTAAACTCGAAACCCTAAACCCCAAACCCCAAACCCTAAACCCTAAAGCTTAAACCCTAAACCCTTAACCCTAACCCCTAAAACCTAGTGAATCCTCCCTTCACATCCCTGGGGCCCTTGCTCCGAGCCAGTTTTTGTGCCTTGAGCACCATCTCAAAGCAAAATGCTTTGATAGAACCAGAGACTTATGCCGAGTTTAGGGTTTAGGGTTTAGGGTTTAGGGTTTAGGGTTTAGGGTTTAGGGTTTAGGGTTTAGGGTTTAGGGTTTAGTTCGTTGAACTGTAGAAGGGGTTCAGGGGGGGGTCAAGAAGTCCCTAAACCCTAAACCCTAAACCCTAAACCCTAAACCCTAAACCCTAAACCCTAAAACCTAAACCCTAAACCCTAAAACCTAAACCCTAAACCCTAAACCCTAAGCCCTAAACCCTAAACCCTTAAGGAAGTAAGCAATCCCTTCAGGGATAAATCTTGTCTCTGGGCGATCTAGCTCGGCAGTGGCGATTTAGCCCTGCCCGAGACCTGTTAGGTGGCCCCTGTTGCGATCTTAGGGGCTGTAGGGACTCCTGAAATCTTTAGGGTTTAGGGTTTAGGGTGTAGGGTTTAGGGTTTAGGGTTTAGGGCTTAGGGCTTAGGGTTTTGGGTTTTGGGGTGACAGGTTTAGGAAGGTGCCGAAGAGCAGCCAAGTGGAGGTTTTGTAGTACATGTTTGGGAACCCTGAACCCTGAACCCTGAACCCTGAACCCTGAACCCTGAACCCTGAACCCTAAACCCTAAACCCTAAAGCCCAAAACCCTAAACTCTATACCCTGTACCCTGTACCCTATAAACCCTAAACCTTTTAGGCTCCGGCTCCCAAAGGCAGCCCGCCCGACGCAGCAGTGGAGCCTGGACATTTGGGGGTTTCCGAAATTAGGGGCACCTTAGGGGGTTTAGGGTTTAGGGTTTAGGGTTGAGGGTTGAGGGTTGAGGGTTGAGGGTTGAGGGTTGAGGGTTGAGGGTTTGGGGGTTTCCGAAATTAGGGGCACCTTCTTGGGGCGCTTATCAGGGAATCCTACTATTCGGGGTCTGAGGGGCATCTTGGGTTTAGGGTTTAGGGATTGGGGTTCAGGGTTTTAGGACTTCGGGGCACTTTACTGGGGTCCTCATGATAAGGGGCGTTAGGGGGTCTGTTTTAGGGGTCCCCCTGAACCCTAAACCCTAAACCCTAAACCCTAAACCCTAAACCCTAAACCCTAAACCCTAAACCCTAAACCCTAAACCCTAAACCCTAAACCCTAAACCCTAAACCCTATTTTCGGAAACCTCCATTTTTGCATTTTGTTGCTAGACACGATGCGCTGGGCCCGACACCAGACGTCCAGATCCAGCAGCTCGGGGTTTGGGGTTTGGATTTTAGGGTTTAAAGTTTAGGGTTTGGACTTTAGGGTTTAGGGTTTAGGGTTTAGGGTTTAGGGTTTAGGGTTTGGACTTTAGAGTTTAGGGTTTAGGGTTCAAATTTTAGGGTTTGGACTTTAGAGTTTAGGGTTTAGGGTTTAGGGTTTAGGGTTTAGGGTTTGGACTTTAGAGTTTAGGGTTTAGGGTGTAAAGTTTAGGGTTTGGACTTTAGAGTTTAGGGTTTAGGGTTTAGGGTTTGGACTTTAGAGTTTAGGGTTTGGACTTTAGAGTTTAGGGTTTAGGGTTGCTGCGGTTGGCTGCTTTCCTTGATGCGGAACCCGTGTTTGTTTTGTCGGTACTTTTTTCGGGGACCGCCGCGGTGAGTGAGTGACCTGGCGCGTGTCGCCCCCGCACCCGCATCAAAAAAGGCGCCCCCGCACCCGCAGCAAAAAGAAAAAGCGCCCCCGCACGCGCAGCAAAAACAATCGCCCCCCCCTCCCTTCCTCCCCACCCCCCAGATCATTTGTTTTGCAATGTTTTGCAATCCCCCCCCCCCCTCCTGCCCCCGTTCTTTTAAACTGTGCAAGCCTTTCAAAGCATTGAATCCTTCCCAAACCCATCATGCGAGCATTGTTTGCAAACGGCGGAGGGAGGGCTGCGCCCCGCCCAACCCCCCGCTCTTTTAAACCGTGCCAGCTCGCTTCTCAGCATATGAATCCTGTCCAAGCCTGTCATGCGAGCATTTGGGTTTGCAAATGGGGGGGGGGGGCTCCCCCACCCCCCCCCAATCTTAAAGCAATGCCAGCTTGCTTCAAAGCATATGAATCCTTTCCGAACCCATCATGCGAGCATCCCCCCCGCTTGAAATCGGGGTGGCTGCGCTTTGTTAAGACGGGCAAACTTGCTTCAATCATACGAATCCCTTCCAAACCCATGATGCGAACATTGTGTTTGCAATGGGGGGGGGGGGGCTGCGCCCCCCCCCCCCCCGCTTTTCTTCTAGCCGGGCAAGCTTGCTTCAAAGCATACGAATCCCTTCCAAACCCATGATGCGAGAATTGTGTTTGCGAATGCGGGGGGCTGCGCAGCCCCCAACCCCCCCTGAAAAAAAGGGGGAATATATGATTGCTTTCCTGCGAAAGTTCAGAACTTGTAGTAGACGTCGAATTTTCCGATTAAAATAGAGATATAAACGTCTTCTTAGTAAAGAAGCGAGAAATAGAGCTTGTGTCATGAGAATATGGCAAACATGAAGAAAAATACTTGTTGTCTGCGAGTCACAAATAAAGATAATGCTGTACTCTTATGAAAATATAAAGAGTTAGCTTTTCATGTATTCCTCTCTCATGTCTTCCTCGTGAAATATAGAGAAGAAGTCTGACAATATTGACAAACTAGTAAACTACAGAAAAATAGAGGGCTTCGTTATATGAAATATAGAGAAATTAGAGGCTTGCCTATGACAGCATAGAGGAAATATAGGTTTTCATACTAGGCACAAAAAAAGGTTTTTCCTATTAAAGTATGGAGAGAAGAGAGAGGTTTCCATGTTCAAATATCGAGAAATTGGAGGTTTTCCCATTAAGATACAGAGACAATAATTGTTTTCCTATTAAAATAGGACAAGAGGAACGTAATTGCAGACTTGAGATATCACAGAGAATTTGTTTCTCATGTCTTCCGCTCTAACCCTAAAACTGACAATATGGACAACAGAGAGAGAAACCGAGGTTTTCGTTATAAAAAACATTCGAGAAATAGAGGTGTTTGTATTAAAGTATAGAGAAAGTTCCAAAAAGAGAGGTTTTCATAGTAAATGTAGAGAAAATAGAGGTTTTAGAACAGCAAAAACAATCGCGCCCCCACCGCACCCGCAGCAAAAACACAGAAGACGCGCACCCACCGCACCCGCAGCAAAAAACAAAACGCACCCGCAGCCAAAAAAAAAATGCGCCCCGCACCCGCAACAAAAAAACACCCGCAACAAGAAAGAAGACTCTTACATCCTTGATGCCTTCTTCGGTAGGACGAGCGTGGCTAAAGCCTGAGCCCCCAAACCCCGAACCCTAAGCCCTAAGCCCTAAGCCCTAAAACCTAAACCCTAAAACCCTAAACCCTTAACCCGAAATTGCCGCAGTTGCACCGAGCCCATGCCCCCGAACTGCCACAAGAATGGGCTGAGAAGCCATTGGGTTTCTAGGAATCCCTCAATCAAGTAGGGTTTAGGGTTTAGGATTTAGGGTTTAGGGTTTGGGGTTTAGGTGTAGGGTTTAGGGTTTCGCGTTGGTTTAGCGTTTAGGGTTTAGGGTTAGGGTTAGTTTAGGGTTGGGTTTAGGGTTTAGCGTTTAGGGTGTAGGGTTTAGGGTTTAGGGTCGTGGAGAGGTCTGGAGTTGTGCCCAGCTCCAGGGACCGCCTCTGGAGGGGATGTCCGCGTTGATCTGAGCAGTGGCTTCGCGTTCTGTGATTTCGGGTTTAGGGTTTAGGGTTTGGGGTTTAGGGTTTAGGGTTTAGGGTTTGGGGTTTAGGGTTTGGGGTTTAGGGCCGTTGGGCCCCCAAGAACGCGTCCACGGCCTGCTGCTCGGACTCACTCATATCCGCATGCTCCTTTCGGGTTCAGGCCGGGTGTGAAAGAAGCCTCCCGACATTTTCCCCGCCTTCGCAACCCCAGGGTTCTCGTGCGTTGTTTTTTCGGGCAGAAGGCCTGAAACCAGGTAGGCCCTTTCGGATATTCTATCTTCTCCCTTAAGTGGGTTTTTGAAGCTTCTACGTATTCTATGATTTACGCTTCTTGGGTTTAAGAAGACTATGTTTAAGGACGTATCTTTCAGAGGGCTTTAAATGGGCCATCCTGGGAAAGGCTCGGTGCTTGGGACCGGCATGAGGGCTGCAGAGCCGCATGACTGCACGAACACAGCGCGGATCAGTGGGAAGCCCTTGAACCCTAGGGCCCTAAGGCCCTAAGGCCCTAAACCCTAAACCCTAAACCCTAAACCCTAAACCCTAAACCCTAAACCCTAAACCCTAAACCCTAAACCCTAAACCCTAGACCCCAAACCCTAGACCCTAGACCCTAAACCCTAAACCCTGAACCCTTCGGTGCAAAGCACCTAAAAAGCATTTTTATAGGCCTTCTGAAAGCAAAGTGTCGTGTCGCGTGGACTGAGGGCCATCAAAGCAAAAGGAGCCAAACTCGCAGCTCTAAGGTCGTGTATTCCGAAACCACCGAAACCCTAAACCCCACACTGAACCTGGCGATCAGTGGCGCGACGCGTAGGCATAGGAGCTCTGTGACATCGCCAGTCACCCTAAACCCTAAACCCCAAACCCCAAACCCCTAAACCCCTAAACCCCTAAACCCCTAAACCCCTAAACCCCTAAACCCCTAAACCCCTACACCCCTAAACCCCTAAACCCCTAAACCCCTAAACCCCTAAACCCCTAAACCCCTAAACCCCTAAACCCCTAAACCCCGAAACCCTAATCGCCGGAGCTGAGAATGCGACCCGAAAACAGCCTAGGGAACCCGTTCGGGTGGTTCCTACAGTACTACAATTGAGGATTGTACTGGTTTGGGGGGTCGCGCGCTTTTTTGGGAAATGCCCATGTCTCTACTTGAAGGTTCATGGTACTTACTAACCAATTATAACTGTACTTATAACCCTACTTATAAGTGGGATAACCCCTATAAGGCCCTTTAGGAGTACTATAAGTAGGGTTATAAGTACAGTTATACTTGGTTAGTAAGCACCATGAACCTCCAAGTACCCATGAAACTGCGAGTAGTTGCTACGGGCCAATGCAGTGCGGTCCTAAGCCCGAGACGTCCTTCAGCACGTTTCGCTGGCCGAGATGGCCACAGGGGCTTTAGGGTTCAGGGTAGGCATGAACACGAAACCCTAAACCCTAAACCCTAAACCCTAAACCCTAAACCCTGAACCCTAAACCCTAAAGCCTGGGCAACCCTCGAAGCCCTAAACCCTACACCCAGACGCCCTAACCCCACACCATCTATAAAGCCGAATCCCTCAACCCCCTACTTCTTTCTAAAGCCTGCTAAAGCCTAGGCTTCAATGCCCAACCTTTGAGGCGTTTTAGGGTTTAGGGTTTAGGGTTCGCGAAGAGCGCCAAGTGTTCAACACACAAGGCCGAGCCATAGTAGGCCCCCTAAACCCTAAACCCTAAACCCCAAACCCCAAACCCTAAACCCCTAAACCCTAAACCCTAAACCCCAATCCCCAAACCCTAAACCCTAAACCCTAAACCCTAAACCCCAAACCCTAAACCCTAAACCCTAAACCCTAAACCCTAAACCCCAGGGCAGCGAAGTCTGGTGAAGGGGGAACCTTTGTAAGGGGATCCGAGTAGTTACCCTCCGAAGGCTCTCAACCTTACAACCCCCTTGATCCCGTAAAGGCATGACCCAGGCTCCAACCCCCAGGCTCCAAGTAGCCCAAAGCAGGTAATTTAGGGTTTTTGGGTTTAGGGTTTAGGGTTTAGGGTTTTGGGTTTTGGGTTATAGGGTTTAGGGTTTAGGGTCTGCCGATCTAGGCATAATCTATATGCTTGCACCTGAAACCCTTCAAGTTCCTCCGATGCCCTCGCAGCCCGAAACCCTAAGCCCCGAGACCAGTGATCTGGTCGCTAGCGTGAGAGGCACCATTTGTGGTCGACCCAGTAGCGCACCGAATGGCCAGATCTATAAGGTCCGGGCCCCTCGTGTGGGACCCTCCACGAAGGAAGAGCGAGCCACGAGCGAGAAAATTGGAAGGCCGAAAGCCCCAAAGCCCCAAAGTGTTGAACGCCGAATAATTGAAGCTTTTTTATTGAAGAGAAAAACGCCCTCACCATTGGGAGGGGGGGCAGCTCCTTACGGGGCCCCGAGCTGTGAATTCTGTTCACCTACGCTTTGTGTGCTGCTCCCTTTGAACTGTCAGCCTCAGACCCACCGAAAAGCCCTGGGGGCTGTAGGTGAGAACTCTCAAGACGAAGGTCTCGATAAACCCTCTCAGGACCCAAAAAACCCCATGCAAAACCCCTAAGCCAACAGACCAAACCTTAAGCCCGCTGAAGCCCCTAGACCGCAAACCCTAAGCCCTAATCCCTCAACCCTAAACCCTAGACCCCAAACCCTAAACCCTAAACCCCGAACCCCAAACCCCTCCTTCAAGCAGGCCGACGTTGCCCACCAGCTATCTCTTGTGGAGGGTCCGGACCTCATTGGCCTGAAGACTCTCGCGGTCGTGGCTTCTTGGGGTTCAGTGGATGGCTTTGTAGGTTCATGCGTTTAGGGTTTAGGGTTTAGGGTTTAGGCGCTTGGGATTTTTGCCACCCTAACCTCCAAGTAGGGTTTAGGGTTTAGGAGAAGTCCCGTGTCCAACCCCACCCTTTTCAGTTCTTGCACTCTGCAGTTCGAAGCAACCCAGGCCCCTGCAAGGATCCAAAAAGCAGATCCCTTCAAGGGTTCCTAAGAATGACCCAATAGTAGTATAGGGTACTATTGGGGGCTTCTACTTTTTGTATCCTCCCACAGGGGTCTGGGAACTGTCTTGGAAACAGAGGCCCAATCGAGAGCCGGTAGTAACTAGTTTTATAAGCCCTGAACCGAGGACGAATCTGCGGGCCAGGGAGGGTAAAGCCTCCCTGGCATGCCCTTGCGGCCTGAACTTACCTGCTTCATACACGACCATAGCGTAGCTATAAAGTATTACCCGTCGCCTCTTGGAGACCCTGTCGGCAGGCCCGCAGCAGGGGCCGGTCGAGGCTTCTGCTACCCCCTACAGTTTTTGCTGCCCATCTGGCTGAGAACAAGAGCCTCCCTTGTTTGGGGCGTTGGGGGGTAGAACCCTACTAGGATGCCCACTAGTACCCATATTCCCTTTTAGGTTCCCTTATAAACCCCTTTAAGCAAAAAAGGGCACCCTTCTTCATCCTAGGTTACGGGGCAACCTAGCCTAAACCCTAGTTGAGAATAAGCAGGGGGGTTGGGGTGGGGCATCATAGCGGCGCAAGGCGAGCGGCCTGGGTGCTTTTAGCACCAGCGAGCCACTTTTCCTGCACGCCCTAAACCCTAAACCCTAAACCCTAAACCCTAAACCCTAAACCCTAAACCCTAAACCCTAAACCCTAAACCCTAAACCCTAAACCCTAAACCCTAAACCCTAAACCCTAAACCCTACCCTAACCCTAAACCCTAAACCCTAAACCCTAAACCCTGAACCTGAACCCTGAACCCTGAACCCTAAACCTAAACCCTAAACCCTAACCCTACCCCCTAACCCTAAACCCTCAAACCCCAACCCCTAAACCCTAAACCCAAAACTCTGGAAAGTTTGGTGATCGGAGCTCAGGCCTTTCAGAGCCTCTCGCGAAGGCCCGACTGAGACTTTTTGTTCTGGGTTGGGAGGGGGTGAGGGGGGGGGGGCTGGACTTCTTTTTGGATTTAGGGCTTAGGGGTTTAGGGATTTTCAGGTTTAGGGGTTTAGGATTTAGGGTTTAGGGTCTTAGGGGTTTCGGTTGTAGGTTGAGGGTTTAGGGGTTGCGGAATTGGCAGGTCAGGGCATTTTGGGCGGTTCAGGAATGTAGGGTATTGGGCATGTGTGCGGCCCCGTTTCGGGTGCAGTGTTTAGGGCTGAAGTCATGATTTCTCGCCCCTGTTTAGAGGGTTTGGTCAAGTAGAAAGGGGTTTAGGGTAAACCCTAAACCCTAAACCCTAAACCCTAAACCCTAAACCCTAAACCCTAAACCCTAAACCCTAAACCCTAAACCCTAAACCCTAAACCCTAAACCCTAAACCCTAAACCCTAAACCCTAAACCCTAAACCCTAAACCTAAACATGGATCTCTCAGAGTCCAATAGTCAGTCATCTGGCGTTGACTTATCTGGCTTGCGGCTGAAGTAAATGCCATCTAGTGAATTCTCTAAATTAGGGTCCCTTTTTGGGCACCCTAAATCTTATCATAAGGACCCCAAAAGGGACCATAACTTAGAGAAATCACCATATGGTAGCTTGCTTCGACGTTCTCAGGCAGCAGCCCGGAAACCGTTCCAGCAGTCCAGAAACTGCGAAACCGCAGCGGGGAAACCAAAAGCCGCAAGTAAACCCTCAACCTTGAACTTTGGGGCTTAGGGTTTAGGGTTTCGGGTTTGGGGTTTAGGGTCTAGGGACGTTCCCCGTCATACTACCAGTCCTTAGTAATTAGATAATAAGGGGCTACGATAATCCCTATAAAGGCTTGTTAGTATAAGGAGAATCTCCCAACCTGTATCCTGACTCGTAAACATCAAAGAACTCTGTTCTCCCTCGGGATGATGTTATATGCTTACGTGTTTACGCGTATGTATGTATGTATGTATGCCTCTATGTATGTATTTACGTATGTATGTATGTATGTAGGTATGTATGTAGGTATTTGTTTTCAGAAGCCCTGAGAGAACGGGGGGAGCTGTAGAGCAAAGCCCAGCCCAAACCCCAAACCCCAAACTCCGAGCCCCAAACCCCAAACCCCAAACCCCAAGCCCCAAGCCCCAAGCCCCAAACCCCAAAACCCCAAAACCCCAAAACTCCAAAACCCCAAACCCCTAAACCCCTAAGCCTGTAAACCTCCAAACTTTTGAATTCTAAGCCCTGCATCCTACGTCCGAGCAGCCCATCATCACCGCAGTCTAAGTTCTACTTGAAGGTTCATGGTACTTACTAACCAATTATAACTGTACTTATAACCCTACTTATAAGTGGGATAACCCCTATAAGGCCCCTTATAATTGGTTAGTAAGCACCATGAACCTCCAAGTAGGCGGCTCTTGATTGGCAGGAAGACCTTCGCTTGTGGATTGAGGCAGCGGCAAAGGATGTAGGGTATAGGGAGAACTACCATTTGCTTAAGATCCCCGCCCCCAAAAAAATCTGAATAAAGCAAAAATATCACATATATATATATATGTATTTATAAACACACATATATAAGAGCCCTTGATAAAGATTGTATGTTTTTTGGGGGGGTTCTTGAGTAATGAGTAGATTAGGGCACAGGGTTTGCAGCTTCCAGGGCCCGCGGGCTTTGTGTGGGGCTTGTAGGAGTTCCCCTACTACCCCCCTCTATATTACCCCTCCCCCCCCCCCTAGGTTCCCCCAGAATTAAGGCTCTTTAGGGCTAACTAAGCTCAATTCAGGGGATTTAAGGGGGGAACCCAGAATTGTAAGGGTTGCGCGAGTTTTCGGGGGCGTGCCCTGGACCCTGCCCCAGCAGCCAAAACCTTCGTTGCTGCGGGGAGGGGTTTGGGGTTTGGGGTTGGGGGTTTGGGGTTTGGGGCTTGGGTTTGGGGTTTGGGGTTTAGGGTTTAGGGTTTAGGGTTTAGGGTTTAGGGTTTAGGGTTTAGGGCACCATGCAGCTGGCATGAGGAGGAGTGGAGCAGCTTACAGGGAGTCTGCTTTCAGTGCTTTTGGGACTCAGCTTCTCTTCTAAACCCGAAGCCTTAAAGCCCCAAAGCCTTACGCCTTGGGATGTTCCCCCTTATACTAACAGTCCTTAATCCGGATTATCGTAGGGGGTACTAGAATCCCTATTTAACGACTGTTAGTAAAAGGGGGAACATCCCAACCCAGAAGGCCTAGTACGTACCCTAAACCCACTTGTTGGTGGTCACGTCTTATTTGCCGAGTCCAGGGTTCTGATTGCAAGTAGAGGGAGCCCTTGGCTTGAAATCTGAGAGGTGGCTTGGTAACATAGAGCCTTGTGCCCAACGCCGGGTGCCTTTGCGATGCCCTGGGTTTTGTTGTTCGCTTTGGTGCCTGGCATGTTTCTTCCTCCCCTCGGAGTCGCGCAAAGGTGAGGAAACCTACGAACCACAGCATTTCAGGAAGCTGTTCTGCAACAGCTTCACAGAGAAAGATGTGGGTGAGGGCTACGCACTTACGGACCTAGCCGACGATTCCGGAAGCTCGCACGTGGACTTCAGCAAGCAGTGCATGCAGTGCAATGCAAGCATTATGTGTCCAAGCTCCTCGCTGTATGTGCGGGCAACCCCAGCTCAATGGAAAGAGCCGTTGTGCTGTGAGGTAAAGTCGCTCTGCATGTGTCCCGAGGGAATGACCCAGACCTCATGCACAGCAAATGGTTTGGAAAGCCTAGTCCCAATTTACGACTTGTTCGTTGACAACGTTGTGGTGTGGGAGATGCGTGGCAACAGCACGCAGCCAGCCACATTCACAAATTTCTTGCCGCTGCCACGAAATGCACCGTTATGTACATGGCTGACGGCCCGGTATCGAAAATATCAGAAGCAAAGACATTATTAGATGCAGCAATCTCGCAGTTGCAGAAGATAGCGCAGGTGCTTCCCAGCAGCCACGTGGAGAAGATGCTGTCACAAGTTATTTCTTGGGGTCAGCAACTTTAGCAGCATGTCCCTGGCTAAGTTCCGCAGACAGGCAGCGGAGCAGGCAAAACGGTTTTGCGTGCAGATCTACCGCGAACTGCGGACGTCGGATTTGTTCATCCAAGTCGCTCGCGATCTGAGCGGCACAGGATACAACAGCAAGTAGAAGAGGCTTTGGCTAAGCTCGATGCCGTCATGCAAGTAGCGGACAAAGTCTTGCCTGTCATAGCTGTTGCACTGGGTGCTATAACCATTACGACCGACATGTATGACGACATCGAGTATCCTTGTGGCTGCTGCACTGTGCCTGACTCCGCATTCCTACCACTTGCCCAACAACCCGAGCAATCCACTCCCGCATCTCACAGATTGGCATTGGAGTCCGAACAGCTTGCTGCATACATGGCACACGTTCAAGGTCTGAAGAAGCTTGGTACGTTGACTGGCCTATCGGATAGCCTGTCAAAGAGGCTGACTTTTGCAACATCTTGGACGGTCTCTGCAATGGCGTTCAACGTTGCAGGGCTGGCTGTGTGGTACCTCGTGTGGCATCGTGAAGCATTGAGGGAGCGGAGCATTTCCTTGTCTTCTCCGCTCATTGGCTGAGTGTGTCTGTTTCCGGAGCCTGCTGGCACAGGTAGGCCTTCCGTCATTAGAGAGGGCTCTGCAATGTGTTGCAGGATGTAAAGCCAGTGCCACCCTTCCCGAACGGCCTCACTTATCCTTTGCGTTGCAGAGTACCAGTTGAGGCGACCCGGAGGCGAGAATTAGAGGCTTGCATGTG
>CAJNDS010001258.1:27500-72500 GCA_905221605.1 Symbiodinium natans | reverse complement strand
TAGGGTCGAGGTTTCTGGAGCATAAGGTTTCGGGCTTAGGGTTCGGCTTCTAAAGCCTTTCTGCAAACTAAGCCATAACACCCTGAGCCCTACCCCTAAGCCCTAAGCCCTAGCGAACATGAAACCCGAAAGCCTAAAGCCTAAACCCTAAGTCCTAAACCCTAAACCCTAACCCCTAAACCCTAAACCCTAAACCCTAAACCCCAAACCCACAAGAGCATGAGCCACAAGAAGAGGCTTTACCTCACCAACTGCCGTGGCGTGGAGGACTTGTCGGCTCTGCAGGACCCCTGTGGGCTCCCGTTCTGAAGGCAAACGAAGCGGTTTAGGGTTTAGGGTTTAGGGTTTAGGGTTTAGGGTTTAGGGTTTAGGGTTTAGGGTGTAGGGTTTAAGTTTCGGCTTTAGGGTTTAGGGTTTAGGGGTTAGGGTTTATATAATTCGGGTTTAGGATGTAGTTTTGTATAGGATATAGATAGGGTTTTGGAGATTAAGAACCGAAAATCAGGGCAGCAGTAACAGTAGCGAGGATCCTGATAGAATGATTAACGAGGATAGTGATGATGACGACAACGACGATCATGTCAATGACCCTACACCCTAAACCCTAAACCCTAAACCCTAAAACCTAAACCCTAAAAGGGTTAAGGGGGTTACTCGGAACCAGAGTAGGCCCTCATTCCCCTTTTTTCAGGGTGTAGGTTCCCATGCAATACCAGCCCTAAGCCCTAAGCCCTAAGCCCTAAGCCCTCAGCCCTAAGCCCGAAGCCCTAAGCCCTAAGCCCTAAGCCCTAAGCCCTAAGCTCTAAGCCCTAAGCCCTAAGCCCTAAGCCCTAAGCCCTAAGCCCTAATAAGCCCTAAGCCCTAAGCCCTAAGCCCTGAGCCCTGAGCCCTGAGCCCTGAGCCCTGAAGCCCTAAGGCCCGAGCCCTGAGCCCTAAGCCCCAAGCCCTGAGCCCTGAGCCCTGAGCCCTGAGCCCTAGCCCTAAGCCCCAAGCCCTAAGCCCTAAGCCCTAAGCCCTAAGCCCTAAGCCCTAAGCCCTAAGCCCTAAGCCCTAAGCCCTAAGCCCTAAGCCCTGAGCCCTAACCCCTGAGCCCTGAGCCCTGAGCCCTGAGCCCTGAGCCCTGAGCCCTAGCCCTAAGCCCTAAGCCTGAGCCCTGAGCCCTGAGCCCTGAGCCCTGAGCCCTAGCCCTAAGCCCGAAGGCCTAAGCCCTGAGCCCTTCGCCCTAAGCCTAAACCCGAACCAGCAGCCGCCCAGGAGCTGGGCATAACTCACGTCCTGTGCATCAATGAGCAGGACGCTGTTTTAATTCGAAGCGTTGTGAAGTGCTAGGTTCGGTTTAGGGTTTAGGGTTTAGGGTTTAGGGTTTCGGGTTTAGGGTTTAGGGTTTAGGGTTTCAGGGTTTAGGGTTTTTGGGCTTAGGGGGCGGGGCCTTTGCGTTCTACACCCTGGCCTCCGACCCCAGGCCCCCCAGAGCTATCGTGCTGAGCAAGCCTAGGCAGGGTGCTTCAGTTCAGGGTTGCAGTTGAAGGGTTCTTGGTAGCCCAGTGGTACCCTTTGCCCTTTTTTGGTGTTGTGGGTTTAGGGTTTAGGGTTTAGGGTTTGGGGTTTAGGGTTTAGGGTTTAGGGTTTGGGGTCTAGGGTTCCCTTATAAAGATTTATAAAGTAGCCAACCCAACAAGGGTGCCCTTAGCAAAAGATGGTTACTGGGCTACCAAGGGTTAGAGTTCAGAAACTTGAAGGCTGCTTGTGCGACCTCCGCACACTCCTGCCAAACTATGACGGCAGAGGGGTTAAAGAACACATGGCATGAAGCAACACTCCCTGAGCAGTGCAAGCTCAGATGCAAGCATAGCTTGCAGACGCAGCCGGCAACTGCACCACTTGAGGAACGAAGGACTGGAACAAGGAAGGGTGCACACCCAGAAGGAAAACGCGAAGGCCAGAGAAAGACATCGGAACCCTAAACCCTAAACCCTAAACCCTAAACCCTAAACCCTAAACCCTAAACCCTAAACCCTAAACCCTAAACCCTGAACCCTGAACCCTGACCCTGAACCTTAAACCCTAAACCCTAAACCCTAAACCCTAAACCCTAAACCCTAAACCCTAAACCCTAAACCCTAAACCCTAAACCCTAAACCCTAAACCCTAAACCCTAACCCTAAGGATTTAGATTTCGACTCTTCCGATGATGGCTTCCGTTCTGGCCTTGCTGATCCAGCGGAACTACGTCCTGCTCCTACTGCCTCCTGTCCGCCTCCGCTTGGGTACGCCAAGCCGCCGCTTTTTTGCCCCGTCACACCGACTCCATAGTCTTACACTCTTGCACTAAGGCCGCTAAGGAGTCGTTGCTGAAGCGCTGTTCGTACACACTTTCGCACAGCGGAGTTACGGTCTGCAGCGCAGGGGCTCTCTTAGACCATAGGGCTGCTACAACAGCACCAACACAACAAACGCTGAAATAGAGAGGGTCGTGGATTTTTTCAACTGACCTGCTTGCACCACATCGCACCTTCACGAACCAGAGGATGAGAAAAAGAGGATTTCACGCCCATGACTGGGTCCTTGTCTTGGTAGCCCAGCAGTCCCCTGTACCCCTATTCTGGTTCAAGGTCCCCTTGGAAAGTTGCCAACCCCAAAAAGGGTGCCCTTGTGATAGTATGGTTGCTGGGCTACCAAGTTGTTAAGGCACGCAAAGTAGCTTACTATAACGGGGCAAAACAGTGAACAGCATCGCCTCCTTGTTCTGGCAACTAAACTTGAAGTTCTCTAACAAGAAGGCCAGATTTTGAGCGCGATTTCGGGCCCTGGGGTTTGCGGCTTTAGGGTTTAGGGTTGAGGGTTTAGGGTTTGCAGGAGAACCTGTTTCCTGACAAGTTGGTCTACTATAACGTCTCCGATGTCACGGATGACCCAGAAATGGCGGAGGCTCTCAAGGAAGCTCGGATTCTGCAGCTTGCGAGGCTGTTGTGTGTGGGTTCAGACTTTGTGGTTGTAAAAGGTCGCCTTTTCGTGTTTCAGATTCAGGCCAAGTTCACCGACGCCTTCGACTTCATCGATGCCGCTAGCGCAGCAGGCAGGGGGAAAGATTTTCGGGTTTCCAGGTTATAGGGGTTTAGGGTAAATCCCAAACCCGAAACCCTAAACCCTAAATCCTAAACCCTGAACCCAAAAACCAGCGCGGGCTCCCTCGCCATCGCTTCAAGAAGGCCGCTGCGTCGTGCACTGCGCAGCTGGCATCTCGCGCTCCAGCACGCCGCCCGGGCTTAGGGTTTAGGGTTTGGGGGTTTAGGGTTTAGGGTTTAGGGATTAGGGTTTAGGGATTAGGGTTTAGGGTTTTGGGTTTGGGTTTTGGGTTCAGGTTTTGGGGTTTAAGTGCCCAGACACAATCGCCCCTCATTTTGCGGTTTGAAAATTAAGCCGCCGAGAGGTTCTCAGCCCCTCTTGGCGCCACATCCCTAAACCCTAAACTCTTTCAACCCTAAACCCTAAACCCAAAACCCAAAACCCAACAGTAGCTTTCCGGGTGACTTTTTCTGTCTGAGCAGAGAGGGGCGTAGAGGGCTTAGAGTTTAGGGTTTAGGGGTTGGGGGTTTAGGGTTTAGGGTTTGGGGTTGAAGGGGTTAGGGTTGAAGGGAGCCAGGGTGTAGGGTGTTGGGTCTTGGGGCCGGGTTTAGGTTCCCACTCCCTAAACTCTAAACCCTACACCCTACACCCTAAACCCTAAACCCCAAACCCCAAACCCTAAACCTTTGGACACCCGGGGTCTCAGCTAAGGCTGGTCCTTGGCTACTTGATTGCCAGGCCGATGGGCTTGCTCAGACGGGGCTTGTGGGGAGGCCCCCAAAAACCTTGAAACCCTTAAGCCCGCCCCGAGACTCCTAGACTTCTACCCCCCCCCCCCCCCATACCCCTAAACCTGCAAGCCCTAAGCCCTGAACCGCTAAACCCCCAAACCCTAAACCCTAACGCCCCCACAACCCCCAAAATCCGCACAAAGCCCTAAACCCCCTTAAACCTGCTACACCCCCGAACCCCCTTAAGCCCCCTATGGACCCCCTAAAGCCCCCTGCACCCCCTAAACCCCCCCCCCCCAACCGCAATCCACCTCCCAACTTCTTTGCCCCCCTGCGCAGGAAGGGGATGACGCTGAGGCTCGGGCTGTGCCAAACAAGTTCCGAAGCCCTCAAAGCCCTCCGTACTCCGCTAAACTCCTAGCCCTAAACCCTACACTCTAAACCCGAAACCCCAAACCCTAAACCCTAAACCCTAAACCCTAAACCCTAAACCCTAAACCCTAAACCCCACCCCTCCAGTTCCCCTGAGGCAGGCCTTCGTTCACACCATCTGCCGGCGCCGGGCACCTTGCCTAGGTTTAGGGTTTAGGGTTTAGGGTTTAGGGTTCAGGGTTTAGGGTTTAGGGTTTAGGGTTCGGTTCATGGTGGCTTTCTGGAGCAGCTTACGGCCCCCTAAGGGTCGCCTGTGAGGCCTCTAAAGCGCGCCCGAAGGTCACATCCGGCTTACATACCCTCCTAGGATGCCCAGTAGTACCCTTATTCCCTTTTTGGTAGGTTTAGGTTCCCTTATAAACCGCTTTAAGCAAAAAAGGGCACCCTTTTTCATCCTAGGTTACGGGGCAAACCTAGCCTCAAAATCCTCATGAGAGGGACCCTGGAAAGGGTACTCCTATTCTGAAGACTCCCAGAGTGTGTTTCTGTAGTCTTGGTTTATAGTGCTTCAGATGTACGTTGTGGGTCCATGAAGCCCTAAGCCCTGAACCCCTGAAGTCCCTTAAGCCCTAAACCTAAATTCCCCAAACTGTAAATTGTTATGAAAAAGAAACTCCCCGGACCTGAACCCTTTATGAAATCCTAAGCCCTAAACCCTAAATCTTAAACCCTCAACCCTAAACTCTAAACCCTAAACCCGAAACCCGGAACCCGAAACCCGAAACCCTAGACCCTAGACCCTAAACCCTAGACCCTAAACCCCAAACCCTAAACCCTAAACCCCAAACCCCAAACCCCAAACCTCAAACCCTAAACCCTAAACCCTAAACCCTAAACCCTACCCGAAGTCAGCCTCGGAGGTCATCTGGCCGAACGACGGCTTCTGGGAGCGGCTGGTGGAGCTGGAGCGGGAGGCAACCCACCGAATCGACTCCGCTTTTGGGGTTTAGGGTTTAGGGTTGAGGGCGAGTTCTGGGTTGAGGGTTTAGGGTTCACAGTTTGGGTTTAGGGCGTAGGGTTGCTTAGATCCAGAGTAGCATCTTGTCTTGAAGAGTTGCCACGTGTTCGCAGCAGCGCTTCTCCTCATGTTGCGACTAGGAACATGTGAGGCCTAAACCCTCAACCCCAAACGCCTAGACCTTCAATTCCTAAGCCCTACACCCCTAAACCCTTAAACCCCTAAACCCTTAAACCCCTAAACCCCTAAACCCTTAAACCCCTAAACCCTTAAACCCCTAAACCCCTACACCCCTGAACCCCTAAACCCCTAAAGCCCTAAACCCTAAACCCCTAAACCCCTAACCCCTAAACCCTAGACCCTAAACCCTAAACCCTAAACCCTAAACCATGCTGGTGGAGGCCTTGCATCTGGAGGCGCCCTCGCTGCCCCTGCCTCTCTACCAGCAGTGGGCGGAGATGACGGAGGAGGAGCCCATGGTTAAAGTCTTCTATAAGGCCCTGTAAAGGGGTTTAGGGTTTGGGGTTTAGGGTTTAGGGTTTAGTAATTTAGGGTTTGGGGTTTAGGGTTTAGGGTTTAGTAATTTAGGGTTTGGGTTTAGGGCTCCTAAGACCCCGCCAAATGTTCAGATGCCTCAAGCCCCCAAACCCTGAAATCGGCAAACCGGGGTCTGGGTTTAGGCCGAATAACTGTAAACCCTAAACCCTAAACCCCAAACCCAAACCCCAAACCCCAAACCCCTAACCCCTAACACCTAACCCCTAAACCCTTAACCCTTACCCCTTAACCCTAAACCCTAAACCCGAGGATCACCGCAAGGCTGCGACCACATTGGATCGCGGGCCGTGAGCCCCTGCAATGCGTGGGAAAAAGCTGGGCCGGGGCCGCAAGCCCTCCTGAAACCCTCTTAAGGACTGTTAGTATACCCTAAACCCTAAGCCCTAGACCCTAAACCCTGAACCCCAAGCCCTAAACAACCTAAACCCCTAAACGCCCCCCCCAACCTTCATAAGGCCCAGAATTTGGTACACCTAACACCTGGAACTCTTGAGGGATGCTATTGGGAAACTCCCCTCCCCCCCACCTGATACAACGGTTCGACGTACCTTCTACGAGGTAGGGCCAGATAGCGTTGAATGGTGCTGTTCTTGGCGGGTAAGTGTATATATTGTGTGACCTTTATTTGTCCCTTTGTGCCCACAGTCATCCATGGAACCTCCTGCGCCCCTAACAAAGGTCCCCTCAAAACCTTCATGTCGAGGAAGCTACATTACCATAGAAGGCTGCCACATTCTTTGTTCTCTCGCTCTCTCTTGCTCTCTTTGCCTCCCTCCCTCTATGATATATATATATAACCCGATCACGGCAGCTTGTGTACTTGAAGTTCCTTAACCGGAACCCAGAAGCATGGTGCTGGTTTAGGGTGCTGTTCTTGCAGTCCCTAGATGCCCAAGTGGCACCACTAGAAGCGTCCCTCCCCATTTCGTCCCTTCAAACCTCTCCTTTCCCCCCCACCCCCTCCCTAGGGTTTAGGGCTTAGGGTTTCGGGTTCAGGGTTTAGGGTTTCGGTTTTAAAGGGTCCCCTTGGGGTAAACCTCTCGGCCCCCTGCCAGGCCGATGCTCGTGGCCTTTGTCACTCTGGAGGCGTGGAATTCGGGAGTGTTTGAATGCTTGGAGGTTCGGGATTAGAGTACCCGCTATTGTAATCCATATTAAGGATTGTTAGTATAAGGGGGAACATCCCAACCCTAAACCCTGCTTGGAGGTTCATGGGAACTTATAAGCCCAATTATCACTGCACTTATAAACCCCCTATGTCCAATAGGTAGGTTACAAGTAGATTTATAGGTGGGGTCATAAGTACCCATGAAACTCCAAGTGTTCTTTCCGCGGCTATCTCTGTAGAGGGCCCCGGAACCCCGAAACTCTCTGTCCACAAACCCTAGACCCTGAACCCTAAACTCTAAACCCTAACCGTAAGTCCTATACCCTACACCCTACACCCTACACCGTACACCCTAAACCCTAAACCCTAAGCCCTAAACCCTAAACCCTAAACCCTAAACCTTAAACCCTAAACCCTCAACCCTAAACCCTAAACTCCCTAAACTCCCTAAACTCCCTAAACTGCCTAAACTCCCTAAACTCCCTAAACTCCCTAAACTCCCTAAACTCCCTAAACTCCCTAAACTCCCTAAACTCCCTAAACTCCCTAAACTCCCTAAACTCCCTAAACTCCCTAAACTCCCTAAACTCCCTAAACTCCCTAAACTACCTAAACTCCCTATACTCCCTAAACTCCCTAAACCCTTCCCCCCCTCCAAATTTGCGCCGCGAGCGCCTCAGGGCTCTGAGCCCAGCCCCCCAGCTGCGGCTGCGCGGAGCTGCGCCGCGCACTCGGAGGGTTTCGGGGTTGGGGTTTAGGGTTTAGGGTTTAGGGTTTAGGTTTTAGGGTTTAGGGTTGAGGGTTGAGGGTTTAGGGTTTTTCACGGGGTTGTGGGTTTAAGACGTAGGGATTGGGGTTTGGTCAGTTATGAGTTCGGGGTTTGGATACGATTCTGCTGGCGGTTTGTACCTGCTAAGTATTTTTTTGTTTGTTTGTGTGTGTGTGTGTGCGCGCGTGTGCGTGCGTGTGTTTGTGTGTGGTGTGAGGGTTTGGGGGTTACAGGTCGGGCTTGGGATCACTGAAGCGCCCACCAGGCTTGGGTTTGTGTCTTTATTTTTTTGTGTGAGGGGGCGGGGGGGGGTTGGGGGGCTGAGGGAGTTTGGGTTTGGGGGCAGATGCTGCAGCAGATGCATCGGTGACAGCTTCTGCGTTCGCAGAAGAGAACCGAAGGAGAAGAACTTCCATGAAGGAGTTCTGCTGGTCTTCTTACAAGTCTCGCTTATAAGCATAATTATGCATTCTTCACGAAGTGCTGACTCCAATGCAGTCATCTGTCTTGGCCATCTCAAGCAACGCGCTTCGTAACGCGAGGGAGCAGCTGGAGCTGCTCTAGGTCAGCCGCGCTCGTACGTTGTTGTTGAAGCAGCAAGAGGATCCCAAGTTCGGAGGTGTTAGGATGCCTTGCTTGACAGGGTTTTGGGTTTAGGGTTTAGGGTTTAGGGTTTAGGGTTTAGGGTTTAGGGTTGAGGGTTTAGGGCTTCCACAGGCCAGCCATCGGTGTCAATGCGCCTCTGGCGCCCCCCAAGTCGTTCAGTAAAGGGCCAAAGTACACGCGGACGTAAGTCACGCCATTCTTGAACGGTAAACCCTAAACCTTAAACCCCACAACCCCAAGCCCCCTAAACCCTAAACCCTAAACCCTAAACCCTAAACCCTAAACCCTAAACCCTAAACCCTAAACCCTAAACCCTAAACCCTAAACCCTAAACCCTAAACCCTAAACCCTAAACCCTAAACCCTAAACCGTTACACTTCACCGCTTCTTATAACCAGGCGCAGAGTCGCTTCTTCTTCGTGGAGGAGTCGAGGGGCAAGGGGTCAGAGCCCCAGAGCAGCAGAGGACCACTGAAATCGCAGGAATGAACATGATGAGGTGAAGGGTTTAGGGTTTAGGGTTTAGGGTTTGGGGTTTGGGGTTTGGGGTTTGGGGTTTAAGGTTTAGGGTTTAGGGTTTAGGGTTGAGGGTTGAGGGTTGAGGGTTTTGGGTTTAGGGTTTAGGGTTTAAGGCTAGGGTTTAGGCAGCAATACACAGGAGCAGCAACACAGGCGCAAAAGCAGTGACAATACCAAGAGCAGAAATAGCAATCATAACAATAGCAATGACAATAGCAAATAACAGCGACGCGCAAACATCAGTAATGCTGACGGCTAACGAAGCATAACAACTGCAAGATGCTAGCATGAAGCACGTGAACAGTAAGAACAACGATGCAAGTGACAATGCTCATCAAGAGCGCATACTACGAGCACGCTCACTAGCGTATTTCATGAGGCGCAGAGCTGGTTGTCATTGCTGCCGTTCCTGCCTCTTCGCTTATCGGCAAGCCCTAAACACTAAACCCTAAACCCTAAACCCCGATTCCCTGATCCTCGGCTAAGAACAAGGAGCCGAACCTTCTGTGGAATAGCCTTCTGTGGAAGGGGACTAGAGGCGACGATGTCGGGGCGAATTTATTGCTCAAGACCCTAGCTCCCTATACCATAAGCCCCTAAACCCTAAACCCTAAACCCTAAACCCTAAGCCCTAAGCCCTAAACCCTAAACCGTAAACCCTAAACCCTAAACCCTAAGCCCTAAGCCCTAAACCCTAAACCCTAAACCCTAAACCCTAAACCCTAAACCCTAAACCCTAAACCCTAAACCCTAAACCCTAAACCCAACCCTAAACCCTAAACCTCAACCAACCCCAAACCCTAAACCCCAAACCCCAAACCCTAAACCTTAAACCCCAAACCCGAAACCCCAAACCCTAGACCCGAAACCCTAAACCCCACACCCTAAACCCTATACCCTAAAAAAACCCCAGACCCTAAACCCTAAACCGTGAACCTCCAAGTAAACCTCCCAGCTCGCCGCGCCGCGCCGTGCTGGGCGCGGTCCTCCGGCGCAGCGCGTGGGCGGAGGCGTTAAGGTTTAGGGTTTAGGGTTTGTGGTTTAGGGTTTAGGGTTTGGGGTTTAGGGTTTAAAGTTTAGGGTTTGAGGGAGTTTGGAGTTTAAGCTCAGGGTTTAGGGATTGAGTTTGGGGCGCGGTGTTTGCAAATGTCACAGCTGCTCAGGGTTAGGGTTTATGGGGCTCACAGGGTTCCGGGTCTTTGAAAACCCTAAACCCTAAACCCTAAACCCCTTGCCTCCTAAACGACCTGCAGGCCCCTAAACCCCGAACTGTAGAACCCCCCCCCCCTCAAAGGCGCTAAAGCCTCAACCCTAAGCTACTTGGAGAGGTTCATGGTACTTATTAACCAACTATAACTGTACTTATAACCCACTTGTAAGCCCCTTAAGTGCCCTAAATATAGTCATAAGTACAGTTATAAGTACAGTTATAACTAGTTAGTAAGTACCATGAACCTCCATGTACTCTACGCCCTCTGGAAAGCCGGCCAGAAGGCCTCCAGCGCCTCACGCTACTCAACCCTAAGCTCCAACACCCGCAGCCCTCAACCTTCAAAACCTAAAGCCCTAAAACCTTCAAACCCCAAACGCCTGAAATCTTCAAACCCCCAACCCTGAAGCCCTAAACCCCTCAAACCCTAGAGCCGAAAAGCCTTCAAACCCTAAGCGCCTAAAACCTTCAAACCCTCAAACCCCTCAAACTCTAAAGCCCTAGAGCCCTAAAACCCTAAAACCCCAAAACCCAAGAGTCAGAGAACCCACGCGCGTGCCCCGCGCCGCCTTCTCCTGGCTCCAGCACTTCCGCTGCGGGGCTTCGGGGATCGGGGACGGTAGTCCCCAAACCCCAAGCCCTAAACCGTAAACCCTAAACCCTACCCTAAACCCTAAACCCTAAACCCTAAACCCTAAACCCTAAACCCTAAACCCTAAACCCTAAACCCTAAACCCTAAACCCTAAACCCTAAACCCTAAACCCTAAACCCTAAACGGGTCGCGGAAGTTTGGGCTGATTGCGGCCTTGGCCCAACAGCTCACCAGCGCACACTAAACCCACCTAAGACCCAAACCCTTGTGGTGCTTTTGTTTTCTTTGTTTTGGGGTGGGGGGCATGTAGGGTTTAGGGTCCAGGATTTAGGGTTTCGGCTTTCGGGTTCAAGCCAAACCCGAATGAAGAAGGGGCGGTTCCAAGCGAAGCCCTATAAGCCAACCCCTGCAACCCTTGTCTTATCTCACCCCGGTTGGGCCAACCCCTCAACCCTCAACCCTCAACCCTCAACCCTCAACCCTCAACCCTCAACCCTCAACCCTAAACCCTAAACCCTAAACCATCGACAAGTGTCCTTTAAGGGCACACTGGGTGGGCGCCTGTCCCGTTGAGCCTCCTGGGAAGGTCCGATTGTTTCGGGTTCACGTTGAGGGTTGAGGGTTTAGGGTTGAGGATCTAGGGCTTATAGGGTTTCGGGCTTCGGGTGTAGGGTGTCTTGCGTTCAGGGTCTTGGGCGGGGGGTCGGGTTCAGGGTTTCATGTCTCTGTGGGGTGGAGGGGGGGCGGGGTTCGGGTTAAGGGTTTAAGGTCGTTGGGGGGGGAGTGGAGTCATCGGGTTGAGGGTTCAGGGTCTGGGAGGGGCCTGGTTTAGGTGCGGGTTTAGGGTCTGCTAGTCAGGAAGCAGAGTCAACCCCATGTGCAGGGTGCCTTTCAGAGCTGGGTTTGAGGACTCGGCGGATTGGGGGTTTGAACCCCTAACCCCTGCACCCTAAACCCTAAACCCTAAACCCTAACCCCTGCATTCCGCCGCCCAGAGCTGGCTTTGCAGGTTTCTGTCCAGGCGTCGATGCCCAAAGGTGGCTCGGTGGACCAGCGCCGATATCCGGCGCCTCGGACTTTTCTCATGCCTAGAAGGGGGCGCGGGGTCCGTTTTCGATGTACTTCAGGGTTTGTGAAGGTCTCCTGCTTGTGGGTATGGCAGACGGGTTAGATTTTTTGGTGGATGGCTGAAAGGTATACTGCCGAAAGCTCTAAACCCCAAAACGCCTCAAAGCAAGCACAGCGCGGTATGGGGGTGGACCCCAAAGGTTATTGAGGTGTATGGGGACTTTATAAGGTACACATCATATTTGCAAGCCATCTGCAGCTCAGGGTAGACAGGGTTTTAGGGTTTTAGGGTTTAGGGTTTAGGGTTTAGCCTCATTGCCCCGCCCACCTTGAGCGCTGGAGTCGATGATTTCACGGAGAATGGGATGCAGAAGCTCGACCAAGATGATGGTTTGGGACCTGAAATAGGCGGACAGCATCTGACAGCTGCTGATGTCTAGAAAGCGGAAGGCAGACGAAGTCTAAGCCGAAGCAATTTCCACTTGGGGCCATAAAGTGCTTGCATCACCTGACGCTTTCTTCGTTGCCTTTTGCTCTTTCAGAGTCTTGCTGAAGCCTGAAGGTCCTGGTGGTAATCCCTGTAATCCTCAGGCCCCTCAACTCTAGGGTTGTAAGGCCCCTAAACCCTACGCCCCAAACCCCGCAACCTTGTGGCCCCTGAAGCTCCAAGCTCCTTCTCTCGGCGCATCCCAGGTCTTCCTGGTGCTCCTCTTCACCACCGCGGCCGGGGTGCCGAGAAGCGGGGAGAAGCTCCAGTGGTTCCAGTGGCCCTTTAAACCCTAAACCCTACTAAAACCCGACTAAACCTACTAAGCCCTATTAAACCCCATTAAACCCTACTAAACCCTACTAAACCCTACTAAATCCTGCTAAACCCTGCTAAGCCCTACTAAACCCTACAAAACCCTACTAAGCCCCTAAACGGTTGCTGCTGAGGAACTCGACTTCACTATTGAGCAACCACACATCATGGGAAGTATGGGCATCAAGGGTAATATGAGAGAAATGTGGGTAGTTCTCTAAATTAGGGTCCCTTGTTTGGGTCCTGTGCATAGTACGGACCCCTAACATAGGGACCCCACTAGATACCCATATAGGCAGAAACATGCCTATTTACGCCGTTTCCTGTACTCTGGTGACGTCCCTGCTCCATGGAACTTAAATCAATCAGCCATGATGAGGATACCCCTAAACGCTAAACGCTAAACCCTAAACCCTAAACCCTAAACCCTAAACCCTAAACCCTAAACCCTAAACCCTAAACCCTAAACCCTAAACCCTAAACCCTAAACCCTAAACCCTAAACCCTAAACCCTAAACCCTAAACCCTAAACCCTCCCAACAAAGAACAATGGGCAGCCCCATGGGCCGGGTGCAGGTCCTCGCTTTTCTGGTGCACCGGGTGTGCGCCCCAGAAAGACATAATGTAATAATGTGAAAATTTGGAAATCTAGTAATATAGTTCTGTAGGAATATAGTATTATCTTAATAAGGCAATATAGCAATCTAGTACTACAGATCTACAGTAATACTGTAATCGAGTAATATCTCGATATGGAAGAGATATCGTAGTATCGTAGTACCGTAGTATCGTAGTATCGTAGTATAGTAGTATAGTAGAATAGTAGTCTTGTAGTGTAGTAGTATAGTAGTGTAACATCATACTATGGTAGTATAGTACTAACGGAGTATAGCAATGTATATATATATATATAGATAGATACATATATACATATATATATATATATATTCAGTTCTACGGTTGGAGAATCCCAGCTTTGTAGGGCCTGTGGTAAACCCTGGTAATCCCTATAAACTCTAACCCTATATTCCTAAACCCGAATCCCTCCCTGCAGCCCTTTTTCAAGCCAAAGCCTTGCTGGGATCCCGGGCAACGCAAGCCTGGGTACAGTAGTCTAGGAGCCTGAGAAGGGATATTCTAGCATAGCTATATAGGGACCATAAGAGGACCATAAGTAAACAGGGGCCTTCATAATTTGAAGAGGGCTTTGGGGGTTGCTATTGCTATAACTATATGCGGACTCTAAGCGAACATCAGGGGTAATCTTTTACGACCCCCCCCCCCCCCCCCCAATATGACGCTGCTTTTCTCCTCCCGGTTTGGTGGGGCACCCGGAAACCCTGCACTACTCCCTCCTAAGCCCCAAACCCAAAACCTATATATATATATAAACATATATAAACCCATATACAAACCCATATATAAACCCAGCGAAGCCCCCAAACTCTAAGGTTGGAACCATGTGCCCGTAGCATTGGTCCCTTACCCTTGTTTGTAGGGATCCGAAGTGTGGGCCCTCTTGTTTCGCATCTGTAAGAGTTATTGAGCCAGGGACCCAAAGTACCCTAGACAAGCGGCTTGTGAAGGGCACCTCCCCGAAATCCTCATCCCCGAGCCCCAAAAACTCTATACCGCCCACCCGAGACCTTCTTGCCTAAGCCCGGCCGCTCCTTCATGTTGGTAGCTCGCTAAACTAGTGTCCCTGTTTGGGTCCGTTATACCGGGGGATCCCAAGAGGGTACCCTCACTTAGAGAACTGCCCATGTCGTTTAGGGTTTAGGGTTTAGGGTTTAGGGTTTAGGGTTTAGGGTTTAGGGTTTAGGGTGTCCCTCAGCACAGCTGTGAGGTCTTTGCCCTCCAGGCCTCAGTGGCGCGGCTGAGCGCCAGCCTCGACCAGCTGTCGGAGGAGAGGAGGGTTCAGGATTTAGGGTTTCGGGTTTCGGGTTTAGGGTGTCGGGTTTAGGGTTTAGGGTTTTTGGGGTGCTGATTGAGGCAAGAAAGGCTGCTATGTCAGCCAGTCTGGGCCGAGGCTGAAGCGGCAAGAAGCACCTCTAGGGTTTCAGGGCTCTGCCACTAGGGGTGGTGGGCCGAAGCCCAAACCCTGAACCCCGAAAACATCAGGACCCCGAAGCGCTAAATCCCCAAATCCTAAACCTTGGTTCCTAGAAACCCCGGCCGTTGTTGCTTGAAAAGGCTGAGAGAGAAGTCTACGTAACCACCCTTAAACCGAGCGCGAACAGTTCTCGGGCTTAGCCCCGAAATCCTACACCCCTCGCTCTCTCGCTCGCTCGCTCGCTCGCTCTCTCTCTCTCTCTCTCTCTCTCTCTCTCTCTCTCTCTCTACCAAAATAGGCACCCCTCAAAACCCGTTAAACCCACTAGATTCCGCACACACACACACACACACCCTGTAAGCCCTATGAACCCCACAAAGCCTGTAAACCTTGTAAACCCCACACCCATATCACATATTCGTCTATCTCCGACTACTCTAACCCTGAAGGTCAGACGATCCGATGCTGGCGTTGAGGGGTTTAGGGTTGGATCAGCGACATATGACATACACACCCCAGCCCTAAACCCTAAACCCTAAACCCTAACTCTAAACCCTTCGCCCTTTGCAACAGGGTTCCGGGTCTAGAGGCAAGCCGTAGTCTCAACGAGCCAAAGACCCCTCAGTTAAGGTTTCCATGAAACATCATCGGGAGGCTTGTCAGGCTTCTTAAGGGATTCCTGAAGGCGCCAGACGTTTAAGGTTTAGGGTTATTTCGGGTTTAGGGTTTAGGGTCCCTGTAAGCCCTATACTATAAGCCCTAAAAGCCCTAGAAGCCCTAGAAGCCCTGTAAGCCCTAGAAGCCCTGTAAGCCCTAGAAGCCCTTGAAGCCCTGGAAGCCCTTAAATTTTCCGTTTAGGGTTTAGGGGTTTAGGGGTTTAGGGGTTTAGGGTTTAGGGTTTAGGGTTTAGGGTTTAGCTTTTAGGCTTTTTTTTGGGCACGCCGATGTGGGCGCGCGCAGGCCTTGGCGGCTGGCCCGCGAAGCGGATCCATGCTGTCACTGGGAAGAGGTGGAATCTTTGGGGTTTGGGGTTTGGGGTTTGGGGTTTAGGGTTTAGGGTTTGGGGTTTGGGGTTTGGGGTTTAGGGTTTAGCACAAAAGCCCTAAGCTCTAAATGCTTTGAAAAGCTCTCAAGGCCCCAATTTGAGGTGGTGGTGCTGGGGGGCACCACAAAAAGCTCTGCTCTCTAAAGGCCCTAGGAGCCCCACAGGGAAAGTCTGAAATCCCTGAGACCCGCGACCTACGAACCTCTACGAACCCGAGTCGTGGCGGGCTGTGTGAGTCGAGGTTTCCTGCGTAAGTCGGACGTTTGACTCTTCTCCTTTCTATGTCTCTCAAGAAAATGCCATTTGCAGACAGAGGTGCTGAAAAGGCAATCCTGTAAGGCCGCGCTTGAAACCGAAACCCGATCCCCAGCTCGTTTGGTCTTTCTGCCCTTTTGTTTTCAGTTCTTTGTTTGGCCTTTCTCTGTGCAGAGAGAAGGAAACTTGAAAGAAGGAAGGAACCCTGCCACCCTTACCCCCCAACGCGAAACCCGGAGTCCATCAGCGCAAGAGCCTTAAAGCTCCAACGCACGCCGCCGTGGCTGCAGCTCACGTGAGCGGGGTTGTGGCAACGGGTTTAGGGTTTAGGGTTTAGGGTTTAGGGTTTAGGGTTTAGGGTTTGGGGTCGCATGCGCTCTGGCCTCGGCGCAGCAGGAGGTAAGAAAATGGCTTCCAAGCAGGATCAGGTGCTCTCAGGCCCGGAGTAGGCCCTAGTTCCTTTTTTTAGGGGTTGGGGTTCCTTCAAACCCCTTAAAACCAACGAGGGTACCCTTTATTCCTAGGTTACTCCTGGGTACCCTAAACCCTAAACCCTAAACCCTAAACCCTAAACCCTAAACCCTAAACCCTAAACCCTAAACCCTAAACCCTAAACCCTAAACCCTAAACCCTAAACCCTAAACCCTAAACCCTAAACCCTAAACCCTAAACCCTGGATGCGGAGATGGCAGCACCCTCCGAAGGTCATGGGTTCCCCTACCAAAGCCAGGCTCCCCGGTGCTGAGCGACTACTGGGCGGCGGGCTCGGATTTTGGGTCTAGGGTGCTAGGGGTTCAGGGTGTAGGGTTTGGGGTTTAGGGTTTAGGGTGAAAATTACGGTTCTAGGGTGTTGGGGCTCGCTGGGGCTTTCGTTCTCTTTTTTTGAAGGGGGGTTGTTTTGTGGAATTGGGGCTGAGGCCTTTCACAAGTCAGAGCCACCTGCTTGTAAACCTGAAGTCCACACCCTCAACCCTGAACCCTAAACCCTAAACCCTAAACCCAAAACCCTAAACCCTAAACCCTAAACCCTCAACCCTAAACACACATGTTGAGGACCCAGTTTGGGCTCAGCGCTGAGGAAAAGTTGTTGCAGTAGTTGCTCATGCTTGGGAACCAACCTGAATCCAAAACTCTAAACCCGAAACCCCAAACCCTAAACACTAAGCCCCAAATCCCACACCCTAAACCCCAAACCCTAAACCCCAAACCCTAAACCCTAAACCCTAAACCCTAAACCACAAGCCCTAAACCTCGAATCAACCCTAAGCCCCACAGCCCTAAACCCTCAAACAAAACAACCTCCAAGTGGGTGGTTTTCAAAAGTATGCTATTTTCATACGGCACCTAATATTCAGGGTACCCCAACACCCTAAACCCCAAACCCCAAACCCCAAACCCTAAACCCTAAACCCTAAACCCTAAACCCTAAACCCTAAACCCTAAACCCTAAACCCTAAACCCTAAACCCTAAACCCTAAACCCTAAACCCTAAACCCTAAACCAAAAGGGATCATAATTCTGACCAACCACCCAAGTGTTGGGCCCATCAACCCAGGAGGTGCCATCGCCGCCGCAGCCCCCAACGCCCCAAAGCGCCGTGCTGAGGGACAGAGCTTAGACTTTAGGGGGGACTTGGGGGGAGGGGGGAGGGATTCCTAAACCCTAAACCCTAAACCCTAAACCCTAAACCCTAAACCCTAAACCCTAAACCCTAAACCCTAAACCCTAAACCCTAAACCCTAAACCCTAAACCCTAAACCCTAAACCCTGAAGCAAGGATATTTAGTTCTTTGGCGTCTTGGCGGTAGTTGGTACTTTGGGTGAAGTTGGGGGATGTGAGCCTAGCTGGGCTGATTTGGAGTTAGAGTCTGTAGGGTTTAGGGTTTGGGTTTTAGGGTTTGGGATTTAGGGTTTAGGGTTTAGGGTTTAGGGTTTAGGGTTTAGGGTTTAGGGTTTAGGGTTTAGGGTTTACCTTAGGTTCCCTGCATAATCCTTTAACGGTTAGACATACTCTACGCGCCCAACCACACCAATTTGGGGCCCTTCCTCATTCCCTGGTAGGAACGTGTACGTCAATGGGCTTTATGTGTAGGCATCCGAAGGTTTCCTAAACCCTAGCCCCTAAACCCTGGGTTTAGGGTTTAGGGTTTAGGGTTTAGGGTTTAGGGTTTAGGGTTTAGGGTTTAGGGTTTAGGGTTTAGGGTTTAGGGTTTAGGGTTTAGGGTTTAGGGTTTAGGGTTTAGGGTTCAGGGTTAGAGTTCGGGGCTTCGGGCCCAGCTGAGGTGGGGCATTTCCTAGCAACAGCGGCGCCCCCCGGGTGCGCGATGCTCCCCGGTGATAGGGACCTCAAAAGAAGGCAAAACCCTGAAGATTAAGCCCCCAACCTTAAAGGCTAAGCCCTATGCAAACTCTAAACCTGGAACCCTAAAACCTAAACCCTAAAACCTAAACCCTAAACCCTAAACCCTAAACCCTAAAACCTAAACCCTAAACCCTAAACCCCAAACCCTAAACCCTAAACCCCAAACCCTAAACCCCAAACCTCGACAGCGCTCCCGTGAAGCGCAGGACGACCTCCTGTCCTTGGACATGAGTCGTAGGGAGCCAAGGGAGCAGAATAGCTTTTGGGACTTCCGGGGGTTTAGGGTTTAGGGTTTAGGGTTTAGGGTTTAGGGTTTAGGGTTTAGGGTTTAGGGTTTAGGGTTTAGGGTTTGGGGTTTAGGGTTTGGGTGGTTTGGGGGTTTAGGGAGTTTAGGGTTTTAGGGTTTAGGCGTTTAGTTTAGGGAGTTTTCGGTTTTAGGGGGGTTAGGGGGTTTGGGGTGCTTAGAGTTTTAGGGGTTTAAGCTCTTAGGGGCTTAGGGTTGTTCATGTATGGGCTTAGGGTTTAGTAGGGTCTTTAGGGCTTTGGCGTTTTGAGGGTTGCAGGGCTTGGGGCTCAGCTTGTTTTGGGCCAAGCGTTTGGAGTTTGGGGTGCCTCCTTTTGGGGAGGGGCGTTGGGAGAATGCCTACCATCATATTTTGGGCCGCCCTTATGTATATGAAGCAGGGTTTATGTTACTGTCATTGGTGAGTGTATATAAGTCTCCTTTTTAAATTTGGTGAGTGTGTGTGCTGGGTGTCCTTTTGGGGATACAAGAAACTTAAACCCTACATCATATCATTGGCTATAACATGCCAGGAAGAAGGATTCCGCAAGGCTGGTTGGCCATCTTTCTTCCGCAGGGGGTGGGCTCAAGGTGAAAAGCCTGGACCACTGAGGAGTTCGCACAAGGCCGTGTCGCGAGGGAAGGCCTTTGGCCGTACTTCACCCCTGAACCCTGAGCCCTAAACCCTAAACCCTAAGCCCTAAACCCTAAAACCCTAAAACCTTACAACCTGAGCCTGCAAGGCCTAAGCCGAAAACTTGAGGTGTCTGGGAGCTCAATGCGTTCACGTCTGCTCATGCTTCGAGGTCATCAGAACCCGTATGTCTTTAAAGGGTTGAAGCCGCGCCGCGTGCCTCGGATGTTGGGCAGCTGGGTTTAGGATTAGGGTTTAGGGACTAGGGTTTGGGGTTTGGGGTTTGGGGTTTTGGGAGTATGGTTTACCCAAAAACTCCAACACAAATTGCCGAGATGCCCAGGCTACCGGCGGCCAAAGGTTCCGGGCAGCTCGCTGGATTGGGGGAAGGCAGGGTTGGGGTGCGACCCTGAAACACTACCTTTGAAGGGTGTAGGGTTTAGGGTTCAGGGTCTAGGGTTTGGGGTAGGGTTTAGGGTTTAGGGTTTAGGGTTTAGGGTGTAGCGTGTAGGGTTTAGGGTTTAGGGTTAGGGTTTAGGGTTTAGGGTTTAGGGTTTAGGGTTTAGGGTTTAGGGTTTAGGGTTTAGGGTTTAGGGTTTAGGGTTTAGGGTTTAGGGTTTAGGGTTTAGGGTTTAGGGTTTAGGGTTTAGGGTGTAGGGTGTAGAGTGTAGGGTGTAGGTGTAGAGTTGAAGAGGTTTAGGCTTGAGGGCTTGCGGTTTCAAAGGTTGAGGACTTAGGGCCTAGGATTTAGGATATTTTCGCTGTTTCTCTTTCGCTGGGCTCAGGATCGGGCCTGAGGAGCATGGGGCATATACTCTAGGATGGGTTCAGGGTTTAGGGTTTAGGGTTTCGGGTTTAGAGTTTAGGGTTTAGGGTTTAGGGTTAGGATCAAAGTTTCTTGTTAGTATGTTCGTCTACTGGCTATAGGATGCGACAATGGCCTAGTACAGCAGCCTTAGGGGGATTCCTGCGCGGCCCTGAAGCTCTCGTCAAGGCTACTGGGTTCGGATTTGTAGCGACCCGTGTCTGGTGTCTTACCCAAGCCCCAAACCCTAAACCCTAATCCCCGATCCTCCGAACTCCAAGAAGCTCGCAAAGCGCAAGCTTAGGGCTCAGGGAGTGTGCGCCTGCGCCGGCACCAGAGGGTTCCCATAGTATATTCGGGGGCCCCCGGAATTATACACATTTTCTCAGGGTAGTTGCATGCTCCCGCAGTGTGGGCCTTTGAATGGGGGGGCCGTAGAGGAGGTAAGGGACCATATCCAGGGACCATGTGGCCTTAGACATTCAGATCCCAAGTTGTTGGTGTCAAGGGACCAAAGCAGGGGACCCTTGTCAGGGACCTTAGGGGCCATATAGGCGTTATTTGGGGGCGACTTAGGTAAATAATGGAAGTATACAAGGTTTATATATATATATATATACATTCATATATATATATATATATAGCGGTTATATAGGGGAATAAGATTAAGGGTCCCTTGTAGGGGTCCCTCCTTTTACCCCTTAATGCTGGCGACGGCTTCTCCGCGCCCTGCTCTGCATGCTTTTGTTTTTTTTAGGAGGGCTTCGTGCCTGAGGGAGAGCGCAGACCGCCCCCTAACCGCTAAACCCTGAACCTTGAACCCTAGCCCCCCCCTGAAACCCTCCATCCCAACAAGTGCGAGGAGCTTTACGACGTGCACCGGCGGCGGTTTGGGGTCGGGAAGCTCAGAACTTCTCCTGGCCCTCTGAACCCTAAACCCGAAACCCTAAACCCTAAACCCTAAACCCTAAAGCCTAAACCCTGGCCCTCTGGACTCCAGAAAGCTGAACTCCCGAAGCTTGTTTTAGGTTTTTGGCCATGAGAAAATCGAAAAAGGGTTTGGGGTTTAGTGTTTAGGGTTTACGGTTAAATCCTCTTTCCGGACAGCACAGGATCAGCAGGCTTAGAGTACCTCTGTGTGTGTGTGTGTGTATATGTTTTTGTTTTGCTTTGGTTCTCTTGGTATCTGTAGTTTTCTTGTTTGCTTTCTTGGTGTGTATATATATATATATGTATGTGTTTTTTTTTGCTTTGTTCTCTTGGTATCTTTGATTTTATTGTTTGTGTTTTTTTGGGGCGTGTGTGTGTGTGTGTGTTCGTGAGGCTGTAGCCCGATAGCACCTTAAAGATTCTGATAGAGTTGTTCCTTCGCCGTTTTGGGTTCGGCTCTTTCAAGAACTGTTCAAACAAACAGGGCGCCCTTCGTGTTCTGAGGTCACCGGCAAAGATAGTACATTGAGCTAGGGGGGGGGAACGCCCGAACCACTGACCCCAGGGCTGCTCGAAAATTCCGCATTTTGGGCAGCGCCTCCCTAAACCCTAAACCCTAAACCCTAAGCCCTGAACCCTCAACCCTAAACCCTAAACCCTACACCAGCCCGAAACCCTGTTTGCATCCTTTTCGGGTGCTTCGGGAATTGAGGCCTACAGCCTGAAACTCTCAACCCCAGCCCTAAACCCTCGGTCCGATAAGCCCTAAACCCCAAACCCTAAACCCTAATAAACCCTTAAACCCTAAACCCCAAAGTAAGCCTTACACCCTAAACCCTAAACCCTAAACCCTAAACCCTAAACCCTAAACCCTAAACCCTAAACCCTAAACCCTAAACCCTAAACCCTATATTGGGCTTCCGAGGGTTCGAAGCCCCTATCCGTAAGCCCCCCGTCCGCTCCCGAGGATGGCTTGCGCAGGCCCACGCGTTACCACGACGATGACTTCGACAGCCTCTCGATGCAACCCTAAACCCTGAACCCTGAACCCTAAACCCTAAACCCTAAACCCTAAACCCCAAACCCTAAACCCTAGCCCTAAACCCTAAACCCTAAACCCTTCTTCTGCACCAAAGCCCTGAAACCTGAACCCTAAGACCTAAACCCCATACGCCCTATAAACCCTAAACCCGAAACCTAAACCATAACCCCCCCCCCCCCCCCCCCGGTTTTTCCTTAGGGTTTGTGTTTTCCGGTTTTTTCGGGTACTGGGTTGAGGGTATCGGGGTTTAGGGTTTAGTCGGTTTAGGGTTTGGATAGATGCCCCTCTTCGTACCATGATTGTTCTCGTGTACGATTCCGGTCCCCCATATCACCTAGTTATGCCGAACAATCCCTCCTGTAGGAGGGCCCTATGCCCTAAACTCTAATCCTAAACCCTAAACCCTACATGCCCACCTTGCAGGCAGAGTGTTTTTGTGTTGTCATAGTGCTATCTGTAAAGGTTTTGATTTTGTGTGTTTGTGTGTGTGGTTTGCGCCTCATCCTTTTTGTGTTGATGTATTGTCGTTCTTTCTTTCTGTCTTTCCGTCTCCCTCTTTCTCTTTCGCTTCTCTTGTTCTTTCTCTTTCTGTTTCTCTTTCTCTTTCTCATTCTCTTTCTCTTTTTTTTTTTTGTTTCTCTCTCTCTCTCTCTCTCTCTCGCTCCTTCCGCCTAGGGCGTGGGACCCTCAACCCTAGACCCTCAACATCGAGACCTCCACCCCTGAACTACGCCCGGGCGAGGGAAACCTGATTAGTCCTCCAAAGCATGTTGGCCCCAAGCCCAGTATTCAAAATGGTTCGGAAAACTGCCCTTTCGACCTAAACCCTGAACCAAAACCGCCTTCCGCCCCCCAGCGCCCTTGAAGTTTAGGGTTTAGGGTATAGGGTTTCGGGTTTAGGGTTTAGGGTTTAGGGTTCAGGGGCTTGTAGGGTCGCCCTATAGTGGGCCCTGGACCTCCGAAGCTCAGAAGCCTCCTCCCGGGACCCTGCGATGAGGCCGAGACTGGTACATGCCCCCAGCCGACGTTGACCTCGGAGGTGCCTTCGGGTTTAGGGTTTAGGGTTTAGGGTTCAAGGTTTAGGGTTTAGGGTTTAGGGTTCAGGGTTTCGGGTTTAGGGTTTAGAGCTAGGAGTTTGATTGTTTTGGGGAGTTGGGGGCGGGGGGTCGGGCGGGCGCAACGGTTTTGAGATTTTTGAGATTTCTAATCTGCGGGCCTTGTGGTGTCAGGCTCAGGGAATGCCATTAACCCCCACAAGCCCCAAAAGAACAGAAAACCCTTGACCCTCAGCCAGCCCTAAACCCGAGCCCTAAATCCCAAACCCTAAAGCCGCTCAACTCCAAACCCTGAACCCCGAACTAAGCCCCTAAATTCTTAAACCCCGAAGCCCCCAAACCCTTAAACACCTCCAAGCCACCCTAGACCCTAAACCCCAAACCCCAAACCCTAAACCCTAAACCCTAAACCCTAAACCCTAAACCCTAAACCCTAAACCCTAAACCCTAAACCCTAAACGCCAAACCAGGCGATCTCTGGCTCTCCGAGCCCCGAAGTCCTGCGCTCAGTTCTCGCTCTGCAGATGGAGGATCGGCACGGAGGGTTTCCGACGTTTGGGATTTGGGGTTTAAGGTTTAGGGTTTAGGGTTTAGGGTTTAGGGTTTAGGGTTCAGGGTGTGGGGTATAGGGTTTGGGGTTTGGGGTTTGGGTTTATGGTTTAAGGTTTGGGGTTTGGGGTTTAGGGTTTGATGGGATGGGGGGGAAGGGGAAAAAGGGGGAAGGGTAGGATATGACTTTTGAAGTGATGTACAAGTTATGTATCCTGTTTGTAATTTCTAGGACTATTAAAAACAACATAAGTTGGCTTATGGCAAGGCTTCGAGTGGCTTGCCGGCTCAGCACAAGGAAGCAAGCACTTCACGCGAAGTAGCCCTTGCATGTCAAAGTGCATCGGAAGCAGCGTTGGTGCAGCATTGGTTGTGCCCCCTGGATGGCTCATGAGCTATGCCACGGTGGTGGTGGGCGATGGCACTGACAACTTCGTCTACGGACTGCGCAAGGCTTTCCTGTCTAAGAGGGCCTTGCCAAAGGCGAAGGAGCAGTTCGACCTGTGCTTTCACAGGGCATCGCTGACAAGAGCTGGGTGCAGTTCGTGGAAGGGGGAAGGATAACGAGGGCACACGAAAACCCTAAAGCCCAACAGCCCGAAGCCGTAAACACCCTACACCCGACAACCCAAACCCTAGAACCCCAAACACCCAACCCTAACCCCCTGAACGAACCCCCCAAACCCCTAAACCCTAAGCGAGCCCCAAACCCTGAACCCCTAAAACCCCTAAACCCCTAAACCCCTAAACCCCTAAACCCCTAAACCCCTAAACCCCTAAACCCCTAAACCCCTAAACCCCTAAACCCCTAAACCCCTAAACCCCTAAACCCCTAACCCCTAAACCCCTAAACCCCTAAACCCCTAAACCCCTAAACCCTAAACCCCTAAACCCCTAAACCCCTAACCCCTAAACCCCTAACCCCTAAACCCCTAAACCCCTAACCCCTAAACCCCTAACCCCTACCCCTAACCCCTAACCCCTAAACCCCTAAACCCCTAAACCCCTAAACCCCTAAACCCCTAAACCCCAAACCCTAAACCCTAATCCCCTAAACCCCCTAAAGCGAGAAACCCCAAGCGACCGAGGCTCCTACAGCTCCTGGGGCTCCGCCTACTCCTCGGCGGAGCGCCTCCGGCAGAGTTTCATTCTTGATTAGGGCCAGGGCTTGGAGGGGTTTAGGGGGTTTAGGGGGTTTAGGAGTTTAGGGGTTCAGGTGTTTAGGATTTAGGATCAGGGATTTAGGGTATGGGGTGCAGCGTTTGTGGGGTTTAGGGTTTAGGGTTCAAGGGGCCCTAAACCCTAAACCTTACCTGACACCCGCTAAGCCCTCGAAGCCCGGGGTCCTGCTGCCAGGTCGACCGGTCGAGACCTCCGCAAGCGGCTCGTGGCGGCCAATGCCAACCGCACGGCCCACTTCGAGGTCGGGTTTAGGGTTTAGGGTTCAGAGTTCAGGGTTCAGGGTTCAGGGTTCAGGGTTTAGGGTTTAGGGTTTAGGGTTCAGGGTTTAGGGTTTAGGGTTCAGGGTTTAGGGTTTAGGGTTTAGGGTTTAGGGTTTAGGGGAGTTTACCCCTTAAGCCCCCACAAGCGCCACAGGCCACACTCCGCTGCCTCGCGGGCAGCGCGCCCGCCGGCGGCGCCCTTGGTTTGTTGGATTTAGGGTTTAGGGTTTAGGGTTTAGGGTTTAGGGTATAGGGGGTTTAGGGTTTACAGGGGTTCTAGGGGTTCGAGGGGTTATAGGGGTTATAGGGGTTATAGGGGTTATGGGGGTTATAGGGGTTATAGGGGTTATGGGGGTTATGGGCGTTATAGGGGTTATGGGGGTTTAGGGTTAAGGGTGCAGAGTTTAGGGTGTTGAGTTTACAAGGGATTAGAGTTTAGGGCTCAGAGGCTTTCAAGGGTTTTGGTGTTTAGGGCCTTGCAGGCGGGGATTGGGGATCAGGGGTTGAGGCGTGAGGATTTGGGGCTTAGGGTGTTGAGGAGGTTAGTTGTTTGGGGTTTGTAGGGCCCTCGGCGGCACCACCCATGTTCATCATTTTTCCGGGTTAGGGTTCAAATTGCCCACACGGGTTAGGTTTCCAATCAAGCCCACAACCCTAAACCCTGAACCATCAATGCCATTCCTAGGCTACTGAATTGGCTGTTGTCTACGGACACCGACTTTTTGTTGGGCGAAGGGGGCCTGGTCGTTAAGGCTTTTTGGTAAGCCCCCAATCCTTAAACCTCAACAACGCTAAACCCCAAAACCCTAAACCATAAACCCTAAACCATAAACCCTAAACCCCAGACCCCAAAACCCTTGAGACTCACCAGGGTTTCAAGGGTTCTGGCATTTCAGGCTTCTTGGCCTGTGAGGCTCAGCTGCTATGGCGGCATCTCATCTGGACCCAAAGCCAATAAAACGTCCCGAAACCCTAAACCCTAAACCCTGAACCCTGAACCCTAAACCCTAAACCCTAAACCCTAAACCCTAAACCCTAAACCCTAAACCCTAAACCCTAAACCCTAACCCCCCCCGCAACAGCCCCAAGCCTCATTCGTGAACCTAAAACGCCCTAAACCCTAGCAACCCCTAAACCCTAAACCTCGAACACCCTCAACCCTGTAAACCCTAAACACTGACGACCCCAAACCCTAAACCCTGAACCCCAAACCCTGACAGCCCTAAGCCTTGTAAGCAAAAATCCGGCTCGCAAACGGAAGCGTGCAGGCTCACAGCAGGAACCCATCCCATGAAGTCACCCAGAATGCCTGTTTTGTTTAGGGTTTAGGGGTTAGGGTTAGGGGGTTTTAGGGTTTGAGGGTTTAGGGCGAAGGGTTTTTAAAGGTCTCTAGGGTCTGTAAGATCTACGGGGTTCACAGGGATTATCGGGCTGTTCGGGCTTAGGCTTGAGGGGTGAGCCCCCCAAGACTTCTGAGCCGCCCATCCCAAAACCTCCCCAAACTCGGACCCCGACGCCCAAAACAAGCTCTATCACCCTACCCTAACACCCTATCACCCCATCACCCTGACACCCGAAACCCCTAAACCCCCAAACCCCACAACCCCATAGCCCCATAACCCCTAAACCCCTAAACCCCTAAGCCCCTAAACCCCTAAACCCCTAAACCCCTCAACCCCCAAACCCCCCAAACCCCTCAACCCCTAAGCCCCCAAAACCCGAAGCCAACCTCGGCTTCCGCTTTCGTCTCGACTCCGCGCTGCGCAAGAGCGCGCCGCGCCCGGGGGGCGCACTTTGGGGCCATGGCCGAAGCCACGGAGGCGAAAGTGGCCATCATCGGCCGCTTGCCTTGTGTGGCTGGAGTTGAGTGGGTGTGGGGGATTGGAACCCTAAACCCTAAGTCCTAAGCCCTAAACGCTAAACCCTAAACCCTAAACCCTAAACCCTAAACCGAAGTCTCACATTTCGGATTTAGGGCTCCAGGTTCGACAAGAAATCACCTCACCGTCGGGCGCTCACCCGCAAGGCATGACTTGAGTCAAGAGCCTCTGAGGCCGACCTTGCCCTCAAGTCGTAGACTGCTAGGGTTTAGGGTTGCCGGTTTAGGGTTTAGGGTTTAGGGTTTATGTTTAGGGTTTTAGGGTTTAGGGTTTAGGGTAACAATCCGAAAACCTCAGTTCCGATGGCCATTCTTGGCATCGAGTGCCCTTTTGCCAGAAGAAACCAACCCCCCCTTCAGTTGCGGAATCTCCTCCAGTCATGTTCGGATCGCTACCCCAAGCCCGCAGCCCTAAACCCTAAAGCCCTTAATCCTCAACTCGAAATCTCCCTACCATGAGTTCGAGCCTTCCTAGACCCGGGCTTTTGGGGTGCGGGTGCCGGGTAAACCCAAAATCCAGAGGCTTCTCTCAACTGTGCGTTTTCGGGTACTTGTCGTCGGCACCCTAAACCCTACACCGCAAACCCTCAACCCCAAGCCCTAAACCCTAAACCCTGAACCCCAAAACCACAAAACCCCAAAACCCCAAAGCACTCAAACCCAAAACCCCACCACCGCCCCGCCCCCTCCCCCCCCAAAAGAAAGCAAGGACCATATACACAAGAGAGAGAGAGAGAGAGAGGGGGAGAGAAAAAAAAGAAAAAGAAAGAATAAACAAAAAAGGAAGTCAACAACCAAAAGAGGGTCCTTATATATATATATATACATATACACATATATATATATATACACATATATATATATATATAAAGAGCTGCCAAGGTGCTGGCTGGGCCGGGCTGCAGCTGCTGCAGAGCCTGAAGGAGAAGTTGCTCGGGTTGAGGGTCTACACCCTAAACCCTAAACCCTAAACCCTAAACCCTAAACCCCAAACCCCAAACCCTAAACCCTAAACCCTAAACCCTAAACCCTAAACCCTAAACCCTAAACTTACAAGCCCACACTCTGAGGGTGATGGGACTATTGGGGATTCCTCGGCTTGGGTTTTGGTTCCGCGGTCAGATGAACATCTTCCAAAAAGTAGGGTTTGAGGTGTAGGGTTTAGGGTATAGAGGTTGGTGTTTAGGGTTTAGGGTTCAGGGTTTAGGGTTTAGGGGTTGGGGTTTAGGGGTTTAGGGTTTTAGGGGTGTGGGGGTTAGGGTTTTAGGGTTTAGGGCAATGGGGTTTCTAGGCCCGCCAAACTACTACCCCGATTTTGGGAAGCCACCTATATTGGACGAGTCCAGCAGAACCCTAAACCCTAAACCCTAGACCCTAACCCTAAACTCTAAACCCTAAACCCTAAACCCTTAACCCTCAACCCTAAACCCTAAACCCTAAACCCTACACCCTACACCCTAAACCCTAAACCCTAAACCCTAAACCCTAAACCCTAAACCCTACACCCTACACCCTACAGCCTAAACCCTAAACCCTAAACCCTAAACCCTAAACCCTAAACCCTAAACCCTAAACCCTAAACCCTAAACCCTAAACCCTAAACCCTAAACCCTAAACCCCAAACCCTAAACCTTGCAACCTTTGCCAGGAGCAAGGGATCGAAGCCGAGGCTGGGGAAGCGGCCTAGGTTCCCAACACCCGAAACGCCCAAACCCTGGGTTTAGGGTTTAGGGTTTAGGGTTTAGGGTTTAGGGTTTAGGGTTTAGGGTTTAGGTTTAGGGTTTAGGGTTTAGGGTTTAGGGTTTAGGGTTTAGGGTTTAGGGTTTAGGGGGTTTAGGGCAAACCCCTATACCCTGAACCTTTGAGGGCTTGGTTCAAAAGGGACTGCATGCCATCCTGAACTGATGTCTCGTTCTCCCCATTCATTATCGCACCCTGGTCCGGTTTTGATTCTGGCTGGGTGCATCCGCACAGATTCCCATCGGAGCATACTTTGTCTCTTTGTACAGCTTGTCTGCCCCCCCCCCCCCCACCCCCTTGCCTACTTGAAGGAAGACGGGTAACAATTAGCAGGAACCGGATAGTATTCCCACTGATAACCCTATGTAAAACTGCCTCCAAGTAGTCCCTGTCAACTGAAACCCTAGACCCTAGACCCTAAACCCTAAACCCTAAACCCTAAACCCTAAACCCTAAACCCTAAACCCTAAACCCTAAACCCTAAACCCTAAACCCTAAACCCTAAACCCTAAAAATGTGGCCAGGTGTTCGACAAGCTGCACACTGTAGGACCGGCTCGGAAATCTCCTGGCAAGTTGTGGCTTTCCTAAACCCTAAACCCTAAACCCTAAACCCTAAACCCTAAACCCTAAACCCTAAACCCTAAACCCTAAACCCTAAACCCCAGTATTGCAATTGAAGCTCCACACTGAGCGAAACCCCCTCTAATGCCCCTGCAGCCCTACATTACTGACCGCTCAGGGATTTAGGGTGTATAGGGCTTAGGGTTTAGGGTTTAGGGTGTAGGGTTGAGGGTTTAGGGTTTAGGGTTTCATGCCCTTCAGTAAACAAAAAACTGGACCAGGAGGCACCTGGACGCCGCAAATGAGCTACAGCGGCCACTCGATCGCATCACGTGCGTTGGGCCGGCCGTCTTTTGGCTGAACCCTAAACCCCAAACCCTCAACCCTAAACCCTAAATCCTCAACCGCACCCCTTTCAGGTTCTTCGCTGGGTTCGGAGCCCCCCAATCCTGGACATAAGCTTTGGGATTGAAAGCAGGAGGGTTTCAGGTTCAGGGTCGAAGGTGCTCACATAGCCCTAAACCCCAAACCCTTACCCCGAACTCTGAACCTTAAACCCTGAACCCTAAACCTTAAACAACTCCAAACCCTAAACCTTAATCAGCCCTAAACCCTAGACCCTACACCCTAAACCCTAAACCCTCCCCCTCCCCCAGTGCTTTGTTGAATTTGGGACCCGAAGCCGTCCCAGAAGCCCCTATCCCTAAACCCTAAATAAACCCCAAGCCCCAAACCCTAAACCCTTAACCCTAAGCCCTATAAACCCTAAACCCTAAACCCCAAACCCCAAACCCTAAACCCTAAACCCTAAACCCCCAACCCTAAACCCTAAGCCTCCCAGTCCAGGACTGTCGTTGCACAGTCCGCGGTGGATCAACGGCATCTCCAGCTACGGCCTTTCGGGTGCATGCGGGAGCTGTCTCGGGCTTGGGGTTTAGGGTTTCGGGTTTGGGGTTTGGGGTTTGGGGTTCAGGGTTTGGGTGTAGAGTTTGTGGTCCCCAGACGTAAATACTCGTTTTTGTGTTGCAATTGGCACAAGACCGGACACCGATTTTGGGGGAAAATACCGGATGTTTGAGTTCTCTTAGTGTGCGGCGTGCGTGCAAGATTGTACCTTGAAGCGGTCTATGACCCCAAACCCTAAACACTCAAACCCTAAACCCTACACCCTAAACCCTAAACCCCCTAAGCCTCTTTCGGCTTCTTGCGGTCTATTGTCGTGGGCTTGGGTCGACGCACAGGAAAGATCTTCCCCTGGCCTATCGACGACGACGAAAGCTGGCATTCGAAGCCGGGTGCAGAGGAGGCCCCGGAACCCTGAAACCATAAACCCTAAACCCAAAACCCTAAACCCCAAACCCTAAACCCCAAACCCCAAACCCCAAACCCCAAACCCCAAACCCCAAACCCCCAACCCCAAACCCCAAACCCTAAACCCTACCCTGAAACCCTTGGTGGCCCGGCGGTACCCTTTACCTTTTTTTTTGGTTCCGGGTTCCCTTATAGAGTAACCAACCCCAAAAAGGGGTGCCCTTATTATCACATGGTTACTGGGCTACCCAGAACCATAGGGGTGGTTCAGGGTTTAGGGTTTAGGGTTTAGGTTTTAGGGTTTAGGGGGCACTTTTTGGGGTGTCCTTTGATAAGGTGCCGGCCCAAAAGGGAACCCGAATCTTGTCAACAGATTCTGAAGCCGTCGAGTCTACGCCCGACATACCGTTCGCTTGAGGAATCCAGGAAACTACAAACAATTGCATCTGCAAATCGCTTCTTCGTGTTATAGATCTACATCTATTTCTATATCTGTATCCATACCGGTTTCGGGTGGCTTAGGGTTTAGAGATGAGGGTTTTAGGGTTTTAGGGTCCAGGGTTTAGGGTTCAGGGCTACAAGGGTCTGCTTACAAAAGAGTCGCAGACTTGCAGAGGTCCACAAGTACTTGAATGACTTCGTGGACCAGCACGGGCTACGAGCCTCGGCTTCACGGCCTCAGCTCGGGTGTAGGGTTTCGGGGTTCGGGGTTTAGGGTTTAGGGTGTATAGGTTCTAAGGTTCAAAGTTCAGTGCTTCGGGTTCGTGAACCCCCAAGGCCCTGCGGTGGCAGCAACTCAAAACTCGGAGACGTGCAGTCATCTAAACTATTGTCCCCCTTTTTGGGCGGTATACCCCAAACTCCACTCCAAACCCTAAACCCTAAGCCCTAAACCCTAAACCTTAAACCCTAAACCCTAAACCCTAAACTTCAAACCCTAAACCCCAGGCTCCAAACCCGAGACCCTGAAATAGGAACCAAAAGGGGCATGGGAATGTAGACCAGCGCCCGCATCGCTTCTTCGGGAAGAACAAGGGGGTCGCAAAACCCGAGAAAAGCCTTACATCTAGGCTCTTTGTTAAGGCGCAGGTTTCGGGTTTAGGGCTTCTGGTACGTTACCATAACAAGGGTACCCTTCCCCAGAATCAAGGCAACCCTAAACCCTAAACCCTAAACCCTAAACCCTAAAGACTAAACCCTAAACCCTAAACCCTAAACCCTATACCCTAAACCCTAAACCCTAAACCCTAAACCCTCAACCCTCAACCCTCAACCCTCAACCCTCAACCCTCAACCCTCAACCCTCAACCCTCAACCCTAAACCCTAAACCCTAAACCCTAAACCCTAAACCCTAAACCCTAAACCCTAAACCCCAAACCCCAAACCCCAAACCCTAAACCCTAAACCCTAAACCCAAAACCCTCAACCCTCAACCCTCAACCCTAAACCCTAAACCCCAAACCCAAAACCCTAAACCCTAAACCCTAAACACTAAACCCTAAACCCTAAACCCTAAACCCTAAACCCCCAAAGTCCAGGCTCCAAGATCCACAGCAGCGCCTTCATCACAGAGATCCGCCACTGCTCCCAGTCGCGAACGGCGCGTCTAAAGGCAGCGTCTTAGGGTTTAGGGTTTAGGGTTTAGGGTTTAGGGTTTAAGGCCTTTGAAGGTTGGTTTGAAGGGTTCGTATGCGTACCCTTAGTGAAGGTTGTAACAATCAGTAGGGTTTAGGGTTTAGGGTTTAGGGCTTAGGGCTTAGGGCTTAGGGCTTAGGGTTTAAAGTTTAGGGTTTAGGGCAGGGGTACAGAGTTTGCTGGGAGCCCGAACCCCAGAGCCTGAAGAGGCTCTGAAAATCCCACTGCAGCACGAACCCGGGGACCGACCCCCAATCCTCTGTCCCAAGCCTCAGTGTTGGGATTTTAGGATTCAGGGTTGAGGTCAGTGTTGGGAGTGTATGTCGAGCACTAGGAGACCATGATAAGGTTTAGGGCTTAGGGTTTACTTTGATAGGATTGCAATACCCTGAACAAGTGAGTGGTTGCAGGTACCTATAGTTATCCACAAGCCTACTTGCAAGTACCCATGAACCTGCATTTAGGCGATGCCAGAATCAAACCCTAAACCCTAAGCCCTAAGCCCTAAGCCCTAAGCCCTAAGCCCTAAGCCCTAAGCCCTAAGCCCTAAGCCCTAAGCCCTAAGCCCTAAGCCGTAAGCCCTAAAGCCTAAACCCAACAGTGGCATCTTAACGGTTTGGGGTTCAGGGTGCCGAGACTTTGGGCCTTATACGGTTGAAGCAGATCTTGCTTAGCAATCTGTCCTTCACAGACTCACCCTGCCTTCCAGAGGGCCACAGCCCAAATTCCTAAGGCTTAAGCCCTAAACCACCCCTGGAGTTTTTAGCTGGGTTTAGGGTTTAGGTTTAGGGTTTAGGGTTTAGGGTTTAGGGTTTAGGGTTTAGGGTTTAGGGTTTAGGGTTTAGGGTTTAGGGTTCAGGGTTCAGGGTTCAGGGCCAACGTTTCCGCAACCCGGGCTGGCGAGGTGCAGCTGAAGGGGCAGGAGGTGGAGAGCCCTGGCGAGCTCAGTGCGTAAGCCTTGAAACCCTCCAGTCCTTAGAGCATCAGGCATCACATCAATGTACACATACATGGACCTCTATCCGGCATACCTACATAGCTGTAGCAGCAGTGGTGGAGTACAGATGTAGGTCACGGGTGATATTTCTGGCCAGTTCCGGCCATCCACGCCCGATCCACTACCCGATCCACTGCAACCAATGAGAAAGCAATTTGCAAGAAAACCCTGCAAGAAAACTACAAGCTCTCTGTGAAACAGCCATGCGCCAAGCCCCTTGCAGTGCCCGTTTTGGAGGGAGCTCTCACGAGAATGGGGTCCTAAACGGCACGCAATGCATGGGGTTAAGGTTTAGAGCTTAGGGTTTAGGGACGCCCAAACTAGATCCTAAAGGCCCAGACCCTCGACCCAGATTCGCAAAACGCCGAACCAGACTGATCCTCAAGAGCATGTTGTCAGGATTCTCGTGGGTTTTATGCTTTAGGGACTGTTTTTGTCTTTTTTATAACCTCAACCCCCCCCCCCCAAAAAAAAAAAAGAAATTGAGAATAAACATAATTGAACTAATAATACAAATTGAAAAATAATGAGCCCAGCCTAAACCCTGGATCCTAAGCCCCAAACCCTAAACCCCAAACCCCAAACCTGAAAACCCCGCACCCCCCAAACCCCAAGCCCTTAACACAGGAAGGGGCCCTACACCTTGGTCGTGTTCAGCGCCATGTCGCTCGGGCGCACGAAGCAAGGAAGCCCCCGGCTTCAAAAGTAAGAGCTGCAGGGCCTTGCCTCAACCACGGAAACCCCCATCCCCCTAAACCCCATCCCTAAACCCTATTCCCAAGACCCTAGAACCCCAAACCCCTCCCTAGACCCGAAACCCCTAAACCCCTAAACCCCTAAACCCCTAAACCCCTAAACCCCTAAACCCCTAAACCCCTAAACCCCTAAACCCCTAAACCCCTAAACCCCTAAACCCCTAAACCCCTAAACCCCTAAACCCCTAAACCCCTAAACCCCTAAACCCCTAAACCCCTAAACCCCTAAACCCCTAAACCCCTAAACCCCTAAACCCCTAAACCCCTAAACCCCTAAACCCCTAAACCCCTAAACCCCTAAACCCCTAAACCCCTAAACCCCTAAACCCCTAAACCCCTAAACCCTAAACCCTAATCTAAGAATCTAAACCCTTCAAGGTCTGGCAAGGCGTCGCTGCCCAGAGACTTGGTTCAGCTCCCAAAGAAGCAGGTTTGGGGTTCAGGGTTCAGGGTTTAGGGTTTAGGGTTTGGGGTTTGGGGTTTAGGGTATGTTTTTCGCCGTTCCCATAAAGCCCTAGCCCTCAGCGCACCAGTACGGGCTTCAGAGTTCAGGGATTAGGGAATTGAGGGGTCGGTGCACATGACAGGTACAAGACTTCAATCGATCGATAGCGTGGGCGGCTAAGACCTAGACCCTGAATCCCGAGACCAAACTCTTCCTCGGAATATGAGTGAGGGCCCTTTTGAAGAGGGTTCTCAAAGAGCCCTCCAATAAAGAGGCTGACCAGCTGACCCAAAAAAGTGAAGAAACGCCTCGCATCCCAAAACCCTAAGCCCTGAAAGCCATGGCCCAAGGAATTCCCAACAACAAATTCGAGGGCCAAGTGCTTCACAGCCACGAAGTCAAAGATGAGGCGATGTCGTGGCTCAGGTATTGGGGTTCAGGAATTGAGGGCGTCGGTTTTCAGGCGCGCGGCGTCTCGGTCTTTTGTCGTGGCGAACTCGATCCTTCGCGTTGTAGGCCCTAAACCCTAAACCTTAAACCCTCAAGGGTGTAGGGTTTGACAAGTAGGCTTTAGGGTTTAGGCCTTCAAGGCTCGGGGGCTCTGGGTCTTGGAGCTCGGGGATCAGGATTGGCAGTGGTAGGGTTCCGGTTTGCAAGGGTTTTGGGGGGGTAAATATGGTTTGGAACCCTAGACATGAAACCCTAAACGCTCCTAAGCCCTAAGCCCTAAGCCCTTGCTAAGGTGCCCCTTTCGAGAACTGCTTCTAGAAGAGCCGGAAACCCCAAGCCCTCACCCCCCAGCGTTCAGGGTTTTAGGTAGGGTTTAGGATTCGGGGCTTGGGGTTTTCGGTTTTGGGGGTTGGGGTTTAGGGTTTAGGATTTCAGGGTTTTAGGTTTAGGGTTTAGGGTTTGAGGTTACCACATGCTGGCCAAATGCCCTAAACCCTTCATAGCCCGAAGCCCCAAAGCCAGTCCGGGCCTCCAGTCATTGAAGGCGCGTGTTGGGCCTAGGGTTTAGGGTTTAGGGTTTAGGGTTGAGGGTTTAGGGTTTAGGGTTTAGGGTTTGGGGTTTAGGGTTTAGGGTTTAGGGTTTAGGGTTTGGGGTTTGGGGTTTGGGGTTTGGGGTTTGGGGTTTGGGGTTCAGGGCTCTAAGTCCTAACCCCCAAGATCCCCTGTTGAAAGGGTTTAGGGACGGGTCTGACGGTCCCCCCTAAACCCTAAACCCTAAACCCTAAACCCTAAACCCTAAACCCTAAACCCTAAACCCTAAACCCTAAACCCTAAACCCTAAAACCTACACCCTAAACCCTAAATCTGGGAGCTTACATTGGTTCACCCAGTGCTCCGTGAACGTGTCAAGCTACACTCCTATGTGTGCAATTGACTGCATCGAGGGAGTGTTCTTATGATGCTCCTCGTTGATGGAGACGGGTGCTTGCGACACCGACAAGGAAATTCCTCCATCAACCTGCTGCACGGGCGAAAGGGGGTGTGAAGTGGAACACCCGGTGCTGCAGGTCAAGCGCTCAGTGCTACCTCTGCAAACCTTGGCTGCGGACAGTACAGTGATTAAACCCTAAACCCTAAACCCTAAACCCTAAACCCTAAACCCTAAACCCTAAACCCTAAACCCTAAACCCTAAACCCTAAACCCTAAACCCTAAACCCTAAACCCTAAACCCTAAACCTTGTTTAGTGGGATCTTCAGTGCTCGGCCCGGATGCTCAGTATCTGACATGATACAAGCAACACACGGAATGATTGGCACAATGGGTGCGACATTTCGCTCATTTTGTAAAGGCCGTGAGCTTACTGTTCGACCAAGCCAAGAGAGAGAAGCGACAGAGATCTGCTGCTGTTAGCCCTCTTGTAGGTTTGCAAGTTTCACCTAAACCCTAAACACTAAATCCTACACCCTCATAACCCTAAACCCTAAACCCTAAACCCTAAACCGCGCAAAGGCCCCCCACCCCCCCTAAACGCACCGTGCTTCGGGCTTTGCGCGTTTGAGTTACTAGAGCTTCTGGGGTCTATGGACAGGCCTTTAGTCTGAAGGGTTTAGGGTTTAGGGTTTAGTTTCTAGGGTGTCGGGTTCTGGGTTTAGGGTTTCTAGGGCGGCTCATGAAGCCAAGTGCCTGGGGCAGGTCCTCAAGAAAGTTGTGGCGAAGAACCTGCGCATCCTCATCCTCGGCGGCGGGAAGTCGGGTGTCGCCACGCGGCCGACTCTGTTTGTTTTGGGGGTGGCGGGGGTGGGGGCGGGGGTAGGGTTTAGGGACATAAGTGCCCCATCTGCAACCCATCCGGTGTTCCCTGGTCAACCCTAAATCCTAAACCCTAGACCATAAACCCTAAACCACCCTAAACCCGCTGCTACACGTCGGAGTGCGCAATCGCGCACTCCAACGTGTGGTAACGCGTCCCTTCTCCCGGTGTCTTGTATGGACCCTATACCCAAAAACGTGCAAAACGTCTGAAGTTCTCCAGGGAGCGTTCATCCCATGAACATTTCCGTGGCATGCTGCTCCAACACCTCACTTGTCCAAGGACATGATTCAAGCCTGTCGAAAGATGAGCTGCAGTAACATGACCTGGCTCATGCGCGCTCCATACTGGCCCGGAACCCAGATGTGGAGGGGGTTACGAGCTTTGGCGGCGTAGGACCTTGTGTCTTGGGAACAGAGCTTCCTCGTCCAGCTTTAGTAGGTCGGGGTACATCAGCTGCCCTGGGCCAGCCCATTCGTCACACACCCTTTGCCTCCTTCCTAGGCCTACCCGAACCCACCCTACCCATCCCGATGAAAGAGGACGCGCATCCTCTGGCAACGTGGACCCCCTAAAAAGGGCGCGACGCTACTCCAGCCATTCCTGATCGAAACCGAGGTCCCTGGAAGTAACACCCTAGCCGGCCCTATTCGCTCGTGTATGGAGAACCCCAACCAAAAGAAAGAAGCAGAAGAAGAAGACGAAGAAGCAAGAAGCAAGAATAATAATAATAAGAAGAAATCTCACAATCATGATAAGCAGAAGAAGAAGAAGCCAGAAGCCGAAGACGACGCAAGAAGACGAAGAAGACAAATAAGAAGAATAAGAAGAAGAAGACGAAGAAGAAGAAGCACAAAAAGAAGAAGAAGAAGAATCCTTCCACTCCTCTTTTCGCGAGCAACATGGCTTACAAAAGAGTCTTGCACATACAAAAGAGTCTTGAACGCGCGACGAAGAAAGGCAAGGGAAGCCACAACCCCTAAACCCAAAACCCTAAGCCCTAAATCCCTAAATCCCATACCCTAAACCCCAAACACTAAACCCCAAAAAGAGGCAGTAATCGCTGAGCACGCGAGGCCTTGTGCAAGGGTCAAGGTTTGGGGTTTAGGGTTTGGGGTTTAGGGTGTAGGGTTTAGGCGTTAGTTGAGGAAACGAGTGAGAACTATGTGAGCCTGAAACTTTTTTTGAACCACTTAGGTTGCCCAAAATCCAAAACCCCTCACCGTTGCCCTAACCCCTAAACCCTAAACCCTAAACCCTAAACCCTAACCCCTAAACCCTGAATCCCGGCCACAATCCTTCCCAAAGCCCAGGTTTATGCGCCACGAGGCAATTTTCCACAGGCGCCCATTGGCCTATTCATAATACAATTTCGTGCACTAGTTTACAAAATTACACTCTAGGGGCGCTTTTTTGTTTACTCTGTCATCCTGATATGTTTTGAGGGTGCGAAAAGCTCGAAAGATATAGTCTGTACAAGAGGCTGTTCCCCACACCCTTGCACTCATGACTCAGTTTCTACCTGTGTTGCAGCTCCCTGTCGCCTGTTTGTTGGGAGCTTAGGGGGCTTCAGGTGAACTTCATTTTATGAAGTTTAAGTTTAAGGTTTCAGGGTTTAGGGTTGGGGCGGGGCTCTACCATCATTTGCAGGCCTCTACTATGACAGAAATGCTCGCCGGTAACGGGGCTTGTAACGGGGCTTGTAACGGAAACTGTAACGGAAAGGGGCGGAGCTGTAACGGACTTGTCGCGGAGCTGTAACGGAGTCGTATCGGAAGGCTGCAACGGAGCGCTACCGGCTGCAGCGATGCTGTAGCGGAAGCTGTAACGGAGCCGTAGCAGAAGCAGCAACTTGATAACGGACCTGTAACGGAACTGTAACGGAGCTGTACAACTGAGCTGTAATGGAGATGTAACGGAGCTGTAACGGAGATGTAACGGAGCTGTAACGGAGCTGTATAACTGAGCTGTAACGGAAGCTGTAACGGAGCTGCAGCGGAGGTGCATCGGAGCTGTAATGGAGCTGTAACGGAGCTGTCACGGAAACTGTAACGGAAGCTGTAACGGAGCTGTAACGGAGGCGCAACGGAGTTGTAACGGAGCTGTAACGGAAGCTGTAACGGAGCTGTAACGGAGGTGCAAGGGAGCTGTAACGGAGCTGTAACGGAGGTGCATCGGAGCTGTAACGGAGCTGCAACGGAACTGTAACGGAAGCTGTAACGGAACTGGAACGGAAGCTGTAACGGAGGTGCAACAGAGTTGTAACGGAGCTCTAGTGGAAGCTGTAACGGAGGTGCAACGGAGCTGTAACGGAACTGTAGCAGTTGCTGTAACGGAGCTGTAACGGAGGGCCCACAGTGGGTAGCGCAAATCCCATTGTACATGATGGTAGAGCCCACCCCCAAGTTTAGGGGTTGGGGTTTAGGGGTTTGGGGGTTTTAGGGTTGAGGGTTAAGGGATTTCAGGGTTTAAGGGGAGTCCTGGGGAGCTTAAGGTCTAGGGGGTGTAGGGTTTAGGGGTTTAACCTGGGGGGGCTCAAGGATGTTGAAGGATTAGGGGTTTAGGGTTTAGGGTTTAGGGTTTAGGGTTTAGGGTTTAGGGCTAGGGATCCACGCTCAAGGGTTGAGGGATCAGGCAGTTTAGGGATTCGGGATCACGGGGTTTGGGATGTTTGGAGGATGGGTTATGGCTCAGGGATGAGAGATTAAGGGACTGCAGGGTTGCGTTTTTGAGGGATTTGGGATGAAGGAGGAATTCGGGATTAGCGGGGTTAGGTGTTAAAAGGTTCAGGGTTAAGGGTTTAGGGTGTAGGGTTTTAGATGTAGGGGGTTTCATACAAAGAGCATGTTCTGGGGTTCCTGCGTTTTGAGTTGTTGTAAGTTGTTGTATTATTTGGGGAGAGGGATAAAGTCGGGGAAATGGAGATGTACATGTTGAGCAGTGCGAACAGAAAGGATGACGAGAAGTTGGTGTTGCAGAAAGAAAGCCCCTTTTGGGTTGCTTACAACATCAAGGAGTCCGAGGACGGCGTGATCGATTTTGGACAGCCGCGCTTCCGCACAAAAGAGAACATGGTCGAGAAGGGTTGGCACTCATGGGAGATGTACGACATTAAGTCCGGACAGTGGGCAGGCGATCTTCAGTGCTCGACTGAGTGGTCGTAATGACGACGCCCGTAGCCATAGAGATCTAACAGGAATGGCTTTTGAACAGTAGCCGCAAGGGGAATAATTCTTCTCAAGGCCCTAGTAGTGAAGCTGCTTCGTGCGGTGACACTCCCCTAAGCCCGTAAACCGTTAACCCTAAATGACCCCTAAACCCCTGAACCCCTAGTGGGTTAAGGGTTTGGGGTTTGGGGTTTAAATTTATGGTTTAGGGTCGCCCATAAGCCCCTAAGCCCCTACACCCTCCCCTCATAGGGGCGCTCTCCTCGGCAAGCTGCGGGCGATGCTGGTGGTGGCCGTCCTCCCCCTCTTCATCGCAACGCCCAGGCGCTGGGGCTGAGTTCGCCGGGCTGAGGCTGCTGCTTTGGGATGCTCCCCCCTATACCAGCAGTCCTTCATAGGGATTCTAGTACCCTATTCTCATCCATATAAAGGACTGTTAGTCCTTAATTTTAGCGGGATTTAAGAGGGGGGATTGTTGTTCATATGTCATGGACAGTTGTGGCCAAAAAAACACCTCAACAGCCTTTGGACTCAAGCTTTCCTGGCAAAATAAAACAACCAATTCGGAAGTTATTTTTACATCAAAGAATCCACATTTTCTGGCAAATGACGATCCTGAAATTGCAGTTACTATCTAGAAAGTCCAGCGTAAAAAAACAAAGCTCGAAATTATTGAGGAAGCGGGCAGCCTCAGAAAAGGGCATGGCGTAGCGTGATACAGGAAGCAAGTACCTTAAATTAAATGTAACGGATTATATGAATCCCTTTTATTCTTAGGTCCCGAGGGAGCTATGAATTGTTGGGTTTGGGGTTTAGGGCTGAGGGCTTAGGGTTTTTGGGAGTATCTTTCGTGGTGGCAACTATCTCAAGCATTTTCAGTCGGTGGGCTCTGCTGAGGGGAGGTGGAGGGCTGGGCTGCAATGCTATATTGCACCAACTGCCCGACCTGGATATCCGATCCTCAGTCCGAACCCTAAACCCTAAACCGTAAGCCCTAAACCCTAAACCCTAAACCCTAAACCCTAAACCCTAAACCCTAAACCCTAAACCCTAAACCCTAAACCCTAAACCCTAAACCCTAAACCCTAAACCCTAAACCCTAAACCCTAAACCCTAAACCTGTCTACTCCCCGCATCCTGAGTCGCTGCCGCCAGTGCCCACATTTCTGCCAGTGTTGGCCATTGTACGTAGGCCCCCACGCACCCCGACTTAGAGCCCTTCTTCACCTGGTTTTCTTGCATAATACATCCTCAGCCCTGAGCTTCAGGCCCTAAACCCTAAACCCTAAACCCTAAACCCTAGACCCTAGACCCTAAACCCTAAACCCAGAACCCAAAAGGTTCTCCAAGACATGATCCGCTCCTATCACATTTTCTGGAAGACATATTCTTTCCCTCACCCAAAAGGTTCTTCAAGACATGGTCTTGCCCCATCAAAAAGTTCACCACAAAATAGCACTTATAAGTTCGTCTTTTTCAGGCCCATTTCTTTGCCGAAACCAGACCAGCAAAGACACTTATAAAGCCTTAGTGTTCAGTGAGTTGCGTGCATCAGCTCTCGCCTTGGTTGAGCCTCAGTAGAGTTCAGTTCGCATGACCCCTGAACCCCTAAACCTAAGGCCCTAGTCCTCGAACCACGGAAGGATCGGCATGTTCCTGGCGTGGTTGATGGGCCACCTTGCTGCACACATTGGTTCAGGGTTTGGGGTTTTGGGTTTAGGGTTTGGGATATGGGGTTTAGGGTTTGGGGTTTGGGGTTTAGGGTTCGGGGTTTGGGGTTTAGGGTTTAGGGTTTAGGGTTCAGGGTTTAGGGTTCAGGGTTTAGGGTTTAGGGTTTAGGCTTTAAGGTTTGGGGTTTGGGGAGCAGGGGTTACAGAGTCGAGAGCCGCAGCGAAGTTTGGAAGTGGAGTGCTCCCATAGGATACCTGGTTACAAAGCTGACTTCGGATCACACACGCCCAAGCTTCCAATCATCGTGAAGGAACCCTAAACCCTAACCCTGAACCCTAAACCCTAAGCCCTCAACCCTAAACCCTAAACCCTAAACCCCAAACCCTAAACCCTAAACCCTAAACCCTAAACCCTAAACCCTAAACCCTAGACCCTAGACCCTAGACCCTAGACCCTGGACCCTAGACCCTAGACCCTAGACCCTAAACCCTAAACCCTGAACCCTAAACCCTGAACCCCCACATTTCCACCCCGTTGAGCCCTTGAGCTCCACAAAGGCGTCCTCGTTCAGCCTGCGAAGAAGGGCCTTCCGGCGCACTTCGACGCCAGCCGATTCCACCTGGGTTTCTTGGCTCCACCACGGGGTTCTTGGGGGTTTAGGGTTTAGGGTTTAGGGTTTACCACAAGAAATGATCCTCCCCCCTCCCCGCCCCTCCCCAGGCATCGTGGACAGGAGCCAGGAGGCCTTCATCGAGAAGGCCCCAAGACGATAGCGAAACTTTGGACCCCTCACCCTCCCCCCCCCCCCCTAGCACCCCAGCAAAACCCGAAACCTTAAACCCTTAGCCCTTACGACTAACACCCCTGAAAGCTTGAAAGACCCGAAGCGCACCCCGCCCCACCCTCCCACCCTAAAGCGGAAAGCGTGGGATCTGCAGGCCGGAGGGGTTCTCAAGTAGGGTTTAGGGTGTAGAGTGTAAGGTTTGCTGGCGACTGTTAGGCCCTTTCGGGTCTCTAAATCTACGAGGAATATACTGCGACGGTCCAAACCCTGAGCCGCGGTAGTTTAAGGCTTTAGGGGCTCAGGCAAAGTGCGCACAGCAATCGCTGGGAGCACGATCAGCACGAACATGTCCAGTTGTATCACTGGGGTCGCTTTCAGGTGTGGGAATGAACGCTGCTGCGTTGTACTTTACCCTGAAGCGGCCGCAGCTTAAGAACTCCCAAGCCTAAGCCCTAAACGGACCTTAATACTTTCTGGCTCCCTCCCCCCGAACCCAAGAATCCCAAAGCGCAAGCTACATCCTGAAAACTCTAAAACCCCGAAAGCCCTAAACCCGATATAAGCTCCAAAAGCCTTTACCCCCCCCCCCCCCCCCCACCAAAAAAAAAAAAATCAAGCCCTCGAAGCTTAAACACCCTGAACCCAGAGACCGAAACTCTAAACCGTTTTCGGCAGGCCGAGCCACGATTCGGGGAGCCCAAGAGCCTGGAAAAGGCTTCTTGAAGGGGTGGGTGGGTCAAGGCGTAGGGTTTAGGATTTAGGGCTTAGGGCTTAGGGCTTAGGGCTTAGGGTTTAGGGTTTAGGGTTTAGGGCTTAGGGCTTGGGGCTTCGATGGGGTGGGTGGAGATGTTGTGAGGTGGGTTTGGAATAGGGGTCATGGGCCGAAGACTTTCAAGTAAACCTTGAAGCCCTAAACCCTGACACCTAAACCTTGCAGTGGAATCTGGGATCTCGGGATTTAAACCCTAAACCCCAAACCCCAAGCCCCAAACCCCAAACCCCAAACCCCAAACCCCAAACCCTAAACCCTAAACCCTAAGTTTCTGAGAGGTATTTTCAGGCCATTGACGGGTCTTTGGGCTCACGGGTCTTGTGGGTTAATGTGGCTCTGTTTTTAGTTAAGGAATATAGGGTTTAGGGTTTAGGGCTTTAGAAGGGACCCTTACTCTTATTCCCCGATATACCCCCCACACATACATACACGTATGTATATATACATACATGCATACATACACACACACACACACACACACACACACCTTGTAGAGTCCCCTTATAAGGATCCCTCATTTAGTCCCTTGACATAGGGCTTTTCACTGACGTCATCCTCATCCTCATCCCTCATCCACATCCCGTGTCCTCGTCCTCATTCTCACCCTCATCATCCTCGGTTTCGGGTTTGGGGTTTAGGATTTAGGGTGTAGGATTTGGGGTTTCACGGTTCAGGGTCTTTTGCCATCGCTCGTGCTCTTGCTCTTAACCCCCTTACTCTCACTCCTCGTGCCTTTACTCTTTTCGTTTTTGTATTCGAGCTTCTGAAAGCGCTTATAGAGCTCAAAGGGTATTTAGGGTCAGGGTGTTGCGGTGCTTGGGATTCTGAGGCATCGCTTGATGGTTCGAAGCCGAAGCCCGAAGCCTAAAGGGGCCAATCCCCGAAAGCCTCGAAGCCTTCAGAGCCTTCAGACACGAAACCCGTAACCCGAAACCCGTAACCCGAAACCCGTAACCCGTAACCCAAAACGCTAAACCCTAACCCTAAACCTTCACCAAAAGACCAACCTTGCTTGTGCCTGCTCGCGGGCAATGCTCCCGCGAAGGACGGCATGTTGCTGGAGTCGGGGGAGAAGTTGCCATGTGCAGCTAGACTTTCACTGGGCTTAGGGGTTTGGGGTTTAGGGTTTAGGGTTTTGTCGGGTTTGTTTTCTCAGGGTACGGATTCAAGATCAACCTAATTAGTTCAGACTCTTCAAACCCTTCCTAAAGGACGCCAGAGTAGGCGCGAAGCCTCATCTTTCTAATTTTCCTCTTTTCTTTCGGCCTTGGGCTTATAGGTTCTGGTGGGGGTTTTGGAACCTTAAACTCTAAGCCGTCTAAACCTCGAACCGAGCTCCAGAAGCCTCAAATCCTGAAGTCCCTTGCATACCCCGAAGAACCCCACACCTCAGACCCTGAGCCCTCAACCCACCCAGCACCATCGGAAGTCGATATACCCTAACCCTAGACCCTAACCCTAAACCCAAAACCCAAAAAGAACCCTGTACCCTAAACCCTGATACCCGTAATCCCTTGCGGCACCCAGGATGTCGTTGTCTACGCAACGGGTTACGACACGGGCTTCGACGACATCCGGACCGTGAAAGATGGCCAAGAGGACGGTTCCATAGGGTTTAGGTTTTAGGGTTTAGGGTTTAATTATGCTTCAGGGTTAGGGGTTTAGGGGGTTAGGGTTCAGGGTTTGGAGTTCAGGCTTGGGTTTAGGGGGACTCTGTAAGGCTTAGGGTTCAGGTCTAGGGTTTGGGCCGGAGGGGAAGGGCTTTATAGGGTTTGATTTAGCATCTACAGTTTAGCTTGTAGGCTGGGTTTTGCCAACGGAGTTGCTCGGGGGCGTGATACTTGGGCTTACAGGGTTCTCAGGTTTTGTTTGTTGAAGGCCTTTCGGGTTGATTCGGGCTCAAAGGGCCTGCAGGCTCTTCTAGGAGGGCCATGAGCTCCTGAGCCCTCGAGCCCTCAAGCCATCTCACACCCCAAAAATGCATTCGGTTGCCAATGCACCAGGCACTCTAAACCCGAAACCCGAAACCCTAAACCCCAAACCCCAAACCCTAAACCCTAAACCCTAAACCCTAAACCCTAAACCCTAAACCCTAAACCCTAAACCCTAAACCCTAAACCCTAAACCCTAAACCCTAAACCCTA
>CAJNDS010001258.1:0-22500 GCA_905221605.1 Symbiodinium natans | reverse complement strand
TAGTAGTAGTAGTAGTAGTAGTAGTAGTAGTAGTAGTAGTAGTAGTAGTAGTAGTAGTAGTAGTAGTAGTAGTAGTAGTAGTAGTAGTAAGTAGTAGTAGTAGTAGTAGTAGTAGTAGTAGTAGTAGTAGTAGTAGTAGTAGTAGTAGTAGTAGTAGTAGTAGTAGTAGTAGTAGTAGTAGTAGTAGTAGTAGTAGTAGTAGTAGTAGTAGTAGTAGTAGTAGTAGTAGTAGTAGTAGTAGTAGTAGTAGTAGTAGTAGTAGTAGTAGTAGTAGTAGTAGTAGTAGTAGTAGTAGTAGTAGTAGTAGTAGTAGTAGTAGTAGTAGTAGTAGTAGTAGTAGTAGTAGTAGTAGTAGTAGTAGTAGTAGTAGTAGTAGTAGTAGTAGTAGTAGTAGTAGTAGTAGTAGTAGTAGTAGTAGTAGTAGTAGTAGTAGTAGTAGTAGTAGTAGTAGTAGTAGTAGTAGTAGTAGTAGTAGTAGTAGTAGTAGTAGTAGTAGTAGTAGTAGTAGTAGTAGTAGTAGTAGTAGTAGTAGTAGTAGTAGTAGTAGTAGTAGTAGTAGTAGTAGTAGTAGTAGTAGTAGTAGTAGTAGTAGTAGTAGTAGTAGTAGTAGTAGTAGTAGTAGTAGTAGTAGTAGTAGTAGTAGTAGTAGTAGTAGTAGTAGTAGTAGTAGTAGTAGTAGTAGTAGTAGTAGTAGTAGTAGTAGTAGTAGTAGTAGTAGTAGTAGTAGTAGTAGTAGTAGTAGTAGTAGTAGTAGTAGTAGTAGTAGTAGTAGTAGTAGTAGTAGTAGTAGTAGTAGTAGTAGTAGTAGTAGTAGTAGTAGTAGTAGTAGTAGTAGTAGTAGTAGTAGTAGTAGTAGTAGTAGTAGTAGTAGTGGTAGCAGTAGTAGTAGTGGTAGTGGTAGTGGTAGTGGTAGTCGTAGTAGTAGTAGTAGCAGCAGAAGTAGTAGCGGTGGTAGTAGTAGTAGTCGTCGTCGTCGTAGTAGTGGTCGTCGTAGTAGTAGTAGTCGTCGTAGTAGTAGTAGAAGCAGGAGTAGTAGCAGTAGTAGCAGTAGCAGAACAGCAGTCGTCGTAGAAGAAGTAGTAGTAGTAGTAGTAGTCGTAGTGGTAGTAGTAGTAGTAGTAGTAGTAGTAGTAGTACTTGTAGTACTAGTAGTATTAGTAGTACTAGTAGTACTAGTAGTACTCGCAGTACTAGTAGTACTAGTAGTACTAATTGTACTAGTAGTACTCGAGTAGTACTAGTAGTACTAGTAGTACTAGTAGTACTAGTAGTAGTAGTAGTAGTAGTAGTACTACTACCACTACTACTAGTACTACTACTACTACTACTACTACTACTACTACTACTACTACTACTACTACTACTACTACTACTAGTACTACTCGTACTAGTAGTAGTAGTAGTAGTAGTAGTAGTAGTAGTAGTAGTAGTAGTAGTTGTAGTAGGAGTAGGAGTAGTAGTAGTAGTAGTAGTAGTAGTAGTAGTAGTAGTAGTAGTAGTAGTAGCAGTCGTAGTAGTAGTAGTAGTAGTAGTAGTAGTAGTAGTAGTAGTAGTAGTAGTAGTCGTCGTAGTCGTAGTGGTAGTAGTAGTAGTAGTAGTAGTAGTAGTAGTAGTAGTAGCAGCAGCAGTAGCAGTAGCAGTCGTAACAGTAATAGTAGTAGTAGTAGTAGTAGTAGTAGTAGTAGTAGTAGTAGTAGTAGTCGTCGTCGTCGTCGTCGTGGTAGTAGTAGTAGTAAGTAGTAGTAGTAGTAGTAGTAGTAGTAGTAGTAGTAGTAGTAGTAGTAGTAGTAGTAGTAGTAGTAGTAGTAGTAGTAGTAGTAGTAGTAGTAGTAGGTAGTAGTTAGTAGTAGTAGTTAGTAGTAGTAGTAGTCGTTAGTAGTAGTTAGTAGTAGTAGTAGTAGTAGTAGTAGTAGTAGTAGTAGTAGTAGTAGTAGTAGTAGTAGTAGTAGTAGTAGTAGTAGTAGTAGTAGGTAGTCGTAGTCGTAGTGGTAGTAGCAGTAGTCGTAGAGGATAGTTTGAAGGCTTGCAAAAGGCTTTCAGGACTTCCAAAATTATTCACGAAGCCATTTGCTCAAAGGCTTCGCGCACTTCTTTGGAAACGCTGCAGCTCGGAAATGTTCCCAAAAAGGCCTGTCAAATGAAGGTCTTTAAAGGCAACTTCCGAAAATGCACCCCCCGGGGTTCGAGCCCGGGGCCTCGGGTCACAAGCTCAATCGTTTTGCCACTAGGCCATTTGGTTTGTGCCTCTTCAGCGTCGAAGAAGCAAATAATCGAGATTGAAGCTTGAGATTGAGCTTTTTGGGCCCGGCTCGGGTCCCGATCGCGTTTTCCCAATTTGTCCTTTTCGGACTTGCGTCATGGGGACTCCCCAAACCCCGTCAGTGGGCCTTCTTCAAGCCGTTCTGAAAGCCCTCGGGACCCCAAACAGACTCGGCACGTTTTGATCAACAGGAAGTAAAGAAGTCCAAGTGGCTCAAAGCCTTTGCAAGGATATTTTGAAGGCTTGCAGAAGGTAATTAACAAGCCTTGCTGAAGCCGTTTCGGGACCCTCCAAGCCGCAATTGGAAAGCGCTGTATGAGTTAATCGGGAATTGGCACATTTGGATCAAATCCTGATGCAGGGACCTTTTGGGACCTTCCAAAAGCCTTCAGAAAGCCATCTACAAGGCTTGTCCAAGTGGCTCAAAGCCTTTGCAAGGATATTTTGAAGGCTTGCAGAAGGTAATTAACAAGCCTTGCTGAGGCCGTTTTGGGAGTTTCGGGACCCTCCAAGCCGCAATTGGAAAGCGCTGTGTGAGTTCATTGGGAATTGGCGCATTTGGATCAAATCCTGGTGCAGGGACCTTTTGGGACCTTCCAAAAGCCTTCGTAAAGCCATTCACAAGGCTTTTGTCCAAGTGGCTCAAAGCCTTTGCAAGGATATTTTGAAGGCTTGCAGAAGGCTTTAACAAGCCTCGCTGAAGCCGTTTTGGGAGTTTCGGGACCCTCCAAGCCGCAATTGGAAAGCGCTGTATGAATTAATTGGGAATTGGCACATTTGGATCAAATCCTAATGCAGGGACCTTTTGGGACTTTCCAAAAGCCTTCAGAAAGCCATTTACAAGGCTTGTCCAAGTGGCTCAAACCCTTTGCAAGGATATTTTGAAGTCTTGCAGAAGGCTTTAACAAGCCTCGCTGAAGCCGTTTTGGGAGTTTCGGGACCCTCCAAGCCGCAATTGGAAAGCGCTGTATGAGTTCATTGGGAATTGGCACATTTGGCTCAAATCCTAATGCAGGGACCTTTTGGGACTTTCCAAAAGCCTTCAGAAAGCCATTGACAAGGCTTGTCCAAGTGGCTCAGAGCCTTTGCAAGGATAATGTGAAGGCTTGCAGAAGGCTTTAACAAGCGTCTGGACCTTCCAAGCCGCAATTGGTAAGGTTTGTATGAGTTCATTGGGAATGGGCACATTTGGATCAAATCCTGGAGTAGGGGACCTTTTGGGACCTTGCAAAAGCCTTCGCAAAGCCATTTACAAGGCTTGTCCAAGCGGCTCAAAGCCTGCGCAAGGATATTTTGAAGGCTTGCAGAAGGCTTGAAGGCTTTAACAAGCCTTGCTGAAGCGGTTTTGGGAGTTTCGGGACCCTCCAAGCCGCAATTATAAGCGCTGTGTGAGTTCATTGGGAATTGGCGCATTTGGATCAACTCCTGGTGCAGGGGCCTTTTGCTTTGGAGACCCGAAGCTTGGAGCTAGCTTTTTTAAAGGTTCTCAGGCCGAGGCCCGCATTAATCGAGGGCCACGAATTAATCGGGTGGGCCAGGGGCCGAAAAGGGATACCCTTAGAAACCTTGGGAAAATGGTTTTTCTAGATAGATTTTGAATTAAAAACCATCTGTTCCTGAAGGCTTGGGATTTTGGAATTTTGTGGCTGCTGCTTGCTTGCTTTGGAGACCCGAACCCGAAGCTTGGAGCTGGCTCTTTTAAAGGTTCTCAGGCCGAGGCCCGCATTAATCGAGGGCCACGAGTTAATCGGGTGGGCTAGGGGCCGAAAAGGGATACCCTTAGAAACCTTGAGAAAATGGTTTTTCTAGATAGATTTTCAATTCAAAACCATCTGTTCCTGAAGGCTTGGGATTTTGGAATTTTGTGACTGCTGCTTGCTTGCTTTGGAGACCCGAAGCTTGGAGCTGCCTTTTTTCAAGGTTCCCAGGCCGAGGCCCGCATTAATCGAGGCCGAAAAGGGATATCCTTAGAAACATTGAGAAAATGGTTTTTTAGATGGATTTTCAGTTCAAAATTATCTGTTCCTGAAGGCTTGGAATTTTGTAATTTTGGGGCTGCTGCTTGCTTTGGAGGCTCGAAGCTTGGAGCTGGCTTGTTTAAAGGTTCCCGGGCCGAGGCCCGCATTAATCGAGGCCGAAAAGGGATATCCTTAGAAACATTAAGAAAATGGTTTTGTAGATGGATTTTCAATTCAAAATTATCTGTTCCTGAAGGCCTGGAATTTTGTAATTTTGGGGCTGCTGCTTGCTTTGGAGACCCGAAGCTTGGAGCTAGCTTTTTTAAAGGTTCTCAGGCCGAGGCCCGCATTAATCGAGGGCCACGAATTAATCGGGTGGGTCAGGGGCCGAAAAGGGATACCTTTGAAACCTTGGGAAAATGGTTTTTCTAGATAGATTTTCAATTCAAAACCATCTGTTCCGGAAGGCTTGGGATTTTGGAATTTGTGGCTGCTGCTGCTTGCTTTGGAGGCTCGAAGCTTGGAGCTGGCTTGTTTAAAGGTTCCCGGGCCGAGGCCCGCATTAATCGAGGGCCACGAATTAATCGGGTGGGTCAGGGGCCGAAAAGGGATACCTTTGAAACCTTGGGAAAATGGTTCTTCTAGATAGATTTTCAATTCAAAACCATCTGTTCCGGAAGGCTTGGGATTTTGGAATTTTGTGGCTGCTGCTGCTTGCTTTGGAGGCTCGAAGCTTGGAGCTGGCTTGTTTAAAGGTTCCCGGGCCGAGGCCCGCATTAATCGAGGGCTGCGAATTAATCGGGTGGGCCAGGGGCCGAACAGGGATACTCTTAGAAGCCATGAGAAAACGGTTTTTAAAGATAATTCAGGCTTGGGATTTTCTTATTGCTGCTTGTTTTGGTAGTTAGAATCGGAAGTAGTGGCAGTAGTAGTCGTCGTCGTCTTTTGCAGCATGAGTGGGAGCCATGCTAGCTGATTGGTGAGAGCACTTGGAGATGAGCTCGCAGCAAACATAAGGATCATCGTGTCACCCTTACAACATCCTCATGAGGGCACGTCCGGTCTAATCGGGAGGGGAGTTCCCTATAGTTGAGGGTTTGGGGTTTAGGGCTCGAGGGCTTTCGCGGTCCCAAGCGTATCATCCTCAAAAAAGTGTACATGAGGGCAGGTCCGGTCCGATCGGGGGGGGAGTTCACTAGTTGAGGGTTTGGGACTTAGGGCAGTAGAGTCACAAGCATGTCATCCTCAAAAGAAATCTCTTGGAATCTACTTGAGGGCAATTCCGACCCAATCGGTGGGGGGAGTTCACTAGTTGAGGGTTTGGGGTTTAGGGGTTTGGGGCTTGAGGGCTCGCACACATCTCATCCTAAAAAAAAATCACATGAGGCCAGGGCCGGTCTAATCGGGGGGGTTGACTAATCGGACGGGCGGGCATTTTCGGGAGGTGGACCGGTCTAATCCGGGGGTATTATTAATACGTTACGAACATTAAACCCTAAACCCTAAACCCTAAACCCTAAACCCTAAACCCTAAACCCTAAACCCTAAACCTAAACCCTAAACCCTAACCCTAAACAAGGAGTTTCCTTGTTTGGAGGGTTGTGGCCCCAGTCTATGGGGCTCTGGCCCTCTGGCCGGCTTCATGCTTTAGGCCCCCTTGGGTTTGGGGTTGAAGAAGTTGAGGGTTTAGGGTTTAGGGTCTAGGGTTTAAGAGGTTTAAGAGGTTTAGGGTTTTGGGTGAGGGTTTCAAGCCGGCTTCCCTTCCAGCGTTTTTTTTAAACGCATGGTCCCCAATCTTGCAGCGCCGGCCTCATGCAGAGCGCAGAGATGCTTTGAGCTCGGAGGCCTTTACGCAAGAGTACCTGTTCATGTTCGCGGACTTCGTTCGTGGCGGGGTGCTGCTCCCTGGTGGCCACAGCATCCCTAAACCATAAAAGCGCTCAACCCTAAGCCCTCAACCCGAAAACCCTAAAACCCTAAACCCTAAACGCTAAACCCCAAACCCTAAGACCTGCGAACGGTGATAGCAAGCCCGATGTCCAGCGAGCCCTGAACCCGAAGCTACTTAGGGTTTCGGGTTTGGGGTTTATAGGGTTTACGGTTCCGCTGATCTGACTACGCAATTTGGGATCACGAACGAAAGGCGATGAACAGTCATAGCATCAGCGCCCCAAAGCCCCACGAGCTACACGCAGGGTTAGCGTTTAGGGTTTCGGAGGCCAGTTGATCAAACGTTTTGGGTTGTTTCTGTGTATCCTAAACCCTATAAACCCTAAGCCAACCCTAAACCCTACAGCAAACATGGAGACCCTCGCAGGGCTCCCATAAAAGGTTGGATCCGCAACCCCAGCCTCTTTCGGCCACGAACCCTGAGGCCCATATCCTGGCTACTCAGAGGCCAGGTGCTATGGAGCTGCTGGGTTTATGGTTCAAGAGTTTAGGGTGTAGAGTTGAAGTTTTGGTTGAGGGTTCAAGAGCTTCGAGAGTTCAAGGGTTCGAGGTTTCAAGGGGTTTAAAGGGTTAAGGGTTCTCAGGGTTCGAGAGTTCAAGGGTTCAAGGGTTCACCCATCTCCCTTCCCAAGCAGTAGACCTTAAAGCCGAATTTAGGGTTTAGGGTTTAGGGTTAAGGGTTAAAGCCGAAACCCTCCGCAACCTCATCTCTGGCTCCCCTGCAGCAATCTGGGAGCTCTTCGTCAGCAACCTCTACCGCCCCCTGCCGCTTTCCGTCGGCACGCCGCCTGGCCTTGTTGAAAACCCTAAACCCTAAACCCTAAACCCTAAACCCTAAACCCTAAACCCTAAACCCTAAACCCTAAACCCTAAACCCTAAACCCTAAACCCTAAACCCTAAACCCTCGTTAAATATCTACCTGGGTAGCCCCCTTATAAAGTAACCAACCAAAAACAGGGCGCCATTATTACAATATTGTTAATGGGCTACCAGCTATGTTTCTTTAGGGTTGAGGGTTTAAGGGACCAAGGGTTTAGAGTTTAGGGAACAACTTCACCTAAGTTTTCGGAGCCACTGCTTTCTCTACCCACCTTAGATTCGGGGTTCAGGGTTTAGGGTTGAGGGTTTGGGTTTTTGGCGGAGCCTTAGGGAGTGGTACCGGTGGTATTTGGGGGCTACTCGGTTCTATCTAGGGACATTTGAACATCAGTTCCGCACCCCAAACCCTAAACCCTAAACCCTAAACCCCAAACCCTAAGCCCTAACCCTAAGAGGAACCATAATTTGGAGAACTAGCCGACAACCTCAGGCACATCTGGCGGGTCCCTCACTCTACCGTTTCCTTGTATTTCGGGCTGAAGGTTCACTCCTAAACCCTAACCTTAAAACAAGAAACAGGACAGGAACGAAGGCAGGGATCCGAGTCGAAAGGCTAGGACCCGGAGTAGGCCCTGATTTCATTTTTTGGGTTTAGAGTTTAGGGTTTAAACCCTAAAACCCTCAGTCTCAACCCTCAACCCCTTACATGCGAAGCTCAGGCGCCTGCCTTGGTTGGGAGGTGCCCCGTACAGCTGACGCGGCACCGAGTTTTCCACCCGCTTTCGCCGGTAGTGCGGTGCGGGTTTCGGGTTTAGGCTCGCGGGTGTTAGGGTGTCAGGGTTTCGGGTGTCGGGTTTGAGGGTTTAGGGTTTAGGGTTTAGGGCGCTGCTGCGTGTAGAGACATCACCTGCACAGTGCTGCGCAAAAGTTGCTTCAGAAAGATCGGGCCCCTGTTCCGCAAACAGCAGAGAAGGGTTCAGGGATTTTGGCTTTTAAAACGTTTAGGGTTTTTAGGGTTTCAGGGTTTTTAGGGTTTTGCCTACTTCAGCCCCTCGCAAACCTTAAGAATTGAATAGAGCGCCTGAGGCCAAGCCGCGAAACCCAGAGCCCTCTTTCTGTGATCAAGGGCCTCGAAGGAAACCAAAGCCCGACTTGTCCGTAGTCTCCACGCTCATACGGCCATCAGAAGGTCCTTGTTTCAAGGGTTGGGGTTACTGAACCCTTAACCCTGAACCCTGAACCCTGAACCCTAAACCCTGGACCCTAAACCCTAAACCCTAAACCCTAAACCCTAAACCCTAAACCCTAAACCCTAAACCCTAAACCCTAAACCCTAAACCCTAAACCCTAAACCCTAAACCCTAAACCCTGCAAATCCTAAACCCGGAACCCTGAAGAGCCATCCTGCTAGCTCGTTCGTAGGCTTCTGAGGTTCATGGCCGGCACCCTAGGCCCCGAAGCTCTAAATGGGGGCACCGTTTTGGCATCCCTTTCAGGTTTAGGGTTTAGGGTTTAGGGTTTAGGGTTTAGGGTTTAGGGTTTAGGGTTTAGGGTTTAGGGTTTAGGGTTTAGGGTTTAGGGGTATAAAGGGGGTACCTGCCTATTATGGGATATGCCCAAGTGAGTAGCAGGGGTCGTGGGTTGGAACCCGAAGCTCCCTAAACCGATCCTGTAGTGAAGCCTCCAAGCCTTCAAGCTCATAAGCCATGGGAACCCTGCACCCCCTCGTATAACCCTCATCCCTGGATCCCTAACCCTTCTGAAGCCCTTGAAGCCCTTCAAACAATGAAGAGCTTGAAGGCCCTCAAGGCCCTCAAAGCCTTGAGAGCCCTTCAAGCCCTTAAAACCCACCCTAAACACTAAACATTAAACACTAAACACTAAACACTAAACCCCAAACACCAAACCCCAAACCCCAAACCCCAAACCCCAAACCTCAAACCCCAAACCCCAAACCCCAAACCCTAAGCCCCAAACCCCAAACCCCAAACCCCAAGCCCCAAACCCTAAACCCTAAACCCCAAACCCCAAACCCCAAACCCTAAACCCTAAACCCTCAGCATCCCTTCAAGCCCCGCTGGAACGCTGAGGCAACCCAGAGTTGCCCTGCACCGAATTGCCGCAACCCGAGTGGAGGACCCGGTGCGTGATTGAGAAGTTCGGGCTTGTAGAGGGGGAATTTAGGGTTTAGGGTTTAGGGTTTAGGGTTTAGGGTTTAGGGTTTAGGGTTTAGGGTTTAGGGTTTAGGGTTTAGGGTTCAAGGTTTTCTTATTTTATATTAGTGTTTTTTTTTTTTTTTTTGGGGGGGGGGTTGGGCGTTTAGGGTTTAGCGTTTAAGGCTTAGGGTTGAGAGGGTTCAGTTTCGGGGGTTTAGCGGGTTTAGCTGGTTTAGCGGGTTCAGGGGATTCAGGGGGTTTAGGGGGTTTAGGGAGGTTCAGGGGTGTTTGGTGGGGTTTAGAGGGTTTAGCTGTAAGGGTTGATAGGGTTCAAGCTGTGGGGTTTATAGGGTTTAAGGCTTAACGCTTAGGGTTTTGGGGGTGGGCTTGCCGGTTCAGGGTCTGCAGAGTTTAGGGCGGAGCGTTTAGGGTTTATAGGGTTGAGTGTGTAGGGTATATCGGGTTGAGGACCCGAACGCCCAAGGCCCTGAAGCCTTAGACCCGACACCCTGAGGCTGCGAAGCCCTTAAGCCCTAAAGCCCTAAAGCCCTAAAGCCCTAAAGCCCTAAACCCTAAGCCCTAAACCCTAAGCCCTGAAGCCCTAAACCCTAAACCCTGAAGCCCTAAACCCTAAGCCCTATAAGCCCTAAACCCTAAACCCGAAACCCTAAACGCCTTGAAGATGGGGGTGAGGGCTCTCTGGGGAGGATCCCAAGGGTACTCCACCAGACGTGGAAGACGGACAAGGCTGGGCGATTAGGGCTTGGGGCTTGAGGCTTGGGGTTTAGGGTTTCGGGTTTAGGGCTTGGGGCTTAGGGCGTTAGCGTTGAGGGTTTGGGGTTTAGGGCTTAGCGTTTAGGGTTGAGGGTTGAGGGTCTAGGGTGCAGGGTTTAGGGGCCAGAAACAACCTTCAGCAGGGCGCACCATGAACTGCAACTCGCCATCGGCTTTGAAGGTCCTCCAGGTTTGAGGCTTTGGCGTTTTGTATTCCCGAAACCTGAAACCCGAAACCCTAAACCCTAGACCCTATACCCTAAACCCTAGGAGCCCTAGGCTCGTACACTCCTAGGGTTTAGGGTTTAGGTTTTAGGGTTTAGGCTTTAGGCTTTGGGGTTTGGGGTTTGGGGTTTGGGGTTTAGGGTTTAGGGTTCAGGGTTCAGGGTTCAGGTTTAGGGTTTAGGGTTTAAAAGACGTGTTGGCGAAGTGAACCTCGATTTCAGCATGACATTTTGTGCTGAGTAAAGCTTTGCAGTCAAGATATTCGTGGATTTAAGGTTGTGGTTTTCGGGGTTTCGGTGTTTCAGGGGTTTAGGCTTTATGGGTTTAGGGGTTTTTAGGTTACGGGGTTTAGGTTTCAAGGTGTGGCCTGTGTTGGATAAGGAATAGAAGGGCAAGGCCAAGCGGATGGTTCCAAATTCTGTGCCGCCCACTTGTCAGTATGCCCTCAACCCCTCAAGAACCCGTCAACCCTGAGAGCCCTAAGCCCAAGCCCTAAACATTAAACCCTTCCCCAACCCCCTGCCAAACTCACCTAAGCCCTAAGCCCTAAGCCCTAAACCCAAAACCCAAAACCCTAAACCCTAAACCCTAAACCCTAAACCCTAAACCCTAGACCCTAAACCCTAAACCCTAAACCCTAAACCTAACACCGCCAGGTCCCTGCCAAGTTCGCACGCCACCTGGCGTCCTGGAGGCGCCTCCACCCAGGCGCCCTCTTTAGGGAGCTGGATGATGATGAGGGTTTAGGGTTTAGGGTTTCGGGTTTGGGGTTTGGGGTTTAGGGTTTAGGGTTTCTGGCTTAGGGTTTAGGGTTTAGGTTTTAGTGTTCAGGGTTGAAGGTTTAGGGTTTAGGGCTTAGCAAGAATATGTTTGTATACTGCTACGACGATTGTATGTGTTTGAGGCCTCTTCTTATTCATATTTGAGCGACGAGAGCGATTAGTAGAAGCACTACCTCACTATGTACTTCGTAGTACTTGTAGCAGTACTACGAAAATCCCTAAACCTGAAACCCTAACCCTGAATCTAAGGCTGATCATACTGCGTCACAGTAACAGTCTTGGGCCGATGACATCGGGTAGTTACTTTGCCTAAGCCCTAAACCCTAGGTCCGCGGTCAGGTTTCGGGGCCGAAGACCTCGGTACTATAGAGGTCGGAATAGTTACTAATAGTATTCCCTTATGGTCCCTTTACAAAGAATACTACAGAAACCCCAATCCCTTTTCTAATCTGCGACTTCGACTTTTCCGTGAGCGACAGGCAGCGTAGGGTTGGGCTGTTCCCCTTTATACTAGCAGTCCTTGATAGGGAGTATACTCGGGGGTACTATAATCCCCATTAAGGACTGTTAGTATGAGCGGGAGCATCTCAAGGTTTAGGGTGTAGGGTGAACCCTTAGGATGCCAGAATGGCTGGCCCTGTTGTTTCCTTTTTCCTTTGTTACTTGGAGGTCCATGGTACTTATTCAACATGTATATCCTAGTTGTAACCCACTTCTAAGTCCCTCCAGCGCCCTAATATGGTTGAAAAGTACAGTTAGAAGTACAGTCATAATCGGTTGAGAAGTACCATGAACCTCCAAGTGTTGGTGTTTCCAGACCAAAGATCACTTCTAGGACATAGAAACCACACGATGGTTCTGGTGATGGTTATGGTTCTGTTTGTTGTTCTGGAGGGGTGTCGTTCAGGGGTTACAGGGTCAAGGGTTCAGAGTTTACAGGATTTAGAGGTTTGGGGTTAAAGGGTTAAAGGGTTAAAGAATTTTAGGGTTATAGGGTTATAGGGTTATAGGGTTTAGGGTTAAAGGGTTAAAGGGTTTAAGGGCGCAAGGGTAAAAGAGTTAAAGGGTTAAAGGGTGAAAGGGTTTAAGGATTTAAAGGTTCAGGGTTTAGGGGTTTGGGTTTAAAGGGTTAACGGGTTAAAGTTTATTGGTTACAGAGCTTGGGGTTTAGGGGTTTCGACACCAAACCTTAAACCCTAAACCCTAAACCCTTAACCCCAAACCCTAAACCCTAAACACTTAACCCTTAAACCCTAAACCCTAAACCCTAAACCCTAAACCCTAAACCCTAAACCCTAAACCCTAAACCCTAAACCCTAAACCCTAAGCCCTCCTAATAAGGGGTTGGAGTAATAACATCCTGCAGCTTGAATCCCCGAAAACCCCACGCCATGCGCGTGAGGCTGGCGTTTCGAGTTCTGGGACGATCACACCAGCCGCGGACCTGGTTGAACACCTTAAACCCCTGAAGCCGAAGCACCCTAAACACTAGCCCTAAACCCTAAACCCTAAACCCTAAACCCTAAACCCTAAACCCTAAACCCTAGCCCTACACCCTAAACCCTGAACCCTAAACCCTAAACCTTCCTGCCCTGAATACCCTGCATCCCTGAAGACCCTTGAGCCTCAAACTCCTGAGCCCTTGAAGCCTAAACACGCCCCTTTCATACCCTAAATCACTGAGCCTCTACACCCAAGAACCAGCTTATCCCCTAGACCCTATCGGCTGCAAGGAGAACAGATAGCGGAAACAAAGAAGGAAGAGACAGTTTCGGCAACTAAGAAGTTGGGTTTAGGGTTTAGGGTTTAGGGGTTTAGGGGTTTAGGGGCTGAGGGGTTCAGGAGTTTAGGGGAACAGGGGTTTAGGGCTTAGGGTGCAGGGTACAACCTTCGGCATCCAAGGCAGAGTCGCCATTTTCCCTGCTGGAGCAAGGTCGCCAAAAAATAGGGTATAGGGTTTAGGATTTTGGGAAGACCGTCCCCAAATGTCAGAAAGTAAGGTCCACTTATACAACCCTGCAAAACGCAAAAACGGGCAGTCTTTTGGCTTTACGTTGCCGAGAAACTGGTCTAAACCTAAACCTTCAACCCCCCAAGCCCGAACCCCGACACCCAAAACTCTCCCAAACCCTAAACTCTCCTAAACCCTAAACCCCAAACCCTAAACCCTAAACCCCAAACCCTAAACCCTAAAACCCCAAACCCTAAACCCTAAACTCTCCTAAACCCTAAGCCCCCAAGCCCTTAAACCCCTAAATGTCCTAAACCCCCAGCTCCCCAAAGCCACAGGCCGAGAGCTCATCGCCGAGAGGCCCCAGCTTCAATATATGGGTTTAGGGTTTAGGGTTTAGGGGGTTTGGGGGGTTTTAGGGGGTTTGGGGGGTTTGGGGGGGTTTAAGGGGGGTTTTAGGGGTTAAGGGGTTTTAGAGGTGTTTGGGGGTTTGGGGGGTTTGGGGGGTTTAGGGGCTTGAGGGGGTTAATGGGGCGTCTCGGGGATTTAGGGGGGATATGGTGATTTAGGCACAGGCTAAACTCTAAACCCTCAACCCCCCCAAGCCCTTAAACTATCCAGCTCCCCTGAAGGTTCCCAAAGCATCTCCGGCAGTATGACAGAATGCCGCGGGCTTAGCACTCGCGAAAAGAGGGCTCCTCCGGGTGCTGGTGCTTTGGGTTTTGGGGCTCCGGGGGTTTAGGGTTTAGGGTTTAGGGTTTTGGGTTTAGGGTTTAGGGTTTAGGGTTTAGGGTTTAGGGTTTAGGGGGGTTTAGTGGTAAGGATTCAGGGTCTAGGCTTTGGCGAATGACAATGAGAAGGCATTGAGGATTCAGGGAATTATAGCAGGGAGCTGAGTGGCCGACGCAACCAATGCAGCACCCGTGAACAGGGCACGAGGATGCACAAACCCTAAACCCTAAACCCTAAACCCTAAACCCTAAACCCTAAACCCTTAACCCTTAACCCTTAAACCCTAAACCCTTAACCCCCCTTATAGCCCTAAAAGCCGCAGCCCCCCCCTCGACCCCAGCAAGCCCCATCAACCGTGCAAACCCCGTCAGCCCTGTTAGCCCCACACACCCCAAACCCCCCATACTTACCTTGTTCAGCAATCTGAAAAACGAAGCCCCATATTTAAGATCAAATCTGAACCACACCCGGAAAATAGCGAAACTCAACCACATACCAATACCTGGCAACAAGAAAAGCCAACAACGCCGCAAAAAACTCTTTTATTTCGACATCCAAACCTCCGAAGCCTGAGCCGCATAAACCCTCTGAGCCCCTAACAAAGGCACTGGGCACGAAAGGGGTTAAGGTTTAGGGTTCAGGGTTTAGGGTCTGGTTTAGGGTTTAGGGTTTCGGGTTTAGGGTTTAGGGTTTAGGGTTTAGGGTGCAGGGTGTAGGTTTTAGGGTTTAGGGTTTAGGGTTTAGGGTGGCTCTTCCCCTCCACTTCCCTGCCCGTGGTGGGGTTGTTGGGGTGGGCCGGGTGGGGGAACAACCATGTAACCCGAAATCTTAGAGAAACCCTAAGCCTGAACCCTTAAACATTAACCCTTAAGCCCTTTCCTAAGCCTAAACCCTGCAGTCCCAAAAATATCCTAAACCTCACGTTCTAGACCCTTAAGCCCGAAGGTCCTACAGCTCTGAAACCCTATATCCCCCCAAATCCTCTCAACCACTTTAAGCCTGAAGCCGTTAAGTCCCCTAAACCCTAAACCATCCTAAACCCTAAACCCTAAACCACTTTAAGCCCTGAAGGATAAGTCCGCTGAAGATCGTTCACGAATTGCCCGTCTGGACGGGAAGGTTCTTAGCCTGAAGAAGCAGGTGGAAGGCAGTAACAAGTCCACTTCCACAGACTGCTGTGCCTCCCCCATCACACCTGAGAGGTGAGACAGACTATGCACACCTGATTGTGGGAGGATGGGTGACGGACACGAAGCAACAGATAGTCGAATCCGACCTTCAGCGCGTCATCACTGCCCTGAGCATCAAGGACATTGCCAGAACTGCGGTCTTTGGAAAGAGAACTCGTGCAGCCCACATATAGCTACGACGCCTTCCGGATGATCAGGCGAGGGAGCGCTTTTACGACCTCTTGCCCCAATCCAAGCAAAAGAAGGTTCTTGCTACTGGTGGAGAGATGGTTTGGTTTTCAGCATCCAAACATCCTGAGGTGCGAGAGCGCAACAAGCTCATCAGAGGTGGAATTGACTGCAAACCCCAAACCCTAAACCCTACACCCTAACCCCTAAACCCCAAACCCTTCAGTCCTGAACCCTAAACCCTGCGCCCCCCCCTAGGTCCGGCATCAAACGCGCCGACGTAGCGCGTTTGGCGGCCTTGGCCACCGTCGGCGGGGTCGGGGGCACCCGGGTGCTTTGACAGTGGGTTTAGGGTTTAGGGTTTGGGGTTTAGGGTTTAGGGTTTAGAGTTGCTTCAGGGTAAGGGGACTTAAGGTTTGAGAGTTTTTTTGGGGATCAGGGCAGAAGGGCTCAGGGGGTTTAGGTTGCAGGGCGTTTTGCCATGTGTCAGGGAACTCTTGCCTTTAAACGGTAAGGAATTTAGGGTTGCAAAGTTTTGCACTTCGCACCACACACTGCTTCAGGGCATGGGGTGGGGTGTCGACGGCCGAGTGGTCACAGCCTAAACCCTAAACCCTAAACCCTTCAAAGTGACATCGGATCCAGGCTGGGGGAGGGGGGGGGGGGGGGGGGGGGCTCCCAGACTAAGGGGGCCAAATGTTGCTTTCCCAAACAGAGGGATACCCTTTTGGGGCGTTTAGGGTCTAGGGTTTAGATTATGAGGGTTCTAGAGGGTCCCTAGTTTGGGATACACGCAATGAAGACTTGAACGCCCCGGCTCTTCCTTATAAGTCCCTTACATCTGTCTGGAGATTCTTTTCTCCCCTGGTCCTCTGACACATTGGGGCGTTGCTGTTTATGTTGAGGGGTGTACCGTGAAAGCCTAGGAATCCTGTTCTCCATGCTCCATGGGCTCGAGAATACCCTAAACCCTAAACCCCAAACCCTAAACCCTAAACCCTAAACCCCAAACCCTAAACTAGCTTTGAGTTTGGAATACGTGGCGCGACCGGCCCAGGTGTACGCCGACATTGACGCCCGGAGCTTATGTTTTTGCTGTGATTTCTGAGAGCGCGGAGGCATTTTGCAGGTGGAACTTTACGCGGACCTTGCTTCTGTGAGCCCTACACGGTAGGAATCAGGCACCCCCCAACAGCCCTTAATTACAGCTGTTAGGGTCGAGTTAGGATCTAGGGTTTAGGGTTTAGGGTCTTAGTTGAGTTCAGTCAGTAGGGTTTAGTAGGGTTCAGGGTTAGGGCTTAGTGTTTACTCCTTGTTGAATGTGCGATGTGAAGGAAGGGACGGAACCTTCCAAGGGTGCCTCTTCTGTGTACTCAGACCCCTGATGTGGCAAGCTCGAGTCCGAATGGGCGCTTTTGCAACACTTGCACGGCAAGCACGAGATAGGCTGGCAAGCGGCCCGCCAGAAGCACGACGTGTTTGGGCCACCGAAGGCAGGGGACTCGGCCAGGGATCTGCTGGCGACCATGTACAGGGTCGCCGAAACGATACTGCAGCGCCAGGGCTGAGCCAGGCTTCACTGCCGCGCCCGAGGCTCTCCAAACCCATTGTTTTCTTAAGCCCTGGTTAGGGTTTAGGGCTAGGTTAGGGTTGAGGGTTTAGGGTAGTAAAGGGTTTTGGGTTTAGGGTTGAGGGTTTCCTTACGGGGTTAGGGTTAACGGTTTGCGTAAACCCTAAACCCTGCAAGCCCTAAACCCTAAAGCCTGTATAGGCTAAAACAATCGGATTGGATTGCAGCCCAAGGCAAAGCATGCATTCCACCTCAACCGCTCGCCTCCGCGACACTTCGAGGAAAGCCCCCTAATTATCCCCTATCCCCTAAAGCCCTAAACGCCCTAAAGCCCTCAAAACACTTAAAACCCTGGAGCCCTCAACCCCTAAAAACACCCAAAACAAAGCCCTCAAAGCCCTAAAGCCCCAAACGAAGCCCTGAAATTCCTAAACAACCCTAAACGCCCAAAAGCTGGCAAAAGCCCTAAAGCCCTGAAGTTCCTAAAGGGTGATCTAAGTTTAAGGCCCGTCCTGGGCACCCTGAAGACACCCCAAAATGGGACCCTAGCATAGGTCCGCCCTGCCATATTTGCGGGCCGCAGGATTCACTACTTGATGTCGGGATGTGGGTTGACCCTTTCTCTTGCAAACCCCAAAAGCCTTGAACTTCAGGAAGTCCCCCGTAAGACCTGCATTTGGCCCCTTGTAAACCCTGAAGCCGAAACCCCTGTAAGAAGCTCACCATAGGTTGTATAAGAAGATCACGACATAATCACCCCTGACGAATACCAAATACATGTACGATCCTCGGAATAAAACACGATAACATCCCCACCGAGACCCCGGCTCTTACATCTTAAGCCTTGACCCCTAAACCCCAACCCCAAACCCCAAACCCCAAACCCAAACCCCAAACCCTAAACCCCAAATCCCAAACCCTAAACCCAAACCCCAAACCCCAAACCCTAAACCCCAAACCCCAAACCCCAAACCCCAAACTCCAAACCCTAAACCCTAAACCCCAAACCCTAAACCCCCAAACCCTAAACCCCAAACCCCACACCCCAAACCCCCAGAGCTCTCGGCGCTCCTGAGGTGGAAGCAGCTCAGTCGCTGGAGCCCCTCCTGCAAGCTGCGGAGGCGGTGACCAAAGCCTCGAAATGGGTATGGGGTTTCGTTCGTACACTATTAATATTATTACACGCACGAAGTTTGCCAGAATATTAATATTGTTCTCTCTTCACTTACTATAATACTACAACTGTGAAGTGAGCACATGAATTGTATTTGCAAACGAAGTAAATGAGTGCGCGAAATACAATGAATGTGTGAACGTAACGCCCTTTTCCTTTTTCTTTTCTCCTTTTATTAGTCTTTTTTTTCGCGCACGCAGTAAGCATATGATTCGTGCGGTCGCTCTCTTCTTTCTCTCCCTTACAATCATATCCTCACAGCGGTCCCCTTAAAAGCCCAATAAAAAGAAGAGAAAAAGGAAGGGCTTTTAAGGGAGCATGAGGACATGAGTGAAAGAGTGAGAGAAAAGACGCACGCATTCGCTTACTTGTTCACTTCTCTCTTCGTATTCTCTTTCCGCATGTGAAGCTTAAACCCTGAACCCTAAACCCTAAACCCTAAACCTTTGTAGTCCTGGTTGCGCAAGCTTCGCGTGTAAACGAAACGAGCTCAACCCAAAGCCCTAAACCCTGAACCCTTCATCATAACCTTCCCAAGAGGGGTGGCGAGGGGTCTTTTTGGTCTCCAAAGATTAGGGCTTAGGGTTTAGGGATTAGCTTCGGGTTTAGAGGTTAGGGTTAGGGTTTAGGGTTTAGGGTTTAGGGTTTAGGGTTTAGGGTTTAGGGTTTAGGGTTTAGGGTTTAGGGTTTAGGGTTTAGGGTTTAGGGTTCAGGGTTCAGGGTTCAGGGTGGAAAGTGCAAAGATCACATGTGGAGCAGATCTTGGAACTGATCTCTGGTTTTTATGCAGCCCTTGTTCCTTTGTGGTGCTTTGTACTGTAACTTTACATTTTTAGCCTTTTTGGGTTTATTGGGTTTCTTTAATAAGGCAGCTAAAAGTTTCAGTTTTTGCTACCCTCCTAAGTGCAGCCCTTTCTTTGTGAGCAGAAGAGGAGACCGTCGATGTTGCCCTCGTTGCTTGCGTGAGTGAACCTGCAGTTAAACGGTTTAGGGTTTAGGGCTTAGGGTTTAGGGTTTAAGGTGTAGGGCATAGGGTAGCCCTACCGATTTTCGGATAAAGAATCCCCCAGCACTAAACCCTCAAACCACCTAAAGCCCTCGGACCCCCCAACCCTGCGCCTTTATTGATAGTTCATCGCGATTTTTACGATTTGGGCATCCGACAACCCAACATGAACTAAAGAACATGGCCTTGGTTTCGTGCTGGCAGATTTGATTGATCGAGTACATGGAGCATCCGCAGTACGAAATCATGCTTCGCATGCAACTCCTCTATCAGTACTTCTTTTGGCGCAAGACCCATCAAATTCATGCTAACACAACGACTCGTCCAAATCTTTCGCGAGCTAATACGAGGGTTAGAGCCCGCAGCCCCTGATCCGTTTCCCATCATTTTGACATTAGTTCTCTTCAAAGCGCGAGAGTCTAGCACTACTTGCTGAAGAGCTCCCCCCGAAAATTCAAAATGCCTTACGGATTATTGTCTTGATTTTTGTCATTGGGGGGGGGGGGGTTCCTTTTGCAAATAGTAGTAGTTCCTGAATCGAGATCGGTTCTCTGGGAAAAGAAGCCCCTTGGTGTCTCGGAGGCATCTTCCTCGGCGGTGCTTCTGGGCTCCTGCCTCTGCCGTTTGGGGTTTGAGCTTTTTAGGGTTCTTGTTCCCCATGTTGTCCTCGAAACCCTAAACCCTAAACCCTCAAACCCTAAACCCTAAACCCCAAACCCCATAGACCCTCAAGCCCCTGCATCTCACAGGGGTTTAGGCAGCCTAATCTTTACGTTGAAGAGCTGACACCGCATCAACCTCCCCAAGTCCTAAACCTTGTATCTTGACCTGAAAGCTAGAACCAGACAAAGCTGTTGTGGTTTCCCCCCCCCCCCTAAGTTGCTTTGGGAAGCCTTAACCTTAAACCCTATACCCTAAACCCCAACCCTAAACCCTAAACCCTAAACCCTAAACCCTAAACCCTAAACCCTGAACCCTGAACCCTAAACCCCAAACCCCAACCCCTAAACCCTAAACCCTAAACCCTAAACCCTAAACCCTAAACCCTAAACCCTAAACCCTAAACCCTAAACCCTAAACCCTAAACCCTAAACCCTTGACAAGCATGCCCGACTCTGGCGCCTGAAGCCCCCTCGCCTCACCTTGCGCCCCTGAGGTGAAGAGAACTTCGTTCACGCCGTCCTTCTGGACTTGCCTGCCCTAAGCCCGAAAACCCTAGCCCTAAACCCTAAGCCCTAAACCCTAAACCCTACACCCTACACCCTAAACCCTATCGCCTTTGAGCGCCAGAAGGTTTTCGGGTTGGTGCTGCGGACAGCAACGGGTTTGAGATGTCGGCCCGGGTTCGCCAACCCAAGCAGCTTAATGCTCTGCTGCGCTTTGGGGGGGTTGGATTTGCCATACACCCTCAACCCTAAACCCTCGACCCTAAACCCTAAACGCTTACTGTTCAGGTGTCCAGGGCCATTGTCTAGGAGTCTCGGATCTGGAATCAAGCATTTTGTTTAATTATCGTTCTCGCGGGAGTAAAAGTAAAAGGGTGGGAATGGCTGCCGGGCTTCCAAATGAGACAACACTGAGGGAGGTTCGACATTGCGGCCTTGGTTGAGCGTTTCGCGGTTTCATGAGGAGTTTAGGGTTTAGGGCTCGGGGCTTCAGGTTTCTGACAGAGCCCCGAATCCTCAACCGACTAAACTCACAAAGGGGCCCAGAAGTCATTCACACACGGGCAGATTAGCCCTAAACCCTAAACCCTAGGACCATGTTCATGACCAGCTGTCCTGACAGAGGCCCTGAATTTATGGCAGTTCTCAGTTGCTAGGGTGTAGGGGTTCGAAGTGCCAGACCTGAAGCCGCCCTGAACCCTGAACTCCAAACCTTAAACCTTATCATACCTAACCCCAAATCCCAAACCCTGAACCCTGAACCCTAAACCCTAAACCCTAAACCCTGAACCCTAAACCCTAAACCCTACGGCAGGAGCGGAAAGCCGAAACATTAGCTGCCGCCTCAGTTTACTCGACTCGGCCAGAGCTAAGTGTGGGGTTAGCGACTGCAGCTTTCGGGCTCAGGGCTTAGGGTTTAGGGTTTAAGTAGGGTTTTGGGTTTAATTAGGATTTAGGGTTTCAGGGTTTCTGGCTCAGGATGCCGTGGCGATGTTGCGGGTCAGTGCTTGTGCTCTAGGGAATATCCCTAATCCCGAAACACTAAACCCTAAACCTTAAACTCTAAACCTTACACCCTAAACCCTACACCCTAAACCCTAACCCTAAACCCCAAACCCTAAACCCTAACCCCAAACCCTAAACGTCTCTACAGCACGTGAACAGAGCCCAGGTGAGCAACGCCGTGATGATCGGATCTCCTGGGCATCCGTTCTGGGAGGACTCCGAGGGGCGCTGCTCTCTTCCGTGTGCTGGGCCTTCGGGGGTTCGGGGATGCCTAGGGTTAGGGTTTAGGGTTTAGGGTTTAGGGTTTAGGGTTTAGGGTTTAGGGTTTAGGGTTTAGGGTTTAGGGTTTAGGGTTTAGGGTTTAGGGTTTAGGGTTTAGGGTTTAGGGTTTAGGGTTTAGGGTTTAGGGTTTAGGGTTGATGATCAGGAACTTGAAATCAAGTTTTTCCATAGAAGGGTTCCATAGTGACCCTTGTTATGGTAGCTAATTTTTGTTCTGAACCAGAATCCCGACACGGGCCTCCCCAAGCAGACCTGTAGAGGCCGTCGGGGTCTACTTACGTGGGGTTAACACAACTTGTTTTGTTCTTTAGAATCTCAATTTAGGCACAACCCTAAGCCCTAAATTCTCAAACCCTAAAAAGACCCCGCATCATATCTAACCATCAACCCTCCGAGCGGATAAGGGGCCCCACAGCCCGCAAGCCAGATTTGGTGCTTCGGGGGTCGTAGGGAGGAGCGCGCTCTGAGGGACGCCCTCAGGGTACTTTCCCGAATCACTTTACCCCCTGCTAGCCCTCCTTAAGCCTGTGGAAACCCTAAGCCCTGAGGCCTAGGACTTAGAACCCCCCTTTAGCCTTGGAAACTGCCGCTTTCGGGCTGGTCGGGATTGATGGCATCCTTGAAAATTTGGTGGTGATCCTGAACCCTAAACCCTAACCCGAAGGGTTGACTTGTGTGACGCCGGCGTTTCGGGGCGCAAGCCGCGCATTGTGCAAAAAAGGTTGCTGGTGTGTCCCAACAGAACTGGCTGACAGCTACCGGTATGACCCAGGTGGAGTACATGAAATGCTACCTGCACCCTTTGATGAAGTTTGACCAAGAGGTCGTGGAGGGGTATCAGTCGTCCAGTCACCAAACGAAGAAGCTGACAAGCGAGGTGTCTGCGAAGGTTTCGGCTTCGTTCTTTGGTGTGAAGGCTGAAGTTGATTCCAGCGTGGGATCTGAGCTCACATCATCCTTCACCACCACTTTCAACACATCAACTAAGCGGAGGAAGATCGCTGAGTCGAATGGCCCGGAGGCGTGGTACCTGTACCAAGCAATAACAGAGGTCCGCCTCAGCAACGGTGAAGTCCTCACATTCGGCGGTGGTATCCAAGCTTATACTTCACCGCAGGCATTGATCTGGGAGAAGGACTTGGATGATGGAGGAAAGGAGTGCCACATTCGATCCGTGAACAACTCCTTTCTGAGCGCGCAGCCTGAGATTTTGGACTGGTGTCGGACAGCCTCCAAGCATTCCGACTGGGAGACGTTCAGGGCGTTTAAGCTGCGCAGCGGCAAGTGGGCTTTCAAGACCTTCCACGGCACGTGGCTGAAGTCTCACCCGG
>CAJNDS010001257.1:0-25959 GCA_905221605.1 Symbiodinium natans | reverse complement strand
CCCCCCCCCCCCCCCCCCCCCCCCCCCCCCAAAAAAAAAACAAAAAAACTAAACCCTTAAAAAAAAGACTTCCCGAAGCCGAGGGCGTCCGGCGGTCTGGAAAGATGGAGGCGGAGGACTCCGACTGCGCTGTGCCTCGGACGTCGTCGACTCTTCAGTCACTTAGGGCCCTAAAGAAACGCTTAGAGCTTAGGGTTTGGGGTTTAGGGTTTAGGGGTTTAGGGTTTGGGGTTTAGTGTTTAGGGGTTTAGGGGGTTTAGGGCTTTTGGGGGTTTTGGGGTTTTGGGGTTTAGGGGTTGAGGGGGTTTAGGGGTTTTGGGGTTTACGGTTTTGGGGTTTTGGGGGTGTAGGGGTTAAGGGTTTAGGGGGTTAGGGGTTTAGGGGGTTTAGGGGTTTAGGGGTTTGGGGGTTTGGGGGTGTGGGTGTTTGGGATTTGTGATTTGGGGTTTTGGGGTTTGAGGTTTGGTGTTTAGGGTTTGGGGTTTAGGGTTTGGGGTTTGGGATTTGGGGTTTGTGGCTTAGGGTTTAGGGTTTAGGGGTTAGGGGGTTAGGGGTTAGGGGTTTAGGGTTTATAGGGGTTTAGGGACGCAGCAAAAGCTTGAGCGCGACCAGGTTGGCAAGATTCTGTCGGTCGCCAGTGATAAAAGCACCTAGCGCATCCTCCGCGAAAGAGGGAAAGCCTAAAACCTAAACCCTAAACCCCGGCTGCGGCGTGGCCAGCAGCAGTACGCTCGCGAACTCCGTGAGCTACGCTGGGTGGCCGCTCAGTGTGGCTCAGGAGGCGTTGCCTCGCGCAGCACTCACTCAGGCCAGCTCCCAAGCGGCGGCACGAAACCTTGAGCCGCCAACCCTGAACCTGAAACCACGCACTGCCCCTCCAGCCACCCCTACGCCCTAAACTCGAAGCCCTAAACACCAAACCCCAAACCCTAAGCTCGAAACCCCAGACACCCAAACCCTAAACTCTATAAACCCTGTAAACCCTGTAAACCCTATAAACCCTATAAACCCTATAAATCCTATAAACCCTAAACCCTAAACCCTAACCTCCCTTCTCACTAAGGAAGACAACGAGGATCCAAACTGGCCTCGGCCCAACCGAGGCCCCGTTGCTGGTAATCTTTGTAGCCCATCCTAGGTAGGATAAGAGGGACCCTTAAAAGGGTTTAGGGTTTAGGGTTTCGGGTTTAGGGTTTCCTTTTCAAGCCTTCTTTTGGCTCTCTTAAACAGGGACTTCATTCAGAGGGTCTATATGCCCAAGGGTCCCCCTAATCTTATCCCCTAGCCCGTGGTACCCTTTACCTTTTTTTTGTTGTTTATGGTTTTCCTTATCAAGTAACCGACCCCCAAAAAGGGTGCCCTTATTATACTATGGTTACTGGGCTACTAAGTCATGAGGGGTCTAGGGTTTCTGAGGTTTAGGGTTCATTCAGAGTTTCGTGTGTTTTTGGTTTTTGGGCTTAGGGTGTGGGGTTTGGGGTTTCATGGTTTTAGGTGTCTTTTTGGTTTTAAGGGTTTAGGGGTTTAGGGTTTCAGGGTTTTAGGGTTTGGTTCACTTCAGGGTTTAGGTTTTTGGGGCTTGGGGTTTTCGGATGGGCTCAGGGCTTGCGGCTTTGCTAGGCTTAGAAGGGCCCTAAACCCTAAACCCTAAACCCTAAAGCCTAAACCCTAAACCCTAAACCCTAAACCCTAAACCCTAAACCTAAGCCCCTCCTAACCCCCTAGAAACGTTTCTATCCCCACGGGATGCGCAGAGGAGTCTTGGACTCGGCGCGCAAACGGAGCGCCCCTAACTGCCATGCCTGCACCTCTAAGCCTTGGTAGCCCAGTGGTACCCTTATAAACCCCAAACCCTAAACCCTAAACCCTAAACCCTAAACCCTAAACCCTAAATCCCAAACCCCAAACCCTAAACCCTAAACCCCAAAACCCTAAACCCTAAACCCTTATTTTGGTCATGGGTTCCCTTATAAGAATAAGCTAGCCAAAAAAGGGTGCCCTTATTATAATCTGGTTACTGGGCTACCAAGAAACCGCAGACCCTGAGAACCTCAAGAGAGTCTTGGTTTAGGGTTTAGGGTTTAGCCCCCTAATCCCTAAACCCTGAACCCTGAACCCTGCACCCTAAACCCTAAACCCTAAAGAGCCGGCAGTCTTCACACCATTCTCGCTGACCAGGCTGCTGCGCAGGGCTCCAGCGATGTGGCCCCTACCAGTTCCGATGGGGTGCCTTGGTGTCACAGGGGTCTTAAGGGAGGGATTTAGGGTTTAGGGTTTAGGGTTTGGGGTTTAGGGTTTCGGGTTTAGGGTTTGTTCAGTTCATGGGGGGTAGGTGGGAACCTTAAGGAAGCCTAGGGTTTCGGGTTGAGGGTCGAGGGTTGAGGGTTGTTGAGGGACTCGGCCGATCTGGTTCCCTGATTTACAAACCAAAAACGCCACCCATGTCACTTCAAGGTTGTTTAAGGTTCAGGGTTTAGGGTTTAGGGTTTTGGGAGTTTTGGGTGTAGGGTTAAGGGTTGAGGGCGTGGTATCATGCTTGTTGGTCGGGCATCAGCGGTTCAGCCGCGTTGAGAGGGTTTAGGGCTTAGGGTGTAGCGTCGGAGTTTCATGGAAGGTTGACAAGTTCGAAACCCTGTATCTGAGAGTCTCAGATACAAGGGTTGGAGGGAAAGGGAGGGGAGGGGAAGGGGAAGGAACGAACTGTGGGACGAGCCCCGAAACCCTAAACTCAAAACACAAGTACACGTGCGTTTTCCCACCCCCTGGAAACGCACGCGAGCGCCGCATCGCTTTCTATAGACCTGGAGCAGGCTGCGTCCTGAGGAGGGTCAGCGGCCACGTCCCGGACCGCGTTCCCAGACGCGCGTCCCGCGTCACGTCCCGAACGGCTACTAAGTCTGAGACTACCGCAAATACGGCACAAATCCGGGTTCAGAGTTCTGTTGGGGCCGTTGGGTTATTTGGGCCGACCCCGCGCTAACGTTTTTGTTTTGAAATTCAATGGGCCCCAATTCCTATAGCCCTACTGAATCCATAAAAGTTTAAACGCCTGTTGGGTCCCTCAAACCCTAAACCCGAACCCGCTATCCGAAACCCTAAGCCCTAAACCCTAAACCTGAAGCCCTAAATCCTAGACCCTACATCCTAAACCCTGAACCCTGAACCCTAAACCCTAAACCCTAGGATAGGATCTCCGACGTCGCACGCATTTGCGAACAGGTTGGTCCTTCCGATGCTTCGCGCAATGCCGCGCTTGAGCTGCGGTTCGCCCCAGCCTTCTAAGATAGGGGTTTAGGGTTTAGGGTGTAGGGTTTAGGGTTTAGGATTTAGGGTTTAGGGTTTAGGGTTTAGGGTCTGGTCCCCACAGCGTGAATTTGGTTTCTGGGGTTCACGGCAGAGGGGCTTAGTGTCTGGGGTTTAGGGTTTAGGGTTGAGGGTTTATGCTTTAGGGTTGAGGGTTGAGGGTTTTGAACCCTAAACCTCAACCCTAAAACTAAAAGTAGCTGTAGGGCGAAGTGTTCAAGTAGGAGACCCCCCATCGGGCCCTCAAAAACATATGCCTACTCCTTCCAATCCTCAAAACCCGCTTGCAGGCCTTGTAGAAGCTGCTATCAGAGGCAATCAGCAAACATTGCCCCTGAAGCTGTCTGTTACTTTGAAACCGTGCCCTGCCCCAAACACCCTAAACCCCAAACCCTAAACCCCAAAACCCTAAAGCGTCTGGTCGGGGCTTTGGGCAACAGACCAAACCCTCAGTCCCGAAGCCTTGAATCCTGAATCCTACATTGTGGCACAATTTCAGGCATCAGCATTCGGCATGTAGCTTCAGGTTTATGGGTGTAGGGGCTTACTGTAGGGCTTTGGATTTCGGGGTTAGGGTTTCGTTTCAGCTTAGAATTGTAGCTCTTCTTGGCGTCGGGGGCAGGGAGGGAGAGTGGAGTCTTCGAGTACGCATCTTCTTTTCGTTGCCATACCCCCAACTTCTCCCGGATTGTAGGGGCATTGAGCGCATAGGGTTTAGGGTCTGGGAGTCTAACCCTAAACCCTAAAACCCTAAACCCATTTGGGTGTTTTAGACTGTTTCCGTGTTGCCTGCTGCCTGCTTAGGTTCCTCGGGGTAAGGGTTAATAAGGGTTTATCGCTTCGAGGGTTGGATCAGAGGGTAAGGAGTTCAGGGTTTAGGGTTTCGGGTCTCGGGGTTCGGGTTCTCTTGGGGTATGGACTTGGTGTTTTGTTTTTGGGGTTCAGGCTGTGTGCAGGCATGTTGCGGCAGCAACACGATGGGCGGCGTGAGTCATTGCGCCAAATGATGAGCCGTCGAACTGAAAACCCGAAACCCTGACCCCAAACCCTACACCCTACACCCTACACCCTAAACCCTAAACCCTAAACCTGAACCTCATCAGGCCAGAAACCAAAAGTCGCGAAGGCCTCACCACCCCAGCCAAAACCCTGTAGGGTTTGGGGTTTAGGGTTGAGGGTTTAGTTTAGGGTTTAGGGTTTAGGGTTTAGGGTTAAGGGTTTAGGGTTTAGGGTTTAGGGTTTAGGGTTTAGGGTTTAGGGTTTAGGGTTTAGGGTTTAGGGTTTAGGGTTTAGGGTTTGGAGTATCTGAAACCCTCAACCCAAACCACATTGGCTCCCAACTCTCACGTCAGGCCCTTTCCCCTAAAACACGGCCACATATGCCCCAGTGAAGCCAAAACAGGCAAGGATCCAAGCCCTAAACCCTAAACCCTAAACCCTAAACCCTAAACCCTAAACCCTAAACCCTAAACCCTAAACCCTAAACCCTAAACCTGTCCAAGGCGCTCCTACGGATGAGTGCGGCTGCCGGATCGGACAAGAGGGTTGGTCCACAACAATCCAGGTGAGGGAACTGGGAAGGGCACCCTGCACCCTACTTGGAGGTTTAGGGTTTAGGGTTTAGGGTTTAGGGTTTAGGGTTTAGGGTTTAGGGTTTAGGGTTTAGGGTTTAGGGTTTAGGGTTTGGGGTTCATGGGCAGTTGTAAGTAGGGCGTAGTGTTCAGGGATCCGGAGTAACTACGCGTCGCTTCATGGATAGTTGTACGTCGGGCTTTCTGTGCCCGAAATGAGGCTATAACCACTTACAAACATTACCTTCAGGGTTTAGGGTTTAGGGTTTAGGGCTTAGGGCGCAGGCCTCCAAGGAAGGTGAAAGCCAGGCCGCTACTGCAGACTGGCTGCCGAAAGACCCCTCCCCATCCCGAAAAAAACCCAAAACCTGAACCTGAAACCCTAAACCCTAAACCTCAAACCCTAAACCCTAAACCCTAAAACCCTAAAACCCTAAAACCCTAAAACCCTAAAACCCTAAAACCCTAAAACCCTAAAACCCTAAAACCCTAAAGCCCTAAAGCCCTAAAGCCCTAAACCCTAGCAACAGGCTTGCCGCCCACAGTCGCAGACGTCTCCCGAAGAAGCAAGTGAGTGCCAGGCCTGGAAATTGGAGTGGGTGGGTGGGGTTGGGGTTTGGGGTTTGGGGTTTGGGGTTTGGGGTTTGGGGTTTGGGGTTTGGGGTTTGGGGTTTGGGGTTTGGGGTTTGGGGTTTGGGGTTTGGGGTTTGGGGTTTAGGGTTTAGGGTTTAGGTTTAGGGTTTAGGGTTTAGGGTTTAGGGTTTAGGGTTTGGGGGTGTTGGGAGTAGGCTAGCTAAGGAAAGCTACCTGAGTTTACATAGGGATCCTTAGTCCCACTACCCCTTAGCTAAGGAAAGCTACCTGAGTTTACATAGGGATCCTTAGTACGATTTAAGGCATTATTGGGCTCTTTGGGTAGGTTAGTGTCTAGGGCCTCGGGGTTTTGGTGTTTAGGGTTCAGGGTTTAAGCGCCCTGCAGCGGGTTATAGCGCAGCCCTGCATTGTGCCGACAAGGCCCTATAATGTTGCGGGTACCCCCAAAGGGGTAGCACAACTCAGAGAACTGAAAAGTAAAAACCCTGAGTTTAGGATAGGCCTGGCTTTGGGACGTGCGAGCAATTTCATACACGTCCTGAACCTGAACCCTGAATCCTGAGCCCGGAGCCCTAGGCCCAAAACGTAAACTCTGAGCCCTGAACCCTGACTTGTGAACGAGCTGTGGGGCCCCCTTAAACCCTAAACCCTAAGCCTTGGCCATCTCCCAGCAATCGCAGCCTGAGCCGACAACTCCCAAAGCCATGAAGAGGTTTAGGGGAGGTATCTATGGGGGGTTTACCAAAAAAGGGACCCCTAAATTAGACCCCACAAAAGGAGGATTCCCTTATTGTAAAGACCCCATGAAGGTTTCCGTGTCTTTAGTTTACGACCAGAGACAGACAGCCCTGCAGGCACGAGGGTCCACGACTTCTACCACCACCACCACCACAACAACAGGCCGCTTGAGCCTGACCTTTGAAATCCTAAATCCCGCACCCTAACCCCTGCCCCCTCCCCCCCCCTACCCAAAGCCCGAAACCCACCAACAAAAAACAAAAAACCTAGACTTTCCCCCAAACCAAAACGCAACGCCTAAACCCTGAACCTAGGTCCCTGAAAATGACCCCTCGTCTGGTTCTAGGGACTCGGTGCCGTTTTAACTCCCAATTTCGTAAATGAGGTGCTCTGTGTGTGTTGTGCCCAGGCTGCTGGTTTAGGGCTTATGGTTCAGGGTTTAGGGTTTAGGGCTTAGGGTTCAGGGTTTAGGTGTGCCCGGGTTTGGCGAGTTTTCGGACCTTGCCCTTCACCGAAACGACCTAAGTACCCCAGAATCGCCTATAAGTCCTGCGCGTTTGAGGGAATAGGCCACCCTCTGCGTACTTTGCGGGTTTACGTTAAGGGTCCATATTCCTAAATAGGGCACACTTGGGTCTTAAATCTCCTATTTAGGGACTATGGGACCCGAAGTATATCATGCTGAGATACACGATCATGAAGCAGGATATCCCCAAGTAGGGTCCTTGTTTGATGTGCTCTTGGAACTTCGAATTTCTACCCCTAGACCCTGAACCCCAAACTCTAAAGCTACTCACCAAAGCCTCCCTGAACCCCAAATGCTTCAAGTGGGCCTTGTATTCGGTTTTTGTGCGGGGAGCGCACGCTGCAACGGTTTAGGGGTTAAGGGTAAACCCTATGACAATGGTTGCGTCTGACAACGGTTACGTGAAAATCTTCCATTTCCTTTTGCCGCAATCCTCGAACTTGCCCTGACATCCGGGTTGAATATAGGTTTCTGCAGGTCTAAGGGTCCATGTGCCTCTTTCTTACTATACTTGGACCCCACAGTCCCTGGTTAGGAGGTACTTTAAGGCCCAAGTATTCCCTATTTAGGGACATGGACCCTTAGGGTTAGGGTTTAGGGTTTAAGGCTTAGGGTTTGTAGGGTTTGTAGGGTTTGTAGGGTTTAGGGTTTAGGGTTTAGGGTTTAAGGCTTAGGGTTTGGGGTTCAGGCAGGGTGGATCTGGACTGCAGTGGTCGAGGATGTTTGGAATTTGTGGCTTAAAGCAGGAGCCAAGACTGTCCTTCATGCCCTAAGCCCTAAACCCCAAACCCTAAACCCTAAACCCTAAACCCTAAACCCTAAACCCCAAACCTTAAACCCTAAACCCTAAACCCTAAACCCCTAGACCCCTAAACCCTAAACCCCTAAACCCCTAAACCCCTAAACCCTTGCCCTGAGCCCTAAGGGTCCATGTCCGGGTTATGCTGGGGTTTGGGTTTCGGGTTTCTAGTCTAGAGTCTAGAAGCCCGATATAAGCTCTAAGAGCTTGGGGCTTTGGGGGCTTGCAGGTTGATAAAGTTGAGCCTTTATAGGGTTTAGGGTTTAGGGTTTAGGGTTTAGGGTGACAGCGCGGGGCCAGGTGACGACGGAGAGGAGACGACGACAGGCGGCGGTGTCACTACCACCGCCAGCTCCGGAACAACAGGTGTGGACCCTAAAGCCTAAACCCTGAAACCCCGAAACCCCTAAACCCTAAACCCTAAACCCTAAACCCCGAAACCCTAAACCCTAAGCCCTTCGGCCCTAAACCCTACACCCTAATCCCTAAACCCTAAACCCTAAACGCTGGCCCTAAACCCTAAGACCCAAGGGGCGAGGTCTGCCGTACCCGTGGACCCTGAACCCTGAACCCTGACCCCCAAACCCTTAAACACAACCCGACACCCTGAACCCTAATTAAACCCTAAACACTATAAACCCTGAACCCTAAACCCTAAAACCCTAAAACCCTAAACCCTGAACCCTAGTCTATGGCACTAAACCCCGGTGCGCATTTCAGGTGGCGGTGGTGGCGGGGAGACGCCGACGAAGCTCCGCATCATGTCCTGGAATGCGGCTTTGCGGCCTTATTTGCAAGGTTCGGGTTTAGGGTTTGCAGGATTTAGGCTTCAGGGTTTAGGGTTTAGGGTTTGCATGTTTCATTGATTTCTAGGGTTTCCAGGGTTTCTGGGAGTTCTTGGGCTTATAAGGTTTGTAGGTATACTCTGGCGTCTTTGCTGCAACCTTAGATCAGTAGTCTGTTTTAGCTCCTTTGAGGTTCATGATGAGGTGCTACAAGTTAAAATTCAGAGTGCCCAAGTGCAACCAAGTTCAAGATGCCATACATCTTAAACCCTGATACCCTAAACCCTAAACCCTAAACCCTAAACCCTAAACCCTGAACCCTACTACCCCAGCCCTTGGGATGAGGGTCTGGGCCTGCGAAGTTCTAGGGCATATTCTGTGGGGCCCTAAAGCCCAACCCTAAACCCTAAACCCTAAACCCCAAACCCTAAACCTCCCGCACATAGGGCATATGGCGTTTAAGGCATGTAGGGTCTTGGGCTTCGGGTCGCCGATGAGCTTGTGCACGCTCGTAGACCGCAAGCCAAAAAAACGCCTGTACCCTACCTAATCAGCCCATACCCTAAACCCGAAGCCCTAAACCCTACACCCGAAGCCCTAAACCCTAAACCCTAAACCCTGAACTCCCAGACGTTCCCATACGCCAAACCCTTTCCTATCCCAATGCCATCGGTCCATCAGCCTCATCGCTTGGGCGTTTAGGGTTTAGGGTTTAGGGGTTAGGGTTTAGGGGTTTAGGGTTTAGGGTTTAGGGTTTAGGGTTTGTGTTAATGAACTTTGGGTTAGGTTGAGTTTCGGGATCGGAGTTTCAGGGTTTGTTTGCTTGAGCCTTTTGAGCCTTTTAAGCTGACCGGAACTCCTAAGCCCGCAACCCAATACCCTTTGCCCAGCAATGCGGAGGTGTACTTCGGAAATCACAAGCTTGACGCCATGGGCGACATGCTGAAGCAGCGCCTCAGTTAAACCTGGATAAAGCGCGCTGAGCCCTATAAAGCCAAGCCCAAACCCCCAAGGCCTCATTCCCTGTCCCAAACCCTCATCCGTCAGACGGGGGGTTGACTAAGCGAAGCTAGAAGCCTGAAAGCCCGCCAAACTTTGGCCCGCCAAACACCCTAAACCCTAAACCCGAAACTGGGGCCGAGCGCCGCTGACGGGCTTACTCTAAGGTTGGAACCATGGGCACTTCGCATGGTCCCTTACCCTTGCTTATAGGATCCGAAGTATTGGCCCTTAATACATACAATGGTGCCTATAACGGTTATAGAACAAGGGCCCCTACTTGGAGTCTTAGATGTGTGTGTGTGTGTGTGTGTGTTTTTGGGAAGAATATGCTTGCTTCCTTCCTTTAGTAGCTCACTTTTTGGGATACTATAATCCCCGATAGACCTGAAAAGTGTAAACTTTTTTGGGGCTTATGAACTCAGCAACCCTAAACCCTAAACCCTAAACCCTAAACCCTCAACCCTCAACCCTCAACCCTCAACCCTAAACCCTAAACCCTAAACCCTAAACTAAGCAAGAAAGAGAAGTGGACCCTTTAGAATCATCACCCCAAAGAACCCAAAAAAAGGCCAAAGCTTGAAAGCCTAACCGAAGAGCCCAAAAGCCCCTACAGGCCCAACGCCCCAAACCTGAAGGTTTAGGGTTTAGGGTTTAGGGGCACGACACCTGGAGGTGGGATGTTGACATTGCTAACCTCCAGGCTCCGTTTTGCAGACCTTCGTCATCGGCTTGTCGTGGCTTTAGGGGTTTAGGGTTCAGGGTTCCTAAACCCTAAACCCTAAACCCTAAACCCTAAACCCTAAACCCTAAACCCTAAACCCTAAACCCTAAACCCTAAACCCTTAGGGTTTGGGGTTTGGTTTGTGGGGGCTTTTCATGGCTGCAGTATTTGTGGTTTTGGCCTTCGGGGTTTAGAGGTCGGGGCTTTGGGACTTTAGGGTTCAGGGTGGGGGGTTTAAAGTTCAGGGTTTGGGTGTAGGGCTTTAGGCTTTGGGGATTCGGGCTTACGGGTTTTACGGGTCCTGGGCGTTGGGTGTTTTAGGGGTGAGGCCCTGGTGGGGTTTTGGACTGAGAGAATCGCGTTTTTGTCGCGGGTTCGGCAGTCTGTTGGGTAATCAGGGGGTGAGGAGGGGGTGAGGGTGAGGCATTCAGGGCTTTCGGTTTTTCTTGCCTTGTAATGGTAGGGCTTTCTCATTGGGGGATGTTCCCTCTCATACGAACAGTCCTTAATAGAGATTATAGTACACCCTATTGTAATCGCCCTAAACCCTAAACCCTAAACCCTAAACCCTAAACCCTAAACCTTATAGTACACACTATTGTAATCCCTGTTAAGGACGTCTATGCGCCAGCTTTCCCACACGAAAGCTAGTAGGCTATAGCCCTGAACCCCGAACCTTCCTCAAGTTGTAATCGGGATCCCCAGCACCATTTCCGGTTCAGGGTTTAGGGAATCGAGGGTTCTTGGAGTCTGCATGCGCCAGGAGACAAACAACAGACTGGAGCGCATCGCGGACGAAGCAGGCGTACGTTTAAAGTTTCGGGTTAAGGGTTTAGGGTTAAGGGTTTAGGGTTTAGGGTTTAATTAGGCTTTGGGGTTTAGGGTTTAGGCCTACCCGGTGTTGATCCTTAGGGTGAAGGGTTGGAGGTTTAGGGTTTTTGGGGCTTAGGAAGTTCTATGGGCCCTAGCCTTCACTATTTAAAATTGCACATTATGATTTTTATTGTTATTATTTTTGTGATATTAGTATTTTTGTTATTATTATTATATATAGAGATGTATGTAACCCTATTAACCCATGTAAGTTTGAATTTGCTTAGGGCCCACAAGCCCACCCCGGTATAGGGTTAAGGGATTAACGCAATTGGGAACATGTTGAGTATGTTTGGGGGACATTCTGGGTGGGTTGTTAGGGTTTAGGGTTTAGTTAAGAGTTTAGGGTTCAGGGTTTGATGGGGAGGTGGGTAGCTGCTGTAGGTGGTATAACCCCAAACCCTAAACCCTAAATCCTAAACCCTAAACCCTAAACCCTAAACAGAAGATCCCAACACTTCTTGCAGGATACGTGTCAGCAAACACCTGGCATCAACCTCACGACTGGTGCGGCTACAACTTCCACAAGTCTGACTGGAGATCCTTGGCTGGGTGTGGGGGGTTTAGGGTTTAGGGTTTAGGGTTAAGGTTTAAGGTTTAGGGTGTGGGGAGTTTTGGGAGTTTAGGGTACGGTCTGCTGAACTGTGCCAGGAGGGTTTTGCAGTGCACAGTTTACAGGTGCGTAGTTTTGCTGTTTATTTCGGCCACGTCCTATATAAGCCTCCTATCAAAGACTTTAGAAGGGGAACTACCTTGAACTGTCCTAGAATGAATGAGGTGTGCGTGTGTGGAGTGTGTGTGTGTGTGCCCATATCATATTATTGGCCCCTGATTCAAGGTATACAAGTACCCCTTTTAAGGCGCAAGTATAAAACTATGCAGGTAGGGTTTGTAGCAGCTTAATTGCAAGGGAGTTTCTTTCTTCGTGTAGGGGTCAGGTTTCTGTATGAAGCCGCGCAGGGTTTAGGGTTTAGGGTTTAAGGTTTAGGGTTAGGGTTTAGGGCTCACCTTCCACATGGTCAGGGTTTAGAGCTAGGCTTCTTGTTGGTTGGGTTGCTGGGGAAGGGCGTCGGTCGGGCAGGCTAACTTTAAACTCAAAACCCTCACATCGGATGCCCTTCGGCTCCACAACCCCTTAAAACCACAAGCTCGGAACGCTTAAGCATAATGGGTTTAGGGTTTAGGGTTTAGGGTTTAGGGAAACCCTACAGTAAACACCAACAAGTTGGAACATCCTTATCCCCATCCCCCTAAAGGCATAGGAAAGGCAGTCCCAGCTCAAATCATTCTGAAACCATGTTCCAACTTTGTGTGGACTTTCCTGCAACCCTAAACCCTAAACCCTAAACCCTGAACCCTAAACCCTATAACCCTAAACCCCAAACCCTTGAGGTCATCAGAGCTCCGTGGAGGTCGAGGTGCCAGGCTCCCGAGGCGTCTGCGGCGCGATGATGCAGAAGGGCCAGGCCGCTTGATGGCTTCGTTTTGGGTGGCCTTTTGTAGGGTTTGGGGTTTCGGGTTTAGGGTTTAGGGCTTGGGGGTTTGGGGTTTTGGGGTTTTGGGGTTTTGGGGTTTTGGGGTTTTGGGGTTTTGGGGTTTTGGGGTTTTGGGGTTTTGGGGTTTTGGGTTTAGGGCTTGGGGTTTGGGGGTTTGGGGTTTGGGGTTTTGGGTTAGGGTTTTTGGTGTTTAGGGTTTAGGGTTTGGGCGGATCTGCTTCGGGTTCAGGTTTTAGGTTTTAGGATTTAGGGTGTAGCGGGTGTGTTTAGGGTTTAGGGTGTGCACAGGGGTTTGTGTTGTTTTTTTGTTTGGGGGGTCGGAGGGTTGGGGAGGGGGGTCACAAGATCCTTTGCACTTGGGGTGAAGGGTTGAGGTGTTTCCTTAGAGGTTGAAGGTCCCTAAACCCTAAAACCTAAACCCTAAACCCTAAACCCTTGGGGTTGGGGCCGCCACCAATGAAGGTGGGTTGCATGCATTACTAAGATGCCCAGTAGCCCAGTATAGAAGGCTAGGAGCCGGCAGACCCAAAACCCGGGTTCAGGGTTCATGGTTTAGGGTTTAGGGTTTAGGGTTTAGGGTTTAGGGTTTAGGGCTTAGGGCTTAGGGCTTAGGGCTTAGGGCTTAGGGGCCATTAAGATCTGGGTGGGGCTGCGAAGGTGTAAAGGGTTCAGGATTTACGTATAAACGAATGGTAAGTTCTCCACATGCTCCGCTTGTGGTGCACCCTGCATCTCCTTAAGCCCTAAACCCTGATTCTACAGACGACCTCCAGACGGTACCTTGTTTTAGAGAACTAGGATCTCAGAAGACGACTCGCCAGCGACTTGACTCTTGTGCTGCTAGCTGGAAAAGGGTTCAGGCTAAACCCTAAACCTTAAACTCTAAACCCTAAACTCTAAACTCCTAAACCCTAAACCCTAAACTCCTAAACCCTAAAGCCTAAACCTGGGAGGTTGGGGGTTCAAGCCCTTGCACCAGGCAAAGTTTTGCGTTTGGGGCCTCCACCCGATCCAGAACGGAAACAACGTGAAGTACGCCAAAGAGCCCCTTTGGCGCAGCAGGATCTGACCGTCTAGGACTCTCTGCAGCTTCATTGCCACGAAGCTCTTCGTACCTTAGGTCCCCGCCTCTAAACCCGACAGCGTTAAGGCCGTATACCTCAACCCAAGGCCCTTATTTACTTTTCAGGGTTTGGGTTCCCTTGCAACCCCCTCTGAACCACAAAAGGGCACCCTTTCTATTTCTAGGTTACTCCTGGGTCTAGTAAGCCCTAGCCCGAAACCCTAAACCCTATACTCCAAACCCTAAACTCTCAACCGTAATTCCTAGTTTCTACTCTGCCAAGTAGATGCCACAGATCATCTAGATAGTTCTCCGAATTAGGCACGCTCCACGCTTCCAGGGCCGACCCTCCGCTGCCTCTAGCGCTTGAAGCTTCATCCTACTTGCGAACGCGCTTTGCCTATGGGGGGTTCGGGCTGTCGGGCCTAGGGTTTACAGTTTGGGCTGGTTCTCCTAAATCCTTAGCCCCAACCCCTAGGCTGCGTTGCTCCTGAACATCTACAAGATGAAACTGAACAGGTATTATGCTGAAGTCCCTCTGATTGTTGAAAAGCCCAGCCAGAGTAGCCTCTTAGAAGTCCTCGGGGGAACCACGTATCTACTTTTTGCTTAAGAATACCCAACAAAAAGATAAAGATCCCTATATTGCCCTGGCCCTGAAAAGCAAGATTTTTCCATTTACTTTTCGGGTGTTCTTAAGAAAATGCTAAGTATATAATATATAGTTACCCTGAAAGGGAGTGGAGGATGAACCCCCCCCCCCCCCACACAGAGAAAACCCACTCCTCAGGCCACGATTCCTTCCTATCCGCCCCCCTCCGCCCCATCCGCCCCATCCGCCCCATCCGCCCCATCCGCCCCATCCCCCCCCCCCCCCCCCCACCCACCCAACCACCCCACCCCGATCCCTACAACGAGTGGGTTAAGTGGGTTAAGGGCAAAGGATTAGTTAAGGGTTTAGGGTCTAGGGTTTAGGGTAAGGGTTTAGGGTTTAGGGATCTCTCTTTGCCAAGGTCCATAAAGCTGGCCGCCGACAAGATGAAGGTTGGGGAAGTCGTATGCGGTTTAGGGTTTAGGGTGTAGGGTTTAGATAAATCTCCCACACCAAAGCTGTCAGATCACGTATGTTCGATGTGCCCAGATCATTTTTGGCTGATGTAACTCAGGCCCGCAACAGGTTTAGGGTTTAGGGTTTAGGGTTTAGGGTTTAGGGTTCAGCAACCTTGGGTTCCGCAATTCGATAGTAGCAAGAACCCTAAAGTTGACACGCTCATGCCGTGCGCCCTGAACCCCGAATGCCAGAAAAGCCTCAGACCCTCCATCCACGAGGCCTATGAAAGACCCAACTGAGAATAACTTGGTACTGTAGCCCAGTGGTACTCTTTTTTTTGTTATAGTTCCGGGTTCCCTTGATAAAGTAACCAACCAAAGAAGGGTACCAAAAAGAAACACAATTACTGTGGCTACTGGGCTACCAAGATCACGCCTGAAACCCTAAATACGGCCCTTAACGTAATCTCAAAGCCCTGAAGCCCTAACTAAAGCCTCCCCGACACTAATCTAGCAAGTCGCAAAGAGGGCCCAATAGTAGCACAGGCTGATGGACTTAAGGTTTGGGGTTTACAGGGTTTAGGATTTAAGGTTTTGGTGATGGTCCATTAATATGGCCGGCTAGAAAAGAGGTAAACAAGGGTTCCCCAATAAAGGTGAAGGGACCATGTAGGTTTGGAAACCCAAAGCCCTAAACCCCAAAACCTAAATCCTAAACCCTCAACCCCCAACCCCAATGATAGGCCCTAATAAGGGGCTGGAAACCAGGAGTGCGCGGAGACCCACAGCGCTCCTTCGCAGCTTCTCCGCAACAGCGCAAGGGTTTAGGGCTTTTAGTTTTTAGGGCTTAAGGTTTAGGATTTATTGTTTAGGGTTTATAGGGTTTGGGTTTAGGGTGTAGGGTTTAGGGTTTAGGGTTTAGGGTCTAAGTATACAAGTACTGATACATCATGTATTTAACACCACCCTAGACCCCCAAACCCTAAACCCAAACACCCACCATCCCTAGACCCCCACTAGCCCTAAACCCTAAACCCCTCTCTCCAGGAGCGTTAGGGGTTAGGGCTGCGGTTAGGGCTGTTGGGGTGTAGGGGGTGGTGGGGGTGGTGGGGGTGTGGTGGGGGTGTGGTGGGGGTGTGGTGGGGTGTGTGGGGGTGTGGTGGGGGTGTGGTGGGGGTGTGGTGGTGGTGGGGTGGGGTGGGGGTGGTGGGGGTGTGTGGTGGGGGTGTGGTGGGGGTGTGGTGGGGGTGTGGTGGGGGTGGGTGGGGGTGTGGGGGGGTGTGGTGGGGGTGTGGTGGGGGTGTGGTGGATGTGTGGTGGGGGTGTGGTGGGGGCGTGTGGTGGGCGTGTGGTGGGGATGGTGGTGGGGGTGGTGGTGGGGGTGGTGGTGGGGGTGGTGGTGGGGGTGGTGGTGGTGGGGGTAGTGGTGGGGGTGGTGGTGGGGGTGGTGGTGGTGGGGGTGGTGGGGGGGTGGTGGGGGTGGTGGGGGTGGTTCGGCTGGCCTTGGCGGCCTGCACCCTTACCGAGCTAGGGCAAAAAATGCCAGGTGTAGGGTTTTTGGTTTAGGGTTTGGGGTTTAGGGTTTAGGGTTTAGGGTTTAAACATGGTTACCGTAGGAGAGTTTTTTCAGGATCTTCCTCGGCGATTTCAACACGGCGGACTGGCGAGGGGCCATGGGCGAGCTCGAGTATCGCACTGGATGGAAGTGGTGACTCGCCTGAACGTTTAGGGTTTAGGGTTTAGGGTTTAGGGTTTAGGGTTTAGGGTTTAGGGTTTAGGGGTCTTCACTGGCAGGGGACTGCAGGGTGTAGGGTTGCAACTGCTTGGGGGGTTCAGGATTTGGGTTTAGGGCTTAGGGGTTTTGAACCCTAAACCCTAAAATTGGGGTTATTCCTAGGATACTCTTGAGGGCATAGGTCCCCAAAAGGGTTCAGGGTTCAGCATTCCCAAACCTAAGCCCCAGAAGGTTGACTACCACGTCAGGCCCTAGAATCGAGTAGGTACCCTTTTTTTCATGTTTGAGAGCACTCCGCATTAGGACCCTGAATGGGTAGGCTCCGATTCTCGGCAGATTCCTATAAGAACGATTCCTGCTCCTTGCCCATATGCTGAAGCAGAGAAACAAGTCGTTGCAAAGAGACAACGAGTAACGGCCCTCACCACCTCCACTTTTTTGTTCAGGTGCGAAGGAATCCATGTTTGGTCCATCCCCTCAAACACAAGAAATCCACCTGTGAATGTCCGGCCCGTCAGCTTGGTAACCCTAAACCCTAAACCCTAAACCCTAAACCCTAAACCCTAAACCCTAAACCCTAAACCCTAAACCCTAAACCCTAAACCCTAAACCCTAAACCCTGCGCCCTTGACCTTTCTTTCCTCCGAGGTCTCAACTATAGCAACCTTCTCAGCCACCACTATAACCATACTTGTACCCTCAGGGTCCATGTACCTAAATAGGGAATACTTGGGCCTTTAAGTACTAAACCCTAAACCCTAAACCCTAAACCCTAAACCCTAAACCCTAAACCCTAAACCCTAAACCCTAAACCTACCCATGAACCTTCCCTCAATCTCTCATCACCATGCCAAAGCAACGCCGCCTTGAGGAGCCTGGCTGCCAAGCATGCCACTAGGCATGGAGTACCCCGAGAGCTTTTAACCCCCCCCCCCCCTCCGCCGCGGGTTTCGGGCCACCCTAAAGGCTCCCAATCAGGGTTTAGGGTTTAGGGTTTAGAGTTTAGGGTTTAGGGTTTAGGGTTTAGGGTTTAGACGTTTGAGCCTTACTCTGTGCAGGGGGTTACTCAGGCCGGGTAGTTCGGAATCTCTGAGGCTAGGAGTTTGATGCGTCTTCGCATGGATATCACCGTGCGAGGAACACCCTAAACCATAAACCCTACACCCTAAACCCTAAACCCTAAACCCCAAGCCCTAAACCCGAAACCCTAAACCCTAAACCAACTCCAGGGTTGTTACACTTGTGTAGGGAGCACTGGGGGGCACGGGCCGTGGGGTCTGTGGGTTCAAGGGTTCTGGAGGGTCTGCATGTAGGATTCTTGAGATGTTGGGTTCAAGGGTTTAGGGTTCATAGGGCGCCGGGGTGAGCAGTCGACGTGTTTGGGGGGGGTGGGGGGGAGCCGGGGAGCATGTTCCCCTACCAAGCCCACATCCGCAGAAGAGGTCCCTCACTACCTTCCGGTTTAGGGCTTAGGGTTCTGAATCTGGGCCCTTGGGTTTTACCTTGTCTGAAAGGGCTATTGATTTAGGGGATGTGCAACTACCCCAAGAGTTCAGACCGATCAGCCCGTTCACAACAACCTCATAACAAAGCATGTTCAAGAACTCGGTGGAGATACCACTTGGGTCTTTCCCCCCCACAGTAGCAGACCTTAGGGATCTTGACAAAGGGCTCTGAGAACTCCCACTTGTTTTGGTAGCTGCTACCAGCACGCAACAAGTGACATAAAGACTTTAAGAGACCTCTACGAGTCTACCCTAAGCCCCAAACCCTAAACCCCGAACCCTCGACCCCAAGGCCTAAACCCTAAACCCCAAGACCTAAACACTAAACCCGGTCTACGAGCTAAGGACATCGACTTCATCTTCATCACGGAGAGTCCCCTGAAGGTTGGCAAGGCGCGGTCTTTTGTCCGTCTGCAGGTATACAGGGTTTTAAAGTTTGGGATTAGGTGGTTAAGTTTATACGGCTCTGACTGTGTAGAGTGTGGGGGGGGGGGGGGGTTGTATGTGACGGAGTTCGAAGGTTTCAGTTGTGTTTGGTTGTGCTGCGAATGGTTTTGTGCTTCTGCAGCCTGCCATAGATGTCCGAGTAGGGTTAGGGTTTAGGGTTTAGGGTTTAGGGTTTAGGGTTAAGGTTTAAGGTTTAGGGTTTAGGGTTTTGGGGTTTATTAGGGTTTAGGGTTTACAGAGTTTAGGGTTCTTCCCTGACCAAACAGGTTGCCCTGTTTTTTTTTTTTTCCAGCTATCCCTAGGCTGCTCAGCAATTCCTATTCCTCCTCTTCGGCCTCGGGTTTGGGTTCAGGGTTTTGGTTTGGGGTTTAGGGGATTTGGGGTCTGGGGTTTCGGGCTTGCACAGGTGAACTGGAGCAAGATCATCGGCGACGGCTCTTGCTGGCCAGCCTTTCCGCCACACAACAAGGCCAGGAATTCATCAGGGTTTTCCAAGTAGAGGGCGTAGTTCTTATGCGGGTCACGATATTCTCGGGTGGTTTATCATAACTTTGGATTTTGAGCTTTTGCTGGGATACTGGGCTTCTCGATGATTTTCGAAAAAAAAACCCTAAACCCTAAACCCTAAACCCTAAACCCTAAACCGTGGAGCTTCTGATGCCACTGCCCCCAAACAAGGGCTCAGCTCGGGGGCATGGCCCGAAACCCCCCCCCCCCCCCCCAAGCCCCATACCCTGACTTGGTAGCCCAGTGGTACCCTTTTGCCCTTTTGCTGGTTCTAGGTTTCCCTTATAAAGTATGTTTTGATATGGTTGCTGGGCTACCAAGATTAACCCCAGACCCTGGAAACCCTTGGATTGGGAAGGGGGGAGGCAGGGTGCGTAGTGGAGGAGCTCCTAAACCTTCATAAGCCCTAAACCCTGAACCCCTCAACCCTTAAACCCTTAAACCCTAAACCCCTTTAAACGCGTAAACCCCTGAACCCCTAAACCCCTAAAACCTGCACCCCTAAAACCCTAAGTCCTAAACCCCAAAACCCTCAAACTCCGAAACCCTAAGGTCCGAAACTTCCCCAGATCGCTCTTCAAGTCTCCATGCATAGAACCCCATGTTCCCAAACCCATTCAGTTGAGGGTTGAGGGTTGAGGGTTGAGGGTTGAGGGTTTAGGGTTTAGGGTTTAGGGTTTAGGGTTTAGGGTTTAGGGTTTAGGGTTTAGGGTTTAGGGTTTAGGGCGTTCCTATATAGGGGTGGCTCGCAGGTCTCTCCCGGCTGCGGCTGGGCCGACCACTCCCCGGTCTTCGCCGAGATCGAGCCCCACAGCCGAAGGGTTCAGGGTTTAGGGTTTAGGGTTTAGGGTTTAGGGTTTAGGGTTTAGGGTTTAGGGTTTAGGGTTTAGGGTTTAGGGTTTAGGGTTTAGGGTTTAGGGTTTGAGTTTAGATTTATAGAAAGTCTAGGGTTTCGGGGGCTTGGGGTTTAGGATTTTGGGTTTGAAAACCCCTCAGTGTTGCGTGCTAGCTTCCCCGCCGAAGCGCTGAGCTATGCCCCAAATTGGAGGGTTTAGTTTTTTTTTGTTGTCGGAATGGGGTTTAGAGTTTGATTGTCTTAAGCCGTAAACTAAACCTAAACCGTAGACCCCCATAAAACCAAAACCCTAATAACCCTAAGCCCTACAAGCCCTCAGCCCTAAACCCTAAACCCTAAACCCTAAACCCTAAACCCTAAACCCTAAACCCTAAACCCTAAACCCTAAACCCTAAACCCTAAACCCTAAACCCTAAACCCTAAACCCTAAACCCTAAACCCTTAGCCGTACCCAGGCTGTCCCTCACTGCATGAGATCGTCCTTCAGGCGCGCTCGGATTGTTCAGTTTTGGGCCCAGAAGGCCCCGCCAAAGTTAGCGTTTTGCAAAAGAGTTTTTGGGGTTTAGGGTTTAGGTTTGCAGACTAGGATTTGCTCAAGAACACCCCCCTTCAAATAAAAGCAAAAGGGCAAAAAGTGAGTTGTTTTTTGGGTGGCTCTTAAACAAATTAAATAGTTGTTTCGGGTTTAAGATTTAAGGGTGTAAGGGTTTAAAGGTTCAAGAATTTAGGGTGTGAGGGTCGCTTCAACACCCTAAACCCTAAGCCCTAAACCCTAAACCCTACCGGGTAGGCCCTTGCGATACTTTCTGTTTTCCCTCTTTTGGGTCATATTCAGAATATTTTGTTCCGAGGGCTTCAGGGGCCAACCTCGGTCACTTCGTAGATGAGTAGATAACCTTTAATTTTTTGGGGTCTATACCCCTAAACCCTAAACCCGAAACCCTAAACCCTCAACCCTCAACCCTAAACCCTAAACCCTAAATAATCCTATCAAAAAGGTTAATCTTGTTTGGGCCAGGGTACTCAGCAGCTAGGGTTAAGAGTCGCCTGCATGGTCCCTAGATATATGCCCTTAAAAGGGTACCCCTTTTGTACCCCTTCGATACCCTATAGAAAATTCAGGACTCTCACGTCGGCACCCTTTAAAGAAGGTTAGGCACCATATTAAGGGCGCATGAAGCTGCCCTTAGCTAAACCCTAAACCCTAAACCCTAAACCCTAAACCCTAAACCCTAAACCCTAAACACCACGCTCCTGGGTGGGCAGGCCGATGCCCAATCGCTCTCAGCTGTTTGAAACAGAGCTGACCTGATGGGATTCACAGCCTTCGAAGGCTTCTGGCGGACCGCTGTCTTAGGGGGGCGGTTTTCAGGTTGAGGCTGGAGGGTTTCTTCTTGAATTCTGGCAGGGTTGTACTTTGAGCCCGAAGCCCTAAACCCTAAATCCTAAACCTTAAACCTTAAACCCTATAAACCCTGAAAGCTGCAGAAAAAAAATCCCCGCCTGAGGGCAGGGTTGTGGGTTTCCGGTCCGCCTGGGCCAGCAGAGTAGACAGACGGGCGAAAACAGCCCGCAACTTCTGTGGCCGTATATGCAGCGGCAGCGTAGGCTTTGAGATCTTTAGTTAGGGCCCATAGAATTCAGGGTTGAGGGGTTTCATAGGGTTGAGGATCTGTAGGGTTTCCAGGATTCAGGGTTAGGGGCTATAGGGGTTTGGGGTTTTGGGTTTAGGGTTGCACGAGTCCAGCAAGCTGTCGGATCCTAGGATCCTGAAGCATGGCCTGCTGCTTCACTTTTGGCCAAAAGTCCTTGCATGCTTTAGTCGGGCGATGCCGTCTTACTGGTTCACACCAGGGGCAAGCTAGGATGCTTTGCTAGGACCTAGAATAGGCCCTTGTTGCCTTTTTGGGGTGTTTAGGTTCCCTTATTTCTCTGTTTAAACCAAAAAGGGCACCCTTTGTGTTCCTAGGTCACTCTTGGGTCTACGGTTTAGGGTTTAGGGTTTAGGGTTTAGGGTTTAGGGTTTAGGGTTTAGGGTTTAGGGGTTGCGGCGGACAATGTAGTGGGAGCGAACTTGTTCGAGCTTCTGCTGGAGAACCAGAAAGCCATGTTCGCTTGCCTCCGCTGTCTACTATTTGCTTAAGAACCCCCAAAAGGCCCAAAACATGAAACATGAAAATGCTACATTGCTTTCACAAGGAAGCAACATGTTGCGCTTTTCTGGGGTCTTCTTAAGGAATAGTAGCTATGCGGTACAGGAACTTCTCCACTCGCGTCCTGCACAGTCAGGCGCACACGCGCGCGCTTACACGGTGGCTGGGCAAAAGCTTCAGCTGGCTGGAGCGGCGCATGGTCGGGACGGCACACAAAAAGCAGGGCTTAGGGTTTAGGGTTTAGGGGTTAGGGGTTAATTAGGGCTTAGGGTTTAGGGTTTGGGGTTTAGGGTTTAGGGTTTAGGGTTTAGGGTTTAGGGTTTAGGGTTTGGGGTTTAGGGTTTAGGGGTTAGGGGTTAGGGGTTTAATTAAGGGTTTAAGGGTTGTGGGGGCTCGACGCTGGCACCCTGGGCATCGCCAGTGCTGTCTCTCTCAGAGGATCAAGGAAGTAGCAACAGGGTTTTAGGGGTGTAATTTAGGGCTCGGAAGAATGACTAGTACTATGCCCTTATGGTCCCTCTATCGTACATCATTCTATAATGAATTAGAAGGGTTCTGATGTAGGGGTGCTTGGGTATATAGGGGGTGTAGAAGGTGTCCCCTTTTAATGGCTAAGGGACCATGTAACTACCCCAAGCATCTCCAGGACGTGGCAATCTCGTGCCTTGAGCTTATCGGTTCGGGTGTTTTGCGAGTATTGAACCCAAGATGCCATACTATTTCGATGACTCTTTGAAAGGCAGTGCGCCCTCTAAACCCTAAACCCTGAACCCAGGCTAGGACGTTTAAAGCCTGAGGGCTGTAAGCCTGCAACTTCCCACACCCTCCCGAAAAGCTCAAAGACCGAACTCCTAAACCCTACCACTAATTTGGGTAAGTTGGCGTTTATAAAAACAAATCTGCTTTGATTGTTTCAAATTCAACAATCCCTAAGCCCCAACACAAACGTGGGTCAGTTGGGGGTTGCTACTTCCTCCTCAGCAGGGGTTTGGGTCAGAAGTAGCTACACCAAGGCTGGGGTGTTACGCCGCCCCCACAAGTAGTGGTTGGTTTTCTCCAGAGGCCTTCACCACCTTCTTCCGAAAGTGTGCCCAAGGCCCCTAAACCCTTAGCTCTGAGGCTTTACACCAAAACAAAAGACCTTAGACCGTAACGTACGGGTTTAGGGTTCAGGGTTCAGGGTTCAGGGTTTAGGGTTTAGGGTTTAGGGAGCCAAAAGACCTTAGGCCCTAGAGCCTAGATCCTAGACGCTTGACCCTCAACCTTAAGCCGAATAAAGCCGAACAAGCTGTAATATGACCGCCCCATTGCAAATTAGTAAGCCTTCCAACCCAAACCCTAAACCCTAAACCCTAACCCCTAGCCCCTAAACCCTAAACCCTAACCCCTAACCCCTAAACCCTACCTAAACCCCAAACCCCAAACCCTAAACCCTAAACCCTAAGACCCTAAACACTAAAACCCTAAACCCTAAACCCTAAACCCTGCCAGGCAGGAGCAAGCTCACTTGCTTGAGGCGCTGGAGGTGCTGGACCAGCCGGAGTACGAGCAGCTCCTCGCCGGACTAGGGTTTATTGAAATTGTATAGGTTTTTTTTTCTTTGGGGGGGGGGGGGGGGGTTTTGTTTGCTTTTATCGAAATTGTGTAGGGTTTGTGTCCGGAGTTTTGCCGGATTTGTTTTTACTCTTGCTGAAATCTTGCCATCTTCGTTTTTTCTGATTTTGCAATTGTATAGGGTTTGTGCGGAGTTTTGGGGGTGTGTTGGGCCGGGCTTTGAAAACTCAAATCTTGCCAACTTCAATTGGGAGGTTCTGTCGACTTTTTCCCTATCCAGGGTCTGTTTTAGTGCCCTGTGAAGGATGAAGGATTATTGCAGCCTGCTCATGCAATGAAACGCGTACAATTTATTTTCCGGTTTTGGGTTTGGGGGTTTAGGGGCAAGGGTTAAGGGTTTTAGGGTTTAGGGTTTTAGGGTTTAGTATTTAGAGCAAAGGCAACACAAACAATAGGACAACCAACTAGCGAAGGACAGGGCAGGGCAGGGAGCAATGTAGAGATAACGATTGTCAGCACATAACCCAAATCTAAACCCTAAAACCTAAAACCCTAAAACCTTATAAAACCTAAAGCCCTAAAACCCTAAAAACCCTAAGACCCTAAGACCCTAATAACCCTAAAACCAAACGTCCCTAAGCTCCAAAGACACCAACTTTACTCCAAGACACCATCGCCCGCCCCCCAAGCCCCGAACACCCTAACAAACTCTGAACCCAAACGAAACAGCGCCAAACGAATATCAACGACAGATAGGTTTAGGGTACGGGGTTTTAGGGCTCCGACGCCGTCAGCCCCAAGACCCCAATAAACTCCCAACCCACAGCCCTAAACGCCCAAACCCAATGCCCGACAACCCCTAACCGTAAACCCTCAAACCTAAACCCCAAGACCTAAGCCCCTTCAATGTCACTGGTTTCCCCTATAGGCCCCTCTGATTCCTTGTGGCCTAAACCTAAATTTCTAAGACCTTTTGAACTCCCGCGATTTTTTCTCGCAACCTGGGCAGATCCCAAATTGGGGTTTAGGGTTTCGGTTTGTGTGCCGGCTGCCCTTGTTGGGTAGAGCTCTAACAAGAATAGGATGTCGTTTTGAGGGGTCTGTTATTTCTCGGGGTCCCCACCCCCCTCAAACCCCAACCCCAAACCCCCAACCTCTAACCCCCTACTCCCCCAAACTCTAAACCCTAGAACCCGCGCATCTGCAGCAAGGTTCGACGACTTCTTGGAAATGGCATCCTTTGATGCAGTCTGGGCTTTAGGTCTAGGCAAAACATGCCATGTGATGAAGTCCGACAGCCATGTGTGACCACATGTTGTGGGACTGACCTGTATGAGAAGGGATACTTCCCTTTTCCCCTCCCCCCCTTTCCTCCTCTGAATCAACCTCAAAGTGGGGGCTTGGGCGGGGGGGGGGGGGGGGGGGGGGGGTAGTTGCTGCTGTTGTGGTTGTTGTGGGGGGTCGCGGCGGGCTTTCAACGTTGATGAAACCTGTATGCTTGGTAGCCCAGTGGTGCCCTTTTCCATTTTTTTGGGTTCTGGTTCCCTTATAAAGTAACCAACCAAAAAGAGGGTGCCCTTTTTGTAATATGGTTACTGGGCTACCAAGTATGTAAGCCCTCAGGACAGCGTGAGGGTTTAGACTCCCAAACCTTCAGTGTTGGCTGGATCGCTCTCTCCCCTCTCTCTCTGCTCTTTGTTTCTCCTCTTCCAGAGCCCGGTTTAGGGTTTAGGGTTTAGGGTTTAGGGTTTAGGGTTTAGGGTTTGCTTGTCGTTCTAGCATTCCCTAAGGGTCCATGTACCTAAATAGGGAATACTTGGGCCTTAAAGTACCTCCTATTTTGGGAATTTAGGGCCAAAGTACATAACAATGAGGTACATGGACCCTTTGGGATTCAGCTTACTCAAACTGAAAACCGTGGGGGGGGGGGGGGGGGGGGCGTCACAGCGGCCATTCTGAGGCAGTTTGCCATTCCGTGCAAGCACCGATTCGCACCATTCCGGGGCACTTGCATTGCGCACTAATGTGGGACACATGGCTCATCGGAGGGTTTCGGGTTCAGGGATTAAAAGTATAGCCTCCTAAAGAGCCTCCCCCCTTCCACATCTGAAATGCAACATGAACACCGGGCCCTAAACTCTCAGTCCTAAACCCTAAGCCCTAAATACTCTAAAGCCTAGGCCTAAAATGCAAGATGAATACGGGGTCCGAATTAAACTCTCAGCACTAAACCTACAAGCCCTAAACCCCGATCCCTATTTCCTAAACCCTCAGGTGATTGAGTTTGGCTATGTGACGCTCTTTGCCTCAGCCTTCCCACTGGCCGGTGTCGTGTCCGTGATCAGCTCCTCGGCCGTCAGCTCTGAGAACGCCCCGGTTTAGGGTTTCAGGGTTTCAGGGAGGGTTTCAGGGTTTCAGGGTTTTAGGGTTTCCGAGTTGGAGTGTTTAGGGCTTGGGTTAGGGTTTGGCGTTTTCAGGTTTAGGGATTTAAGGTTTTAGCGTTTATATAGGTTATATAATCAGAAACTCTCCAGGCGACATAAGAAACACTTCAGGTGCTACGTATCGTATCGCCTGTGCCAAGCCCCCAGAACACTAAGGGGTTTAGAGTGTAGAGATTTTAGGGTTTAGGGGTTTAGGGGTTTAGGGGTTTAGGGGTTTAGGGTTTAGGGTTTAGGACG
>CAJNDS010001256.1:0-26039 GCA_905221605.1 Symbiodinium natans | reverse complement strand
ATGAAAATATGATTGGTAATATATTCTTAAGAATTTATAGGGATATAATAGCCCCAAACCCTAATCGGTTATAGGGTAATATTGTTCGTAATTAGAATTTTTAAAAGTATGATAAGAATAATATAGATTAAATTCCCTTTAAAGAAATTTCCAAGAAGGATCGAATATTTCTTAAATAATTCATTCCTTGGAAAATAATATAATCAATAATCCTGAATTAGCCACGACACGTCCTGCACCCAATTACGCGCCCAGGCTTATGCCAAGCAAGAAGGCAATCTCATCCTCGGAGGCTCACCACCTTGCCCCCTCCATTGCATCGGCCGAATTTGTGCGACCCTTGGCTCCATAGTGAGAATACGCCAATTGCCGTAACCACTTCCAGCGCCAGTGCCGTAATCTACACTACGCCACATTGAGAACCCAGAGCGAGAAGTATGTCGGTGGCACATTCATTATGTAAGGGGAGCTGCCTCTGCTCTGCACCACTGGGAGCACATCCAGCGCCATGGACCGCGTCCCACCCTGAGTAACAGCAACAGCTAACCATCGCTTCATCTACTTTGCACCATATGGATAACGCACAGTGAGAAGCACACCGTGGCACCACTCAGCCACGGCACCACTTCGTTGTAGAGTTGTGTGGCGTTGCGCAGCGTTGCGTAGCAATGTGCAGCGTTGTGTAGCGCTGTGTAGCGTTGTATCGTGTTGTGTAGAGTCGGTGTCGTGTTGTGTAGCGTTGTGTAGCGATCGGTAACATTGTGTAATATTGTGGTGTTGCGTGTGTTGCGTAGTGTTGCGTTGTATTTAGCCTTGTGTAGCTTTGTGTAGAGTTGCGAGGCGTTATGCAACATTGTGTAGAGTGGTGTAGTGTTGTGTAGCGTCGGGCAGCATTGTGTGGCGTTGGGCATAATGTTGCGTGGTGTTGAGTAGTATTGTATAGTGTTATGTAGCGTTGTTTAGCATTGTGTAGCGTTGTGTAGCGTTGTGTAGCGTTGTGTAGCATTCTGTAGCGTTGTGTGGTGTTGTGTGTAGTGTTATGTAGTCCTGCATAGTATTGTGAAGTGTTATGTAGCATTGCGTACCATAGTGTGGCCGTGTGCCAAAACCCCCGGTTGTCGCAGTTCGCGAGCGAAACCGGACCATCTGTTACAGACCCGTAACACCCGACTTAATACAGACCTCTGTCGCGCGCATGCACGACTAGAAATCAAAAGAAGAAACAATACAACAACAAGTAGGTCTGTCGCAAACCCCGGGCCTGATACATACCCTATGTAATGGGGTATTTGGCGTGTGTGGGCCAAGACCCTGTTACAAGCAATTCATTTTGGCACACGGCCATGTAGCCTGGTGTAGCGTTGTTTAGTGTTGGGTAGCGTTGCATAATGTTGCGTAGCGTTGTGTAGCGTTGCATAAGTGTTGCGGTGTTGCAGAAGGGTTGCGTAGTGTTATATGTAGTGTTCGTGTAGCGTTGCGTAGTGTTGTGTAGCGTTGTGCTTTTTTTCTCCACACGCCTTTTTCCGTAGTATGTCTTCGCGCGGGTCGGGGTCGGGAGGGAGGGGCCTCACCGCCACGGGCCCGGGGCAGGGACCTAGGCCCGGCCGGGCAGACGGCTCGGTGCTGGGGCCTCGCTCCATCGAGCGTCAGTCAGGAGCTCATGCAAGGTTGGGGGTGGGCCAGCGCACAGGGCTCAGGGCTCAGACGGGACGGGGAGCTCGAGGAAGGTAGCCGCAAGCGCGCTCTGCGCAGCGACGGAGATGACGCCACTCCACCGAAGGACCCACGCAGCCTGGGCAGCCCTCAACACGGCGGGGGTGCCGGCCGCCCGCGCACGAGCAAGGATGCGAACGAAGGTGGCAGCCTCAGAGTCCCAGCGCCCCCCGACTTCCAGCGGGTCGCATCGACCGCGAGCTGCGCGCCGTGCCACAAGTTGAGGCAGTTGCACACGATTTCGATTCGCCGTGCGTCGTGGACAGGCACGTCGAGGTTCATGGCCGACAAGGCGACGTTGCGCCCGACTCGCGCGCCGGCCTCCTGGCAAACCCGGGCTACAGCGCGTTCAAGGGGCAGCGCGCGGGATGCAAGGACTCCAAAGTTGGAGCAGGCGGCGCGGTGATCTCCGTACTCGTCAAGGAGGCCACGGCAGGAGCAGGCGCGCGGACCGAGGGGAAGGGGCAGGCGGAGTCGCCGCAACAGCAGGACGCGAAAGTGCGGGTCAGGCACGGCAACAATGTCTGACGTGGGCAGAACCGTGAAGACTCTCGCAGCGTGCGGTCCAGCTTGTGACAGCAGCGCTTGTGACGCGGGTGAAAGATCAGCAAGGTGCGTCTCAAGCGCGCGCTCATCGCAAGCATGGGCGGCTCCACGCTGCCAGCCCCGGAGGGTCTCGGCTGATTCGTCGTTGCGGGAAGACGGGCCGCGGGGCAGAGCGCGCGTCAGGTAGCGTTACGTTGTGTAGTGTTGTGTACTGTAACGTTGTGTAGCGTAATGTTGCGTAGTGTTGTGTAGTGTTGTGTAGTGTTGTGTAGTGTTGTGTAGTGTTGTGTAGTAGTGTTGTGTAGTGTTGTTGTGTAGTGTTGTTGTGTAGTGTTGTTGTGTAGTGTTGTTGTGTAGTGTTGTTGTGTAGTGTTGTTGTGTAGTGTTGTTGTGTAGTGTTGTTGTGTAGTGTTGTTGTGTAGTGTTGTTGTGTAGTGTTGTTGTGTAGTGTTGTTGTGTAGTGTTGTTGTGTAGTGTTGTTGTGTAGTGTTGTTGTGTAGTGTTGTGTAGTAGTGTTGTGTAGTGTTGTTGTGTAGTGTTGTTGTGTAGTGTTGTTGTGTAGTGTTGTTGTGTAGTGTTGTTGTGTAGTGTTGTTGTGTAGTGTTGTTGTGTAGTGTTGTTGTGTAGTGTTGTTGTGTAGTGTTGTGTAGTGTTGTGTAGTGTTGTGTAGTGTTGTTTAGGATTGTGTAGTGTTGTGTGGTGTAATATTGTGTAGTGTTGTGTTGTGATGCGTATTGTTGTCCGTAGCATTGTGTAGTGGTGTGTAGCGTTGTGTAGCGTTGCGTTGCGTTGCGCAGCGCTGTGTAGTGTTGTGTTTTTTTGGTCCCACATGCGAGATCCGTGGTCACCTGCGTGCCTGCCGCAGCCAGCTCGGGCCTTCCGGGTCGGCCAGCTCCAGCACCCGGTCGAGTTCCGGCTCGTGGCCCGAGTGTTGTGTTTTTTTTTGCGTAGCGTTGTGTCGTGTTGCGTAGTGTTGCGTAGCGTTGTGTAGGGTTGTGATGTGTTGTGATGCGTTGTGTAGCGGTGTGTAGCCGTGTGTAGCGCTGTGTAGCGCTGTGTAGCGTTGCGTGGTGTTGCGTAGCGTTGTGTAGCGTTGTTTGTTGTGTACCCTCGTGTAGCGTTTGCGTAGCGTTGTGTAGGGTTGCGTGGCGTTGTGTAATTAGGGCTGTGTAGGGTGGTGTACCGTTGTGTAGCGCGGTGTAGCGTTGTGTAGTGTTGTGTTGTGTTGCGCAGAGTTGCGTCGTGTGTTGCGTAGTGTTGCGTAGTGTTGTGTGGTGTTGCGTAGTGTTGCGTAGCCTTGTGTAGCGTTGCATAGTGTTGCATAGTGTTGCATAGTGTTGCATAGTGTTGCATAGTGTTGGATAGTGTTGCATAGTGTTGCATAGTGTTGGATCGTGTTGCATAGTGGTTGTGTAAGGTTGCGTAGCGCTATGAAATTCGGGTTGTGTGGCGTTGTGTAGGGTACCGTTGCGTAGCGCGTCGTGCGTTGTGTAATGTTGTGTAATGTTGTGTAATGTTGTGTAGTGTTGTGGAATGTTGTGTAGTGTTGTGTAGTGTTGTGTAGTGTTGTGTTGTGTTGTGTAATGTTGTGTAGTGGTGTGTAGTGGTGTGTGATGCGGTGTAATGTTGTGTAATGTTGTGTGGTGTAAAAATTGTGTAGTGTTGCGTAGTTATGCGTCGCGCTGTGTAGCGTTGCAAAACGTTGTGTAGCGTTGCGTAGCGCTGTGCAGTGTTGTGTAGCGTTGTGTAGGGTTGTGTACGGCAGTGCTGTGTAGTGTTGCGTTGTGTTGTGTCGTGTTGAGTAACGTTTGGCAGCGTTGTATAGTGTTGTGTAGTTGTGTACGTTTGTGTGATTTTGCGTAGTGTTGTGTGGTGTTGCGTAGCGTTGCGTAGCGTTGTGTAGAGTCGTGTGGCGTTGTTTTGTATAATGTTGTGTACTGTTGTGTGGCGTTGTGTATCGAGTGTTGTATTTTGTGTAGCGTTGTGTCGTGTTGCGTAGTGTTGCGTAGCGTTGTGTAGGGTTGTGATGCGTTGTGATGCGTTGCGTAGCGGTGTGTAGCCGTGTGTAGCGTTGTGTAGCGTTGCGTGGTGTTGCGTAGCGTTGTGTAGCATTGTGTAGCGTTGTTTGTCGTGTACCCTCGTGCAGCGTTGCGTAGCGTTGTGTAGGGTTGCGTAGCGTTGTGTAATTAGGGCTAATTAGGGCTGTGAAGGATGGTGTACCGTTGTGTAGCGCGGTGTAGCGTTTTACGCCCGCAATGGCAACCGGCTTGGGTCGGGCAGCCCAGGCTCCAGGAGACGGTCGAGCGGTGGGGCAGGCTCGTCGGCCGCGGTCGAAGCGGACGGCCACGTACGACCCAGGGCCGTGGTGCCCACGGCCTGTTGAACGGCGACCGAGATGATGCTCCACCAACGTCTTGCCCAGCCGGATGCGGCCACTCGGCGCACTGTTGGCGCCGCGCGGCATGCGCGGATGCGGACCATGTCGCGCATGAATCGCAGGGCCCCGCCATTCCAGCGACCCCCGACCTCCCAGCCGAGCACGACGAGCCGCTGGGGCCCGCCTCCCGTGAGCTCCGGGTAGGCCGCCTGTTTGCGTCGTTCAGCAACGCGGAGCGCTGCCCCATCCGTGTCGGCAGCGCACGGTTGCGGCTGCCCCGTGCGCGCCAAGGGCGACACGAGGGTAGCGTCGCAGCACAGCGCGATGCATGTCCAGCCGCCTGCGGTCATCTGCCGCGACTCCGGGTGCCGAGGTGTGTCCCAACCATTGTTGGGGCACCAGTTGTCCCTCGGGCCCGACTGCTTCCCAAACGATCCATACCCACGCCCTTTCGACTACTTTGGCCCGGCGCGCCAGCAGCCCAGAGCGCGGGCATGCCAGCGCGTGGTCGCCGAGCGCGTCTATGTGACCCCCGCATCCCAGCGAGGGGCCGCACTGGCCAGCGGTAAGCTGTAACGGCAGCCACAACCTGCGGCGGAGGGCTACCTGCCTAGTCTGCGACCGTGGCAATGTCGTCGTTGCGTCACCGGGAATCGCCGATAGCCAAGCGCCGGCATGGGGACCAGATTGGGACCGTAACACTGCTCGACGAGCAGGCGGCAATGACGGCAGCAGCACGCGTTCGCGAAAGTACAAGTTCCGAGCGCGCGATGCATGTTGCTGCCATCCATGCGGCCAATCGCCCAGCTGAGGTTCCGCGGTTGGGTCCGGTCGTTGGTTTCCTGCTACATCCTGCCATGTGGGGCACGCGTGGCGAAGGCACGCCATGTCGGCCCCTCCCCGCTGGAGTATTTCGACGCAGCGCGCCGCAAAAACTGGGAGCCTGGCATAGCCTGGCCCCCATGACTGGCAAGGAGTCCGAACAGGCTGCCCAGTAAGCCGCCGGCGCCGAGCGCGTCGCCGACTAAGCCACCTAACGCTGCTGGCAGGAAAGCGGTCGCCCGCGCGAGGTGCGCATCCCCTGGTGGGGCCCCTGCCTCACCGCCCAAGCAGTCCAGTAGCGTGTGCCAGATGGCATCGTCGTGGCCTGCGGCATACGAAGCAATGGCGGTTGGGGGCACTGTGCGCAGCGCGTGGTTCGCGCGCGGAGACGCGCAGAGCGCGAGGGCCCCCTGCCGCCAAGCAAACGCTCGACGACCTCCTAAACCGCTGCGTTAAGGGATGTTAAGGGCCTGCACGTACAGTCCTACGTCCTCTGGCGGGTTTTTGTTTTTATTCATGAGGCCTGTAGCATGTTGCACTCGGTGAGCGTCTTTGAGCTCACTGCAAACTGTCAGTCTGAAGCACTTGGGCTTCAGCGGGCAGCCAGCAGAAGCTAAAGCTGGTAGAAACAGATCTCAGGGCACAACGCAAGACCAGTGCTGAGCCAACAACGCATCTCTTAAGCTTGTTCAATTGCGTCTCGCAGAGCCATGCTTTGCGTAACTGCCGTTTCTTGTTCACCGCTCGAATGAGGGCCTTCCTATGAGAGGTTGGCATGTCCATCCACAAATGGGGACGGGCCAAGTTGGCCAGAATCACCTCGGGCAAACCAGCGTTCGCGTAGGACGTGAGTGGGCATACCAACAAGAAGCGCCGCAGGGTTTCCACAGCTTTACGTCCATGCCAAAGGCAATCAATATACGCAACAGTTCTGGCTTGTAGCAGCTTGCCAATGGTTCCCATCTCTGCCACGCAACCCTTGACCGCCACAGAAAAGCCTGAGCAGAAGAGTAAATTGATGCACGCATACAGATGGCACTTCAAAGACAGAAGCAATGGCAACCGGGTGTTGCTTTTGCTGAGCCCACACATAGGGGATGTGGGGGAGGCAAAGATGCTCACCGCATCTACGAAGGAGCTGTTGCCACCCCAAGTCTGCACAGGAAGCATGGTGCCGTTTGATATCAGCTTGTAGTTGTACCCAATCCGGGCGGTCGCGTACGACATTCAGGGCGAACGCGTGATCAATATCTTCACACACCTGATGGGCCCAAGTTCCAGGCACCTTTTCAGCCACGGGCAAGAGCCTCGCCATGAGATTGCCTGGGTCGCGCATCACACGAACTAACAAGCTCATGCGAACCGTCGCGCAAAAGTGGGACCAAGGTACCCATCCCAAGCACGCCAACGCGGAAGGTGTTGGTGATCGCTTCGAGTGGCCCAATAGCATGCGAGCAACCTTGCGTTGAAGCAAGTCCACACGATTTGCCTGAGGACAAGAAGCCACCACACGTTAGGCTCAACACACAGTTTCCAGACTTTGCCGAGGAAGGAGGACGGAATCTGGTTTGCGCGAGCCCATGCCACCAAGGGCCCGTTTTGCGAAGCACACGCTGTTCCAAATCATCCACAAGGTTCGAGCGACATTTCCAGAAGCCGTGAGCAATGCAGCCAAGTAACGATATTCTTCAACTTGAGGCAAGGGCTGGCCATCAAGGAGTAGGTCAGCCATGGGCACGTGAAAGGGAAGGGAAGCGAAGCACGCTGACTTGTCCGTACCCAAGTTGAAAGACATACGTATGCTGCGAGCCCATTGGGCGGCTTCATGTAATGCTTTTTGAGATGCGTCGAAATTCTCTGCCAAAAGCACCATGGCATCAACAAAGCCCGCAGCTGGAAACGAGACCAGATCACCACATACATCGATTGCGCATCCCAGGCCAGCGTCATCGCGTCATACAAAGGCATAAACACAACACAAATAGAGCCGTTGATAAAGCACCACCTTGAGGTAAACCTACTTCATTTCGGACTCCACCCATCAGGGATCCAAAGATGTGGAATGGAGGTTGGACAAAATGGTATGTATGATGGCAAAAAAAAAAAAAAAAAAAAAAAACAGCGCGGACTTCAGGCAAGTGAGTGAATGAGACCTGCAAGCCGATAGGCAGCCCCTCTGGGGCGCAGGCAAACATTCAACACAGCAAGTGACATTGTAACACTCGCTTGTCAAAGCTACAACATCTACTTGACGTCATGAGCTCGGACATTATTGCTGTACAAACGCGAGGAAAGCAGCAAAATGATTCTCCCAATTGGTGTCGTTTTTTGCACGGTCCATCCACCTTTCCCACCCCATAGTACGCGCGAAAGCTTCCAAATGTGAGGCCCAGGAATTTCGAGGCCGGCCGCGAACGCGACTTCCAGGAGGTATCCATTCCATAACGCGTTTGATCCATCTGTTGGATGGTACGCAGCTCACATGACGAGCAAATCTCCAGTAATGCTTGAGGCATGTTTCAGACCAGCTTTGCAAATGAAGCCGTTGTTGGAAGTCACGCACGCGCTCGTTCCAAAGGTGCAAAATCTCATGCCATGGCAAACTCCAATCGACGCCGGGTGGTGGACCAAGCAAAGTGCGAAGCAAACGTCGCCATTCACAGTCAAACTGACGTAGGTGATGATGATAAATCTTGCGATGCCCTGCACCAAAGCACGCGACAGGAGTCACAACTGCCTCAAAGTATCTGATGCGCAACGCTGCTGGGACACGTTTACATCACAAAGAAGCCATTTGTTAGCCCAGAACGCGCGGGATGCAGATGACACATGGAAATCCACATCTGCATCATGAGTGCCTGACATTGAGAGAAAACATCCCAACCATTTGTGGCAAGTGCGAACAACTTCGATGCAAGTATCAATGTCCAACCAGATCAGATCCGGCGGCTGTGCCTCGGTTGTAAGAAATTTGGTTTTTTTTGCATTGAGAAGAAGTCCAACGCTTCTCAGCGCATCAACCAAGGATCGCAACATATCCGTGCATTGCAAGCGGGAAAGCGCAAAAAATAGAATGTCATCAGCGAATCTCAAATCAGTCAATGGGTCGCGATCCTCTTTTTTTTTTTTCCCCCCACGCCTTTTTACGAACGGTCGCCGCGGTCCCTGTGCAAGAAGCCTACCAACTACGGGCCGGTTCGAGGCGCCGGGAGGCGGCTTGCGAGCAGTGCGGGGCCACCGCGGACCTCAGCGAGGACCTCGTGCAGGTCAGGCGCCTCTCCTCTTGCAGGACAAGCCCGGAAGGCTGGCCGTTCAATCGCCACGCACGCATACCCCATTCTAAAGCTGCACAAAATAAGCGCGGGCTGAGAACACAACCTTGACGCACGCCCGCACGAATATCAAACCGCTTGCTATGTTCATTGCACGTGACGACCTCGCCGCACTGGTCAGAATACATGCACTGTAATATCCAAACGATCTGTTCAGACACTCCTTGGGCACGAAGAGCTTGCCATAAGCTTTGCCAGTCAACTCGGTCAAATGCTTTCGACAAATCCATGCTTAGGATCCAGATGGGCATGTTTGATTCCCTGCTTTTGTCGACAATACTGCTTGCCGTCAATAAATGTTCATCAATTCGACGGTGAGCTCTGAAACCAAGTTGCGATTCGGGTTGCGCAACATCTAATACCGGTTCAATCCTCTGCAAGATCATATAGGAAAACACTTTGTACAGCAAGCGTAGATTCGCAATAGGACGATAATCACCAGTTGTTTTTGCTTTTGGCGTTTTTGCCAACATGCGGAACAACGTCGTTCGCCAAGTGGATGGCACATCACCAGTCGAAAAAACGTGATTGAATAGGCCAAGCAGGACCTCCAACAGTGTGTGAGGTGCATTCTGCAAAAGCTCAGCTGACAATCCGCAATCATCACAGGCCTTGTTTAACTTTAGATTTCGGATTGCCTTCGTCAACTCGTGCATCGAAAAGTGGGCATCCTCCAAAAAAGCTGGCTTTACAGGTTCCACCACCGCGCCAGAAAACAAACGTGACAACATGTCAGCAAAATCATCGGGGGGAATGGGCAACTGACGGGGCGCAAGCTGTAACCTCCCAAGCGCTTTCCAGTGCTTGGTACTTTGCAAGTATTGCGCACACCTTCTCGGCTTGAACGCGGAAAGAAAGCTCACGAGCATGCGTCTTCCGGATTTGAAGACTCAAGTCCCGACGTTCGTTCAAATCGGGTGCTAAACGGCGTCTGCAACGTAGTTGTCGCAACGCGTTTGAAGGTTTGAACTTGCAACGTTTTTCAAAAGAACAACCACCTTTCAGCCCAGCTTTGCCCAGCGCACCCTTTAACTGCTCGAACGTGGGTTCTGAAGTGTTCCGTAACCATGTTGTCAACTCATCGTGAAAAATGGCTGCGCGACCAAACTCATCAACATGCGGGGTCCAACCTTTGTGATTCGTACGTGACTTGCGTTTTGCAGGACGTTTTGGCATATCTATGCCAACAATGCAATGCACACATCTGTGATCGATACCAGTTGGCAATGCAAAATCGTTCCATGCATCCAAAACATCAACATGCAATTGCGCAAGTGAGAAAAACTATCTGAACTTTGGCACCATCGCCGTAGCGCTCACATGTCCAATTATCATGGCCGCCCTTCATGCGAAAAAAAAACTACCTTGAACAGTTTATATTTGCAGGACTGAAGCCGCCCAGCTCAATCAGATGCTTCTTCAATTTGCTAACAACCTTCGACCTGCAGCGCTCTGCGCGTGATCGGTTCTTTGCGGCCCACAGATTTGCATCTTGGAGACCCTGATGTCTCTTTTGTGAGCGAATGAACTTCATAGCGCTGGCAGGAAACGCAAACTGTGCTAAACCAAGGGTTGGCTCACTTCCCGTCATGGCAAGCGACTGAAACCCTTCCACTTCTGCATACTTCTGCAAGCAACTCCTTCAAAAGACTCTCTGCTTCTTCAACCGGCCGGTCCCCAAAACCCCCCACAACTGCGATGGACTTGTCAACTTCATCGACACTAGCATTCAGGAGCGGAACTGGCAATTTCTGCTCGAGTTGACGGACTCGGTCCTCCAACTGTTGGCGTTCCTCTCGCTCACTTGCAATTTGGGTGTGCAAGCGCCCAAAGATGTTTTCCATAGTGCGCGAAAGACGTGCTTCCACATCCATGATGCCAAGCGCGAGTTCCTCCCTCATCATGGCTCGCAATGCGGACAAGGTGGCAGCACTCATTTGAACCTGATTGACGTTGGAGCCGCTGCTGTGGGTGAGCGCAAGAGGTGTTGACGATGGCTTTGGCTTTTTTTTGGCTCTAGCATTGCCTTCCCTGTCAGGAGTGCCCTCTGGCGCTGCCCTTTTGACTGCGGGATTCATATCCACATCCTTGAAGTGCAAATACTCTTTTTCGAAATCGGCACTAAGATCCTGCCACTGCGCCCCTAAACGGGTAGCATCCCCCACTGTCGTTGCTGCTTTGTATTTCTCGTACCTTTCCCAGGCTTTTGAGCCCACCTTTTTGGGATTCTCGGCCAATAAATTGATGATTGTGCTGTCGCTCTTGAGCAGTTTGGTTTGCTCTTCTGACAACGGCATCAGATCTCCAGCACTCGGAACACAGTAGCATACTACCCCCTCCCGCTTGAGCCTTGAGCCTTGAGCCAAAATTGTTACTTCAGGCAACCGACGCAAATTAGCTTTGACTGCTAAGAATGGAGGACGGCAAAAGGCCGATTGGCCATCCAAGAAGGTCACCACCCATTCGGCCCTGCGCTGCACCCTTAGTCGTAGGAGATGACCGAAGAAAGCTACGGCAAGGTCAGGTCCACGACTACCACCAAGCTGCCAGGGCAGGGCTTGATGTTGGATTGCAGGCCAAATGCGGCGGAACATAATCCGGTCCAATAGCTTCAAACCCAGCGGCATCAATGAAACCGGTCTATGAGACTCAATGATACTCAATGCGATTTTTCGGCTTGCCAGGTTTGAGGAGTGGGCGAACCACCAGTGTACTCCACATGCGTGGTAAAAAACCCGACAAGATCACCAGATTAAGCAGTCCAATGATGCAAGCCCGCAAAGACTCACATGGAAACGAAAAGATACTCACTGGCCCATGAACATTGCAGGTCAGGGAGCTGGGGCAGTTGCTGCAGGAGTTGTTGCGGTTCACCGCCCAGGCATGCACGAAATCCGTGCGGCCTACAGGGGAGCCCAGCACAACCATAGCTCCAGCGACCGCCGAGCTTTGCAGCCAGGACGACAACTCTTTGCGGGCCCCCCCGCGTAAGCTCGGGATAGCGCGCGGCAGCGAGCGCAACGCGGGACATATTGTGGGGCAGTGGCGCGAACAAGCCACTGCAGGGTCGATGGCGTCACGGCGCGCGTCGAACGGGACGCAAGTGTCGCTGCCAACCTAGGCAAGACGCCGCGGGGGGCGAGGCGCCGCGGCATCGCTGCCCTCGGCGAGGCGGTCTGGAGGGGGGGCAAGCCGCCCGCTGAACGCGGGTTCGTCGCGTTGGGGGTTTTCATCGGGCACGAAGAGTACGTCCAAGCGCAAGCCGCCAGCCGTGTGGAGGAAGAACTCAGTCTGCTACGCCACCTGCCGCAGCTCCCCGATTTGCAGTGCGCGTGGCTTTTGCTCGCTTTTGTGCGGCGCCTCGAGCACAACACCTGCTCCGCAACCTGCCGCCGGCGTCCGTTGCCCCTTGTGCACGTGCGCAAGAAGATGCCGTATGGCGCACACTCGCGTCCATGCGGGGCGATGACGACCCTCGGTCCGATGCGTGGCAAGTTCGGCGGCCTCGGCTTGGCGCCTGCGAAGCGCCTTTCGCCGCCTAGTGGACAGCTTGGGCAGACGCGCTGCCCGTCCTGCACCAGCGGTGCCGGCCCGCGATGGAGCGGTGCTTGCGCCAGTTGCAAGCAGGAACAGGAACTGTGGCGGATGCGCCCAACATACGCGCGGCTGGAAAGGCGGCGGTGCACTTGCGGGCGGCCAGCTGGGCGGCGTGCCCGTCCTGGGAAGACTGCTTGCAGCCGGCAGCGCCCTCTGCAGCAGCGGAGCTCGGCGTGTGGGGACATGGCTGGCAGCAGCATGCAGCTCTCGCACTTCACACTGTTTTCCAAGAGCGCGTTCTGCTGCCGGCGGTTGACCCGAGCACACGGGCCATGCTGCGGTCGCAGGCCGGTCCGCACGCGAGCGCTTGGCTTGTGGCCATGCCCGTGGGGCCCGCGACCACGCTGGCGCCCGACGCCGTGCAGCGCGCCGTCTGCAGCGCCGTTCTGGAAAGGTGGGCGATGCGTGCCCTCCCGACGGCTGAGGTCCCCGTCCCCTTGGCGGACATCCTGGCGCAGGCCCCGGAGGCCCCGCCCAGTAGGTTGGGGTTGCGGTGAGCGGGCCTGGACGTAGCGGGCGGAAAAAGGAGCCAGAAAAACAAAATTGGCCGCGAGTCTTCTCTCGCTGCCCCTCGCCAACGCGGCCAATGTTGATGGGGAAGCCTCAGAATACCTCAGAAATTTTCAGAGCATCTCAAGTGAGTGAAAATCAGAGAGACTGTCACAGCGAGCGAGCGAGAGAGAGAGAGAGAGAGAGAGAGAGAGTCAAAAAGAGAGAGTCAAAGAGAGAGTAAGGAGAGAGGCGAAAACAGAGTCAGAGAGAGAGTCAAAAGAGTTAGAGAGAGAGAGAGAGAGAGAGAGAGAGTCAGAGAGAGAATCAGAAGTCAGAGAGTCACAGAGTCAGAGCGTCAGAGGGTCAGAGAGTCAGAAAGTCAGAGATTCAGAGAGTCAGAGAGTCAGAGAGTCGGAGAGTCGGAGAGTCGGAGATTCGGAGAGTCGGAGAGTCGGAGAATCGGAGAATCAGAAAGTCAGAGAGTCAGAGAATCAGAGAGTCAGAGTGTCAGCGTATGTCAGCGTGTCAGAGCGTCAGTGTGTTAGAGTCAGAGTCAAAATCAGAGTCAAAGTCAGAGCGCCAGAGAGAGTCAAAGAGTCAGAGAGGAGAGAGTCAGAGAGAAAGAGTCGGAGAGAGATTCAGAGAGAGAGTCAGCGAGAGGCAGAGAAAAGTCACAGAGAGAGTCACAAAGAGTCACGGAGAGAGCCAGACAATGTCAGAGAAAGTCAGAGAGAGCGAGAGAGAGTACGATAGAGTCAGAAAGCATCAGAGAAAGTCAGAGAGAGTCTCAGAAACTCCTGGCCTTTTGGCGCAACAATGGAAGACATCCATGCCACTGCTGTTTCCAAAAGCAGTGAATCTGCCGATGGCCCAGTTCATGTCCGCAGTGCCCAAATGTCACGCTGGTCTTGTATGAGCGTGAGCTGGCCTGATAGGGTTGATGCTTTTGAAAGGCAAGACGGCGCCGTCCGAGAACCGCCGCAATATTCTCATCCTGGAGCCAAAGCTGCGGGCCTCGATTGACCATTCCGAGTGCGAATGGGTTTGGTGGTTATGGATCTTAGTGTTAGGCGTGGCTTTGCCACTTTTGGCCTTCGCGTAAGAACCCAACCCTTGTAGCCGTGCGTGAGTGCGTCGGAAGCTGTGCAAGGATTGCCCTGCGCACGGCGGGAACCAGCGGCCAACGCAATCAGTAAGCGAACACCCGTATTTATATTGTCTTTCCTGCCGCACCATCCATTGCCAGGTTAGTTTTTTTTAGGTTGGAACGAAGGTAACGCGTGAACAGAATGAATAAGTGACTTTCCGACGCCGCCAACAGCACTCGTGACACCAAAGAACAAGAAGTGTATATTGCCAGGGCGCTCATTCGCTTAATAAAACTGTGAGCACGGGCATTAAAATAGGAAGTCTTTTAGAAAGTCCGCATCTTTTAACTTAATATTTTACCGACATTTTGTTGGGAAGAATTTTGTCCAACGCAAAATTTGTAAGCAAATGTTCGTCAACACGTCTTCCTCCTCGGAAGCCGTGTTGTTCTTCGGGTCGTGCAGCCCCTGACGCTGTCTCCACTCGGCCCAACATATAAAATACGCAAAGACTTTATACAACAGACGAAGTGGCGCGACGGGCCGCATGGATTTCGGCAGCGTGCGGAAAAGTGTCCGTTTCCATGACGTCGGAGTCGAACCGTGAGCCAGAACGTCGTTGCACGCGCACAATAGCGCTGGGAGACAATCCCCGGAAGCTTTCACGCGCTGGCTGACATCATGCGTAGCCCCCATGTCTCGACAGCCCCGAGAGGAGCTGCGGGGGCCAGCTCCAGACGCAGTCCCGTGTTACATGGCACAGTCTGCATGTGTGCCAGATCCGGGCCCCACGAGACCGACTGCACCCCCTCGCAAAGACAGCGCCACATGGCCCTGAAGCCGTCAGCCAGAAAAAGGCCACCCTCAGGATGTGTCGGAGCGTGCGGTATCTCGTCCACCCTTCCAACTCGACAACGTCTACCGAAACAAGACTGGCGCATTGAATGCCTGCGCCATGCGGGTACCTTTCCATGGGCACGTGCCAAAGCGCCAGGCACCGCCAAGCAGCGTCCTAGCCTTATTGATACGCGCGCGGGCCAGCCTGCGCTTCCGAGGTTGAAGCTTCTGTGGTCGAGATTTCGGGTGAACATGTCAGAGTTTACTAGAGCGACGCAGTGGCTCAGCAACACCTCGTCGCAAAGCGCATCTCTTGATGTCCACACGCCGGTCCGCTCCTGAGTTGAGATTTTTTGTTTGTCTCCCAAGCCCTTTGTGCGCCTGGAAGCCCGGACCAGTGTTGGGCATAGGCCGGCGTGCACGCAGCGCGCGCTTCCATCGACAAGAAATCCTTACTCCTCCTTATCTCTGAAGGCAACAGCAGCGCCCTTGCGTTGGGGGATGTAGAGATGAAACCAGTCAGTGTAGAGCATTTTTGGAATCCGAAACCAGAGCATCCGGCCCCCGCAAATAGGTCTTTGAGCTGCAGGCGCATAGCCCGGCGTTGCCCAGCCCAAATGGAGGGATGTGTGCTGCGCGCACGGGAAAACAGTGTTCGGGGCCCAGCAACATCACAGAAAAAACAACAAGGGGTAGGAAAGTGTAGTAGCTGCGCAGGCCACCACATTCCAACATCTGCCTCTGGGGCTCAGGGGTTGCGCCCAACATCTGTGCGGGTTTGCCCCCCCCCGTCTTGATTTGTTGCATGTCTTTAATGGTTGAGGGCTTCCTACTCACAAGATCTTAGATTCGTGCTCAGGGTCCGATCGGTTCCTTTGAAAGTTTCGGTTTTCCCGTCGAGGATACAGTTCGTCACACACTCACTTTTGGGGAAAGCTGGTATAGTTACTCGACCTTCTTTTCATCAACACATCCACCCAGACAGAGAACCACGTGGCAGCTCAACTCAAGCCTTAAGCGGCGATGAAGTGGCTGTTGAGTCGACTTGGCGACCCACGACGACTCGGTACGCTAATGTACGCTGCTCACGCGGTTCACCGGACAGTTCTCGACCAGACGCAGCTATATCTACCTACTCGAGAGAATCGCCCAGGTGATCTTCTTCATAGGTTGCCGGATATCTTGCCTGCGCACATCACATTGTTCATCGACAACGAGCCGGCCAGACATGCACTCATTGAAGGGCTACGGCTGTGACGCCAACATCAAGCGTTTGCTGGTGGTCGTACCTGGAAGACAAAAGGCTGGTGGCCAGCGTGGCTTCGTGTCCCAACATCCCCGAACATGAGCGACCCGGCCAGTCGCTTCGACTGCGCTCACGCTGAGGCACAAGGTTGGCGGCGATGGCCGATAGCGTAGCGAACTGAGGGCTCTGGGCCCGCCGGTGCGAATCTATGGGGCCCAGGCGTAGCAGCTATGGTGCTGTCGATCTGGCCGCGAAAATTCGTGAGGATCGCTGCCGGACTCTACGCATCAAAGGGTTCCTCTCTGCAGTTTGCACCTTTCGGCTTTAGCGAAGCTCTGTTCTTTTCAAGCCACTGCCTGGGCATCGCCAGAGTCTCCTAGTCCTAGACCTCAAGACGTCGCCGCCAAAGGTGCATTCTGCACCAAAGGGTTCAACCCACCATACCTTCGGTATCTGGGAGTAATAAAGGTCTGATGCAGGAGGTCTGTTTTGACACTCTGTGGTTTTAACTTACTACGCTGCCAAAGGCCTCCAATCATTTGCTTCCATGCCATCGTTACGTACATCAAGCTGCAGCGGTCATCCTACTCGTCCGAAGAGGGGCCAAGAGAGAAACATACCTTTCAACCGGATTCACAATGAAGAGATGCGTAACAGTTGTGCCTAACACTGTTTCTCCTTGCGGGCGTAACTGAGCTCCTAGACGATTAGCTCCTGAGCCCCGGCCCTGGACTCCTAGGGTTTAGGGTTTAGGGTTTAGGGTTTAGGGTTTAGGGTTTAGGGTTTAGGGTTTAGGGTTTAGGGTTTAGGGTTTAGGGTTTAGGGTTTAGGGTTTAGGGTTTAGGGTTTAGGGTTTAGGGTTTAGGGTTTAGGGTTAGGTTTAGGGTTTAGGGTTTAGGGTTTAGGGTTTAGGGTTTAGGGTTTAGGGTTTAGGGTTTAGGGTTTAGGGTTTAGGGTTTAGGGTTTAGGGTTTAGGGTTTAGGGTTTAGGGTTTAGGGTTTAGGGTTTAGGGGCACCTGCCTTCAAGCGAACTCCTGCACCAAACCTGTGTGCGAAGGTTCGCGCCTTGAGGCTGCGACCCTCCCCCGACCTTCTCAGGTGAGACGACCAGAGAGGTGCTGTGCGTTTGGGGTTTGGGGTTTGGGGTGTGGGGTTTGGGGTTTGGGGTTTGGGGTTTAGGGTTTAGGGTTCAGGGTTCAGGGTTTAGGGTTTAGGGTTCAGGGGTTAGGGTTTAGGGTTTAGGGGGTCCCCCGAAATTCGGTAGCGAATGGGGTGGAGGCCGGTGCAGCTGCGTAGGGCTTAGGGGTTTAAGGTGTACATGCGCAAGATCTCAGGCGGCAGTCAACCAATCGATGACCAGGGACCGTAGAGGTTGTCGCAGTAGGCCTGAGCTCATCGACCATGGGCCAACAAGTCAGCCAAAGAGGGACTTTCAAATGTTATTTCGGGTTGGCCCACTTAAGCCCTGGAGCACCAAAAAAGTCAAATGTCCCGAGGCGTACCCTAAACCCTACACCCTGAACCTTTTGAACCCGAACCCCTGAACCCTGAAACCTCCTTTTTCATCCCAGGAGCTGCGCGCATCTTGGCATCGTTTCGCGGCTGCAGTGTCCAGCTGGGCGTCGTGCGGTCGTACTTCTCCGCCAAATCCTGGATGTTCTGTGGTTTGAGTTTAGATTCTATCCAGGGCTTAGGCTACGAGCCTCAGGCCCCAAATCTCTCCGTCCAGGCGGCGAGTTTACCAGATGTCACAAGTAGCACGCGAACAGCTTCCCAACGTAAGCCCCTGACCCCGTGGGTGCAACAGGGGTCTTCAGTGTGGCTTGCACCCTAAACCCTGGCAGTGCAATCGCGAAGACCACATTACCTCTTGCCCAAGAGCTGTCTACACTGAGCGTCAGCTCTTTTTGGGGTTTAGGTTTGAAGTACGGGATATCTGCTATAAAAGGTGCCTGTAAGGGATGATATTGAGCTCCCATGTTAAAGTTTGGGGATTTCCCTACACCCTAAACCCTAAACCCTAAACCCCTAAACCCCTAAACCCCTAAACCCCTAAACCCCTAAACCCCTAAACCCCTAAACCCCTAAACCCCTAAACCCCGAAACCCCTAAACCCCTAAACCCCCAAACCCCTAAACCCCTAAACCCCTAAAACCCCTAAACCCCTAAACCCCTAAACCCCTAAACCCCTAAACCCCTAAACCCCTAAAACCCCTAAACCCCTAAACCCCTAAACCCTTAAACCCCTAAACCCCTAAACCCCTAAACCCCTAAACCCCTAAAACCCCTAAACCCCCAAACCCCTAAACCCCTAAATCCCAAACCCTAAACCCCAAACCGCGGATGCAGATTCGCGTTCAGGCAGGACACGTCCCTGGGACGATCTTCCAGGCTCTTCAGCGCTCGTTTCAGGATGGCCTGGCGCCCATCAAGATGGGGGGGAGTCAAAGTCCTCATTGAAAAAAAGGATTCTACCGTATACGATATTTAAGGGTAAAGAACTATACTATATTTAGGGGCATATATTCAGGATTAATGCGAGATTTACTACATTCAGGGGCATCTATCACGCATGCTGCTGCAATAGTTCCTGAAGGGCGGGAATCCGCAAGGTACCGACCATCGCAGAAACAAGCACTCAGGTGCTCTTTAGTGTTTAAGCCCCAAGCCCTAAGCCCCAAACCCTAAACCCTGAACCCTGAGGTTTGGGCTTCAGAGGATACCCCGCTCAGCAGAGACACAGCTTCACTTGGCCTCGCCATCCAGGCCAGCCACGGAAATATCGAAGGGACCTCGGGGATTGCCTACAACTCTAGGGTTTAGGGTTTAGGATTTAGGGTTTAGGATTTAGGGTTTAGGGTTTGGGAGTTAGGGTTTACGTTTTAGGGTTTTGGGCTTGGCATCCCCCTAAGCAGCCTAAGCAGCCCTAAACCCACCCGCCCGGGCTCAGCACCTGCACACGCTCACAATTTGAGCTTAGAGTTTACAGCCCTTAGGGTGCAGAGTATGTAATGTAGACCTTACATTCCGAGGGATCTCCTAGCAACATAAAGGTGGCGGTAACTTTCACGCGAGAACATCGCGTGAGTGGAGGAATGCCCGTTAAACACATGGAAGACCTGGAGAACTCCTCATTTAGGAAACTGAGGTTTCGTCATTCGCCGACCAGAGACCGACATGAGCCTCTTTGAACCATAACAACAATAACAATAAATAAAAGGTCGTAGTTTAATTTGTGTATATGTATACAGGTATACAGACAACCAACTGATTCTGTCAGGTTGTGTCAGGTTGTTGGCCAAGGAGCTCTTTCGCGGGTCCGTCCGATGCCTGGCATGCCAGCGCAGGGTTAGGACGCATGGTTCCGTGTGGAGCCCAGAAGTGAAATGCGGGAGCATGAACAGAAGCCTGCGCTTCAAGCAGATCTGCACCCCAAAACAAGTATCTCAGGTGGCGCCTAGGTTGAAGTGATCTGCTAAGTACGACAAATTGGGGTAAACTGCAGTGCAGATTCCGCATTTCGTACACCTGGGAACCAGTCGGAGGAGGCACGACAGGTTGCAGCCACTTTCTCTGAGTAGCGATGCAAGCAAGTAGAACAGTGGCCCTGACAACTCGAATACCAATGCTCCCCTTACTACCGCCAAAAACCCCTCGCAGACCCTTGCAGCGGAGCGGCAGGGGCTTCGGATTGCCCCCCGAGTGTTGCACCAAGTCCATCTTGGGCCGGTAGTCTGTCGGAGCTGGCTTGATGTCCTCGCGAGCCCCGGAAGACCCACAAGAGGGCTTCGAGGCGGATTTTCGAGGAGTTCTGCACAAGGCTCAAGATGGTTGATTCACGTACGCAAGATTACGAAAGTGATACAGGAATAGTTCTGGTAAAGTAAAAGACAGCCCCTGAACCCCTAAAAACCCTATACCCCGCTAACCCCGACTCCCACGGGCAAGCCCGCGCCGAAGTGATAGCGTGCCTTATTCGGACCCCAGACGCGCGCTGCGTCCAGGGCCTCCTAGGCGAGAGCCGTAGTGCGACCCAACCCTGTTTACTCCCGATGTGCTCACCGTAATACCCATATCGCACCCTGAACCCCAACCCCCAAACCTCGCCGTTGGGAGAAAACTGGGGGGGGGGGGGGGGGAAAAACCATCGGAAACCCCACGCTTCTCCCAGTCGCCGCCTCCTTCTTCGGCGCGATGCGCCGATGGAGCTGGATGTCTTTGCCGAGCCGCTCCTGGGAGCTCGGAGGTTTTCGGTTGAGGGCTTAGGTTTAGGGTTTAGGGTTAGGGGTTTAGGGTTTAGGGCGCTGAGACCAGCCCTCAACCCCACTTGTTTGGTCCTTGTGAGATCAGGCGTTGAGGCGTTTGGGATTGTCGGCCTAAACAAGATATAGGGTTTGGGGTTCGGGGTTTAGTGGGTTTCCCGATTCAGCTTAGAGGCCTGCGGCACGCGGTACTCGTTCGGGGCCGGCACGTAGTCCTCAGCCCACATGCAAAACATGAACCACACATCCCGGAAAAACACTCAAGTATGAATGATTCATGCACCGCAGTTGATCACCCAACCCTAAACTTGGGCATGCAGGCGAGATGAACGACATGAATCTACAGTGTTCGCTCTATGTGTCGCCAGGAAAGTGCATTGTTAAGTAACAATTCAGCTACTCCCACACTACGCTCAGTTGTTTCCTTTTTGTCGAAACTAGGATGGCCCTTAAAACCCTTCGAACAAAATATTCCTAAACATGACCCTCTAAAACCAAATAAGGGAAAACACAAAATACTTCAAGAGCCTGCCTGGGAAAGCTGGACTTCGTTTCTCATAAATGCGGCAGTTGCAGGTGGACTGCGGTCCGGGGGACAAGCCCAAGTGAGCTCTCGTGTAGAAACCTGTAGACCCTAAATATCCCTAAACCCTGAATCCTACACCCTAAACCCTAAACCCTAAACCGGAAGGATCCCTGAACCTGGAGCCCCCCAAGGTCCGGCAGCATGCCGGCGAGCTTGCGGCCCTCTTCTTTGGGCCAGCCTCCGCAACTCTGCTGAACTTGGAACCCTGGCAGCAACTACAAGTTTGCTGTTTCTTCGGAATCACAGTACCCAAAAAATAAAAATTTTGCTGTTGCTTAGGAATCATAGTACCCAGAAATTAAAAACTTATTCCCAAGTATCCCTAAGGCAAGAGGTGCACGCGGTCAAGGGCGGCCCCCGCCTCCCTGGATTCTAAGAGTTTTTCGGGCCAGTCCGGGGCTTTGGGTTTGAAGTGGTTGCATTTCGGTCGTACTAGGGTTTAGGGTTGAGGGTTTGGGGTTTAGGGTTGCAGGTTTAGGGTTTCGGGTTTCGGGTTTAGGGTTTAGGATTTAGGGCTCAATGTGGGTGAAGATGGTTTACGAAAGGGTCGACTGTCAGCTGGAACCCGACCGCGCGAAGGCGCCCCTGAGCAGGAGGGTATCGGGGGCCCCCTTCTCGGCCGGAACTCCAGAGAAGCAACCCTAAACCCCAAACCCCAAACCCCAAACCCCAAACCCTAAACCCTAAACCCTAGCCCTAAACCCTAAATCCGGCCTGTGCTTGGCGTGTCCTCCGCGAGGTACTCCCTGCGCAAGTTGTAGGCGCCTGCTCTTTTCCGGTGGACAAAGGCGCTTCATGGGAGCTGAGGCTGAAGTGCGGGCTTGGAGAATGAAGTGAAAAACCCCTAAACCCTAAACCCTAAACCCTAAACCCTAAACCCTAAACCCCTCTAAGTCCTGCAAACGACGTCAAACACCGGCAACACCCCCGCCTGGTCCGGGCGGATCGTCGGGATCCACATTGTCGAACATACTCCTGAGTTCGGTTTAGGAGTTTGGGGTTTAGGGTTTGGGGGTTTAGGGTTTAGGGCTTAGGGCTTAGGGCTTCGGGCTTAGGGCCTGGGGCTTCGGGCTTAGGGCCTAGTTCAGGGTGTAAGGGAGTTCCAGGTCTGACTAAGGTTTCTTCACGAGGACAAATATGTCGAAACCACATGAGCTTCGACATCTTGTTCCGTCCCATTTCTCTCAGCGAGTTCTCAGCCGCAAACATGCAACAGGGTTTCGGGGCTCGAGAGCACTCTGCGCTAGTTCCCTGAAGCCCTAAGCCCCTAAAACACCTAAAAACCCTTAAAAAAACCAAAAAAACAAAACACAAAAAACCTAAAAACCCGCCTCCGCTCCGCTTGGCTCCACGTGGCCCCGTGGCTGGTCGGCTCCACTCCTCGGGAGCTATTTCCCCACAAAAAACAGGGGTTTAGCGTTTAGGGTTTGAGGTTTAGGGTTTGGGGTTTGGGGTTGAAGGGCTTACGGGGTCGCATGGGTTTGGGTGCTTGGATCTCGTAAGATGCTCTTGCATGCAGCTTTTGTCTCAATGTCAACGCAAAACATGACAGTCGCATCTCACGTCTTCCATGGCGGACTCTGCGCCCGTCCGACGTCCGCGAGAAAGGGCCGGCATGATCCCCCTAAACTCTAAACTTTAAACCCAAAGCCCGACTCCAACAACACTTTGAACGCCCCGCCCTGAACGCCTAGGTCTGGGGCAACCCCAAACCCCAAGCAGTTGGGACGCCAAGTTCAGCTAAACCCTTAACCCTTAACCCTTAACCCTACACCCTAAACCACTTAAACCCCACCAAACCCCAAACCCTATAAACCCAAAACCCTAAACCCTAAAACCCTAAAACCCAAAACCCCGAAACCCTTGGGCCCCGCGCTCGGATGGTAGAGGAATCCAGGGCCGCAGGTCTCCTGCATCCTCGGAAGCCCCTAAACGGTTTAGGGTTTAGGGTTTAGGGCTTAAGGTTTAGGGCTTAGGGCTTAGGGCTTAGGGTTTCGGGTGTAGGGCTTAGGCTGTAGGGTAAAGGGTGTTCTGTCGGGTTTAGATCGCACGATGTGTTGCTTGGTGGGCGTTGCTGGTTTGTAAGCTTAAGGCTTATGGCACTATGGCTTGTGGAGGGTCTGGGGCTTGATTTTCGTTGGGGCGAGGGGGGGGGGTCTCCTCGATTTTGCAGGGGCCTTGTGGGTGGCTTTCAGAAGGTTGTGGGTGCTCTTGGGAGCACTTTGGTTTGGTTCCAAAACGCCTCCCTTTGAGGGGCAAAGGGCCAAAGGCCTGCGGCCAGGAGACGGCCAGGAGTATGGGCGATAACAACCCCACACCGAGGGCAGGGCAAAAAGAACCTCTAAACCTGTCAGCCCCAACACCTTCAAAGCCTGTGCGGCCCCAGTGGCAAGTCCGTGCGGGAGCCGGCCCCCATCGACCAAGCCGCCCCGGAGCCTTCAGAAACCAGGACATTTTAGAGGTTGGGGTTGGGGTTTAGCGCCTCAATCCGTTTTAAAGGGGAGTCTAAGGTGTAGGGCTGTCGTCCCTTATCACAAAGCTTTCTAGGGGTGGCGAGTACGAAGTTTTACGTCGTCAAGGCTGTTAAGGGGGCATTATTAAAACGGGCGCCCTTGTCTGTTTAAAAGGAGTTTATCACATGTGGGTGCTACTGGCCGTCCTAGGTGCTTCAAGAGATTAAGGGTCTCTAGGATTCTGGTAGGCGGGCAAGCTCTAAACTAAAAGTTACTGCAAAAGGGCTCGGGTCCAGCTCACCACAACCTTCCAAACTTCACAGCCGGGAGCCCCAGAGCTGCATTCTGCCATGCCATCCCGCCTTCGCCGCAGTTGTCTCGCCCGGAGCCTGATAAGTCTGACGAAGGACTGAAAACCATCGACTGGAGAAGCAGCAACATTGACGATCATGGCTGCATTGGTGACGGCTATACTGATGATTCTTGTATCGATGATGATGATAACGATGACGATGACGATGACGATGACGATGACCATGACGATGACGATGACGAGGATGATGATGATGATGAGGATGAGGATGAGGATGACGATGACGATGACGATGATGCTGATGATGATGCTGATGCTGATGCTGATGATGATGATGATGATGATGATGATGATGATGCTGATGATGATGATGATGACGATGATGACGATGATGACGATGATGATGATGATGGTGGTGACAAAAAATGACCATAGTGATGATAGTGATCATAGCTAGCAGCTCGCAATGACGACGACGATAAGCATCATAAGAACGATGCGCGTACATGACATAGCTTTCGGAGTCGAAAAGCAGCTCCGAGCCCTGCCTCTGCTGAACCGACGCCCTGCAGGGATGCGGTGGCGTTGAACATGTTTGGTGGGGTTAGGGGGCCAGGAGTTTTAAGGGTTTAAGGGAAATATGCGTAGTCTCCCTGGGTCTAAGGTGCTAAAATTCCGGAATTCCGTGGTGCTTCAGGGGCTCCTCTCTTGCCTAGGGTTGCATCCTTTCGGGGTGGGCTGGGCTGCTGAGGCTGGGTCCCGCCCCCCTCCACTCCGCTCATGCCCCTGCCTACTGTGGGCTTCAGCTTGTAGTGGCCCGCAGCCGGGTAGTCTACGCGCGAGTCCTGAGTGACTGCGTGCCAAGAATTGGGGACTTGCTTGACTTCAGGGGCCCAAAAGAACATCAGACTGCAAGGGGTTATACTTATAGCACACCGCCGCAACCCAACCTCAACCGCCCTCCCCGACAGGTTCAGAAATATGTGGGCGGACCGCTTCTTCCCAAAAGCCGAAGCCCCCTCTGGCTTAGGTGCTCCTGTTTTGGGGGGCATAAGGGTGAACCCTAAACCCCAAACCCTAGACCCTAAACTCTTAAACCCTATACCCCCTAATCCTGTTTGGGGGGCCTAAGGATGGGGTTTGGGGGTTTTGGGGCCCAAGGGACGGGGGAATGAAAGCTTGGGCTGCTGCTGGCTGCTCCTGCAGGCGCTGGCCGATCCTTGCCAAGGGTGCAGGCTTTGGGGCTTAGGGTTTAGGGTTTAGGGTTTAGGGTTTAGTGTTTAGGGTTTAGGGTTTAGGGTTTAGGGTTTAGGGTTGAAGCCCTGAAGATACCCGCAAGATTCCCGTTAAGCCTTAGTCTTAAAGCGCCTAGAAAAACCACACAAGAACTCACGAATGCACACACTCGGAAACCCAAGAGCATCGACCCTAACGAACCCCCTCCCCCTTCCCCCCCCCCCCGCCTTGGTGTGGGGGATGTTGGGTTCGGGGCATGCCCCTAAACCCTAAACCCTAAACCCTAAACCCTAAGAATGCCAAAGTTTGCCCACGAGGCGCTTGGCAGTGGGCCCGAACTGAAGGCCATGGTGCGCCGTGAACTCCCCGGGACCCACCTGGGCAGGGATCGGCCAGCCCTTTAGGGTTTAGGGGTTAGGGGTTAGGGTTTAGGGTTTAGGGTTTAGGGTTTAGGGTTTAGGGTTCAGGGTTCAGGGTTTGGGGTTTGGGGTTTAGGGTTTAGGGTTTAGGGTTTAGGGTTTAGGGTTTAGGTCCACACCCCCAGAATCCCAAATCCTGAGCCCCTAACTAAGCCCCCAAACCCCCACCCACACGAGTAACCGGGTCAACCTATGTCGGATGGATTCTGCGTCGTGGCGGGGTCTGGCTGAGTGTTGCAGCTTCCAGCTACTACTATTTGCTTAAGAACCAACAAAAAACAAACATAGTCCTTCTCATAAGGGTGATACAGGGATTATTATCTTCATTCTTTTGGGGCTCTGAAGCAAACAGCTCTTCCCCCCCCCCCCCAGGAACTCAAAGCATTCTCTCACCGAAGTGATCCATCCACCCGTGGACCCGCTCTGACCGTCGCAGCGCCTCCGACACTTTGAGAGTGTTCTCCGTGCGGCCTCCTGCGAGGAGGGATTGGGGAGTTTACGAACATCAGGGATCCCCATAATAAGCCCCCCAAGTAGTAGGATTCCCTTAAAATAAGGAATAAGGGCCCCAAGAAGGTCAGCTTCTGCTGCCCTGGACCCTGAAGACCCTAAACCCTAAACCCTAAACCCTAAACCCTAAACCCTAAACCCTAAACCCTAAGCCCTAAGCCCTAAACCCTAAACCCTAAACCCTAAACCCAACCAGCACCTGTGCGTGTC
>CAJNDS010001255.1:0-26098 GCA_905221605.1 Symbiodinium natans | reverse complement strand
GCCAGGCCGCCCGCACCGGTTCCTGAGCCAAGCTCCAGGATCCGTGGCCTCAGGGGTTGGAAATGTTTCTTTTTGCTTGTTGTTATGAGGGTGTGGGATTTTGCTTGCAGCAACGGCAACGGCAACAGCAAGAACAACGGCAAGAAAAACAAGAAAGAATAACCAATCAAAGAAACAAACAGACAAACAAGCAAGAAGCATAACTTCAACAAGAGCGAAGGTCAACAAACATGCCAAACTTGGAATATACCGGTTGCTGTAGCGAGGCTGCTTTCGGGGCTCTGCGGTGCACAGATTGACAGCCCTACTGTACAACCGCGATCGGGTAAAATGCCAAGTTGGTGTGAACACGTGAGAGCAATGACAATTGCTCAAGAGCCGAGCAGCTCGGTCCTAAACCTGGCTTGATCATACGATGCCGCAGAAGCTGCCCCCAAACAATAAGTACAAACAACCGCAGCGAGTAAGCAAATGAACCCAGGGGAACATTGCAGCCAATCTTAGAGGCATGGGCTGGGGCTCAAGCCGGCAACTATCGTACCTTTAGCTGCCAATAGCCTGGGCACATGATGTGATGACACGCACCAAAAGGCGCTGGCAAAGACCTGCTGACGAATCCCTGAAAAACCACACGTCCGAAAGCTCGGAAAGGACGGGGGAAGCCCACAGGGGGAAGCCTCGGCCCGAGTGCGCCCACGATTTCCGCAGCCTGGGTCGCCAGGATGCAGCCAGCGGCCCAAACAGCCCCCCCAGGGCCGAGCTCTGCGTTCCTTAACTTGCTCAGGGCTAGGATGGCTCTTGTGACTGACTTCTGCAACTGCTATGCCGCAGCCTCGTGCTTGACACCGCCATTTTCTTTGTGCTTCAGGATTCCCTGTGTGATATGGAGCTGTCCAACGGAACCACCAAAACTGAACGCATCAGCTGTGAGTTGTGACATGCTGGCGGTCTGAATGTGTGAAGTAAGTGAGAGTGAGACTCTGTGTGTGTGTGTGTGTGTGTGTGTGTGTGTGGCAAAGTCCTTTGTGTGCCACGGAGCGAGAGCTTGCAGTAGCGGCAATCTAACGCCTGCCGCACGCGCAGCTCCACACCTGGCCTCCAGCAACGGAGGGATGCTTCACTGATGCTTCGCTGATGCTTCATGTCCCATGGGAATGATAGGAATCTCCAAGGGCACGGCGCCGCTGCCTCTCTCTCGCTCTTTTCTTCTCTCTTCCGGCCTCAGTGGCAGCAGGACGTCATGGTACTCCATCCAGTGCCTTCGAGGCAGCGCCGTTTCTGTGGGCATGCTGAAGATTCTTACAAGCCTCCGAAGAAGGCAAACGGTCCCAGAAGCTTGACAGAGAAGACAACTATAGATGGAATTTCCAATAGACAAAAGAAGTCCAGCAGCAAGATCTAGGAGCTTCTCCAAGCCACATCCTTAAACTTGGACAAGGCAGCAACATACATCCAAAAGATGGAGCTTCCGAAGCCAGACACCCTTCCCCCAAAAAGGAACAAAAGAAGAACACACACACACACACACACGCACACATAGCGACACTTCAAACTCTTGCTGCACTCTGTTAACACAACCTCTAGACCGATACTATGATGCCGACAACGCAATGCCGATGTTAGAGAAAATTTCCATGACAAATGAGTCCACACTTCGGCCGGATCAGGCAGGATCTTCCGTAGAGATATGCTCCAATTCACATTCACTTTCGGGCATTTATGGCATTCCAGGTGGCTGGTGCAAGAGGCTGCTGAACTCGACCAACTCTGCGCCGAGCTCTGTGGCCCAGTCGGCATCTTGGCGACCGAGGGCTTTAGGACGCTGATGGCTTTTCAGTCTTTTAAGGGCTTCGGAGAGTCAGGAAATTTCTACCTCGTGGTTCTTCATAATCCCTCGACCAGCGACCCAGTACCTCCAAAAAGCTGCAACATGAAATGAAGGTGACTGCTGAATGGATGTGATCGTAAGGGAGAGAAACATGAAACCGACCGCAGCATTTCTGTCAATCAATCCAGCCCACTCACCCACGAAGAAATCACCACAAGGTACGACATCTTCATCGACTACCACGAGCTTGTGTCATGCATAGCAAGGCTTCATGTTGGTTTTTGGGCCCTCGAAGCTGCGCTGCAGAAATATGCCACGCTTACGGGGAATCTCGCTCCTCACATGCTAGAGGCGACTTGGCGTAAAGGTGGCGGAGGAGTACCTTGGAGTGGAATTGGTAAACCGTAAACCTTCTCCCCCTTGCGAACAGGAACCTACACAACTGCCCCATTAGCCATCAGCAGGGAGGCTGTTGCCTTTTGCCAGCTGCAACGCTTCCTCGAACTGGGTGACTGCATCCTCAAGCTCCGAGGAGATTCGTACAGCAACCCGGTGGAAAATTGGACTGCTTGAGGCAACTGCTTGTTCAATTCGCACGGCATTGTTGCTTGTGCATGGCTTGAACTTGAAAGGCTTCGGGTTGAAATAGTGCAACTGGTGCAAGGAACAACCGGAATCATCCGTGCACCGACATGTCTGTTCGCATCTTCGGTCGATGCCTGTCTCGGTATCATGTATCGAGCTGAGTTCCCTCGACCGAAGCAATTGCGCTCAAAATCTGGAGATCCCCGTCTAAGAATGTTCACTCGGCCACGAATCCCCTTCGAACCACAAGCCTCGAGGTGTCCGGCGTTAAACAACGCTCGCCCCAGTGTCGCCTGTGTGCAAATATCTGCCCTATTATTGGGTTAGGGAAGGGGTACGTGGCTTAGTGGCTTAGTCAAGGCGCTTTGGGCCATCTGGCAATTCAATTGTGCTGACCACAGGACCTACGTATTGTGCAAACATCGTCCAGAATTTCGAGAACTGCTGGCAAAGTCCTCCAACATATTCAGAATCTCAGCAAGGTAAAAGTATCAACTGTCACCAGTTCAAACCGGTGTAAAAGCGTTAAAGGCTCCGGGTCTAAGCTTGGATCAGGAAATCTCCAAACACATTCGGAGACCCTCATAAAATCTATGTGCCCGAACGACGTCGAAGACGGTTCTCTGCGTCTTTTTTCTTCATTTATCCCGAGGTGCCTTGCCCGGTATCCAGTCGGCACTTAGCCTTACCGCAGCCTCTGCAGCAGCTACGGCGCCATCGAACCTGGGGTCTCAACTGCTCACAGCTTCCACATGCTGTAACTGACAGCATTTCTGACTGTCCACAGGCCCCAAACGCGGCAAGTCACAACATTTCTAAGTACAGCGTTTTCATAAGCCCCAAACGCCACACGCTGCAAATTGCAGAGTTTTGACTGATCACAAGCTCCAAATACTGCAGGCCATGGCGCTTCTCACTCTTCACGGGCTCTACTTGCTAAGTGCAGCATCTGCAAATAACAGTATATATATATATGATATATATATATATATATATCACACAAATGGACAGCGGGTTTTCTTGTGCTGGTCCCGCTTTTGTTTGTGCGTTTTGCCTTTGCCTTTTTTCTCTTCTGCTGCGCAGTTCTTTTCTCCCTTCCCCGATTTTGCAATTCACCGGGACGATGAAACACTTTAACTTAACTGGCCCAGTGCTTGGATGAGGCGCCCTAAATTTACCCATCTCCCGGCTGTAGGCAAGCATGTTTCTTCTCTGAATGTTAAAAAACTTGTGACGTCTTTATGGGCGGCCCCCGAGCGGGTTAGCCCGTTCTCACGCCACATCCTTTGCAGCCGATCGACTCCTCTAGCTCGAGCAAGCACTGGGCTCGGGCCTGGCAAAGGCCGATGCTGTCAAGGGCACATGTGGGTTTGCCAAGGAAGCCTAAGCTTGACATCAGCACACATAAACTTAAGACTTGCGTTCTTCAAAACGAGGCTGCGGGCATGCGCAAGTGGCGCATTTGGTGCGGCTATGAATGGCAGGTCATATAGGCGGGATGCCTCGTAAGGCTTGGCCGAAGTCGGATCTTGCTGCGAAGCCTGTCGAGCATGTGAATGATGAAAACCCCTGCTTGGAGTGTCCAGAATCTTCAGGCCTCTGGCCTTCTTGTATGTGCCATGCCCTCCCGATTGCATCTGCATCTACGAGGCACGGACACCGCACACCATCAAAAGCCTCGGACCTTGTCAAACAGCTCGGCAGCTCGGCGAAAACACCCGCCCTCGGCCATTGCTGTCGCCTTGTTCAGTTTTGATCATCGTGGGTATTGCCATGTGTTGCCTGAAACGTCCTGAAACTAAGCCCACGTACTTCGCCACCTTAGTCTGGCCTGGCCCTGTGCATGATTCATTCCCAGTGTGACCCTGCCGAAGCCTTGACAAGAAGTGAAAAGCCAGATGTTCGCAAGTATTAGACGAATCATCGAATTTCATTTGACCTCTCACTCAATGCCCCTGTGCCTTTCCACACGTTGTCTCTGTGCTTCTTGAAACATCACTCTTCGATTACTCCCTCAGGTCCCAACCTCCTGGAAGAGCTTCGCGGCCGAGCATTTCGGGTCCATTGTGGCAGCGGTGCTTTACACTGAACAAGCTTGTGTTGCGCTGGCACACGCTTCTAGAGGGGTGGGTGTTCGAATGGAGTAAGGTGCTTGGTCTGGGACGGGGTTTCATTTGCACGTGGGCTTGAATGGTCCACCCGCCTTGGACTGCTGGTAACACTAATTACAGCGCCGAAGAGGCGCGTGCACGTCGGAGATCTGGAGTGCTGAAGCTCAAGTTTCGGGTGCGGGTGGATGGGCACCTTCCGTGTGTGAATGGAGAGGTCGACGGGCGATATCCGGTTTGCAGGGAGGATGCCTTCGCAGGCCCGGAGCCAAAACTGCAGCACTCCAAAAGCTTCCGGACCCAAAGCGTAGAACGGAATATCGGTCAGCTCTTGCATTCAGAACTCCTCGAAAGGGTGCAAGCCCAAAACAGCTACGCGGGGTCTGAAGATGCAACATTTCGATACTTAGGTGTGCTTCGAGCACTCTTTCATCTGAGCTTCCTGCGCCTTGAATTCAAGACCTCCCCGCCCGTCGGTGTCGCAGACTGCTGGCTTATTGTATGGCTTTGTCATAGCAGCGTGGAGGTAACCTGGAGGTAGTTGGAGGTGAGCGCAGTCCCATATTTGTAAGATGGCCTGTCCAGGCCAAGCCTCACCCCCTGCTTAACCCACGCAGCGCATGTTGATGCACACGTGCTGTCGACCTTTCTAAAGATGGGTTTGCAGGGACCTCAGCAACATCAAGGTCAAGTTGCCTCAGGAGAAGCACAACTTGTGTGCTGTGGCTAACCCCGCTCATACTTCCCAAAATGCAGCACTCGACTTTGCACGCGGCTTTTTCATGTGCTCCAGTCAACGCCAGAAATCACACCTCGGGTCTGTCAGTGCCGCTGGCTGATCCCTGTATTTCTGCGCGAAGAGATTCCTGGATCCAGACACGCAACATGCAGAGCTTACATCTCCCGATGGCCTTCGAGCTTAGTGTTTACCATCTTGGTCCATCTTTCCGATTGCAGGCTGCGGCCTAGAGGGGGTTGAAGCTTGCGGGAGCTTGCCCATAAGAGCTGCATGAAAGTTGCATCGTGTCTCAAGTAGGAGCGGCTACGGGCTCCAACCTGCCAGAGACTCCTTGTGCCAATATGCCAAGGCTCAGGAGCTTGTCTTCGCGCTCCTGGCTTTGTGAGGGCTTGGACATCCGGCCGAGCGAGGGTTTTGAAGGCCCGAGACTTTAAGCGGTCTCCCTGAGGAAGCGGCTTGACCTTTATCCGATTGATACTATTCACCAGCTTTCGTTGAAAGTTAAGGTTCGCGGAAGGTCGAGGCTTCAGGGCAAAGGCTTCAGCAACGAGCTCCTTGCACTTCGCCTGGTCTTTCTTGCCGTCCCAGAAGTCCGTACCCTCGCCCTTGTCCGTCGTCCTGACATATGAGAGGCTTCATTTCTGTGTTTCTGAATGCTTACGCCAGCGATGAGACTTGCGGGCATCATCTACAGGGCGTGTGGGCGCCGCTTTGTCGAGATCCTCTGGTACAAGATGCAGGGACTGCCCAACATTCGGCCAAGTCTCTTGTCGTACTGTGTCCCGCCGTTCTTGTATAGTTTCGTCAGGTCCTCGCCCACGAGGTCGTTCAGCAGAATGAATCCTCCAACACGACTGCCGATACGACTTGGCGATGCTGACGAGTTGAAAAATAGGTTCGGGATGTCTGCAATCGATTGCTCATGGTGAATGGGCAGCGATCTTTGTCGAACCTTCCATTCAAATACCGACTCCATTATCCTGGGAGAATAAAGATGGTGACCCGAAGCCTCTCGAGGGGCTACATAGCCCACGATGCTTGATCCGGCTCTGGGGCACTTCGTACGCACTATGAATTATGTCAGTTCTGCTATTTGGCAGCTTTCAGCCTTGGCATCTCCGCTTGCATGTCATAGATCATGTTCGATTTGTTGGCTTTGCACGGTGGATCTTCGGATCAGGAGGATCTTTGAAGTTCTTGCAAACACATGCTGCCGACGGAGTGCTGACTGTGATTGCCTTGGCAGGGACAAGCGACAGGACGACCGGGACCACACGAGCTCTGCATGACAGCCCCCTTGTTTGCCAAGGCCCCATACTCTGGACACAAAACACCAGCTTGCATTGGATCCCTTCAAGGTCCGAGTCCTGCAGGCTCTATGTGCCAGGTGCAGGTAGCACTACCGTCCTCCGATGAGGATGAGCTTAGAAGGTTTTGAGGTCACTGCGGACCGATGTCCGGGTCGGGCACAGCAATATGGTCACACCCGATTCATGAAGCTTCGACTGCTGCTTTGAATCCTGTGCCCTAGATAACATGCCGCCATCAACGAGAACACTTGCTTCTGCTGTTTGTAACATCTCAATGTCCAACCAACTTGGTCAGGTCACATGTTTACTCCTACTTGCATTATGATAGGCCCTGCAAGAAGCTTTTGCCATGCAGCCGGCTGCCCGCAGGAACCTGCCCCAAGCAGAACAACTGCAAACGACGTGCGGCTTTGCTGCAATCAGGTCGCAGAAGGTGCCCAAACTTGGAAAATCCAGAGCTAATGAAGTCTTTGCAGGGCTGGTGGGCTTGAGGGATAGGCGCTCACGAATTTCAATGCGGTCACATGCTTCGGCCAAATTCCTACCCTGAATACAAGCATCGTTAAGGCGAATGTGTCCTCCCCGCGTCGTTTCTTGCCAGTGCTGTAAGACAGCAGGTGTGCTAGTGTTCACACCAAAGTCCCATGAACAGAGAAACCGCACTAGTTACGGAGGTACATCCAAGCAGAAGAGATGCGGGAAAGCCCGCATGGTCTGCGCGAAAGAGGTATCCAGGAGGTTCCAACAGGGGCCTGGATAGCCCAAGGCCTCAACACCCGGTGCATCTCGATTGATACCATCTCCCTGCCATCTACTTTACTTGTTGGTAGGGCATTCTTCATTCTAAGATATGGTGCATTCATGGCTTTGACCGTGTGCCATCTACTGTATTCGGGAATTCCTTTACGGTAAGCGTTACCTGTCGTGACAGTTCGATCCCAAGAGCAAGTCACAACATCAGAACCGCTTCCGGAGTTGCTTCAGTCAAGAGTCTTCATCCCTTAAACTCAGCAACGATCCCTTTACGCTTCAAACTCTGATCCGGCCTCCCGGTTGCCGCTTCATGCACTCTGCTGTTTTTGCATATCCGCCCTGAGGGGCCTTGTCCTAGGTCGCATGGACTGCCATGTGCACAATTTCCGGTCAGCACGCACCACGCCCTAAAATTGCTGGTTTTGCTCCGACATGTCTATATGCGGCTCCAAAACAGCACATGGAGGTTTGGGGTCTGAGGGTCCAGGGGGCTGGCGTTTCTAGATTTTGCTGCTTTGCAGGTTGAGTAGAGACCGGCAGAAATCTGAGGGGCATAAAATTGCTGCTAGATATTCACCTCCTGGGGCTTCGACCGCTGCATCCTGACGTCTACGAGTCTAAGAAACTATTCTGAGAACCCGAAGCTATTACAGAAGTTACTCCGAATGAGGCCCCACCGAATTGCCTTTGCCACAAGACAAGTGTCTGAGAAGGGCATGGAGGGGCAGCGTCCGGGCCATGAGGTCCAGTAGCCTCGAAGAGGGCTGCAAGATGCCAGGTCGAGCGTCCCCGCCCGCAATGTCGATTTCTGCAGCATTCTTTAGAACACAAGCCTATGAAGGCCTTGAAGGGTCTCTGCACTGGCTTCTTGCAGCACTGGCAGTTAGTGCAACTTGTGGAGCGGCGACGATTCCAGGAGTGCACATTGGGGGCGCATATGTTTGTTTTGGCGGATGAACGGTTTGGCGTAATGTGGGCACAGGGTCATGAACAATACAGCAGGGCCAGCTTGCGGGGCCTCCCTCGTAGCCGGAGATGCCGATGGGATTAGGCTGGCAGCCCACCTGCAAAAACAATTGCAGGAAGCCTCTACAAGAGGGTCCAAGCACCCCTTACATGAACATGACTTACAATCTTTTACATACCAGGGCATGTTCTTCCAAGGGCTCCGAAGTGGACCTCAACAAACGACTTCCAGAACTGAAAGACCTCGACCCTGCACGTCCAAACTTCGTGCGAAAGCGCCATTGAGCACAGGATCTTCCTGCCAGCTGCTGATGTCTTATGGCATATGTAGCTGAACCCTGAAACCAAACACATGGTGGCAGCTGTGAGAAAGAAGGGTCGATGTAGAATTGCAATCTGCGTGCAGTCCCTGCAAAACAACCATTGGTAGCAAGCGGATCCAAACCCGGCATGCTGCCGCCCAGCACCTCATATCCCATCGTCTCCCAGATTGCATTGCCTTGGCTCGAGCATTCACTGCTTGGCCTTGCTACCTGCAAACTGTCTGAGTTAGAGCCTGAAGCTTCGAGGGGCTGGTGATGAAGCAATCATTGCAACATATGTGGAGACATGCACGGCTCAGCAACGAAAGGTGCCCTGTCACTGGACAGAAGATTGCTTTCAAGACGCCCTCAGGCATCCAAAATCGCATTTGTAAAGGCTATTCCGGTCAGCTTGTACACGACTATGCAGAGGCCAGGTGGGTAATACGAGAGCTGTGCTTCCTGCTATATAGATGACTAGAAAGCACCTTCAGAATCATGGACTGAAGAGGCAAGCCACACTTTTCGACGTGATCCGGCATTCCAAAAGTGGCTTGGCCGTAGTCGAACTGGATGAATTGCCTTGCGTCGTTGTGCATGGATTGAAAATCTAGGAGTGTGCAGGTGGGAGTCTTGCTTGCACTAAGCTAAATTGCCGCACAAAGCTTGTGCAACCATCTTGAATAGCGCACAACCGAATCTTTGAAACATTGAGCGTTTTGTTTTCTACTCACCGAACTTGTGGGCTTAAAAACTTTTCGGATCCCTCAACATGATTGCAACAGAAGTACAGGGTTTATGACGCAGCTAAGGAGCTTGTTTTGTTGAATGACTCCCGGGCGCTATCCAAACTGTATAGAACTTGAAAAGCCCCCTCTTAATTTCTTGTAAGCGAAAAAAGGCTTAATGATGCTTAGATTCGAAAGACCTTATTTTGCTTATATAATTATGACACGGCGCCTCAATTTGTTTAGTCGGAGATTGGGATCCGATGTCGGAAGTGTGTGACAATCGGTTCGAATAATTAGAAGATTACAAATTGCCAGCTTGAAATGAACTGACAAGGCCATCAGCTTCTGGGGCCTCAGCCGGAACCACCCTCCCCCCTCCACTCCCTTACACGCCTGGCATGCAAATGGCCGTCACCCTAGACTGCTCACGGATAGTTTCCTCAAACATTGGGTCGTGCTAACCTCTAAACCCTACAATATTTGTTGGCATCTGGACTGCAAATCGGCAAGTCCTGCAGCTTCCCTGCAGTTGTGCCAACTCTTAGTTCTCCGGTAGGTGTACCCTGCAGCACTTCTACAACCTGAACACGGCGCTTCGCGGAGTAAGGTGGCCAAGACCCTGTGGCAGGCACGGGGATGCGCAGCCGTGTTGCAAGAATGATGCCCTGTGATCGTGGACATGCCGGGGACACCCGAAACCATCAACAGTTGCATTGGTCGCATGCCTTTTTTGCCTCGCCTCGACTGCGAGCTGCTTCTGTGCGAAGGCCGATCGTGCAAATGAGCAGGGTTTGTTTGGTAAGATGTGCCCAACACATCACAACCCGGTGCTGGAGCTCAACTTTTCTTCAGCTTAGGGCAGGAACGAGATCCTAAAAGCTCCATCCTCTAGCACTGGACAACGTGCTTGCAGTTTGGAGCCTGGCAGTCTTGCGGTTTGCGCAACCATCTTATGTCCACCACCTACTTGCAGCTCGTTGCTTGGACACTAAAGAGCAGCAGCCGCGACATATTAACGATTGTTGACAGTGTATGGTTGAGTGTATGGTGTGTTGCCCGGTGGCAAGCAGACTTCTGGGCAGCTGTGCCATACCTCGTGTACATTCGGGCGCAGCACTTGGGATACTTGCGGGTTCCGCGATGTTCGACACATTCATGGCCTACATGGCATTTGGATAAGACATGACTCATGCGCTGAGTCGCCCGAACTGCGACTTGTACTGCTTCCAGAGAGCATTGGGGTTCATCATGGTCACCTGGGCCGCATGATCCTTTCTAATTTGGGGGAAGGCATGGTAGGATGACAACTGCACTCAACTTCTCCACAGGTTAGGGTGGGAATGAGATCCGTAACAACCTTCCAACGAACGAGTTCCTGCGGCATCCTGCATTGTGAGATAAAAATGCACCGCTGTCTGCACAGGACCCTTTTTGAGGCGCCTTGAACCGCATGATGCGGTCGATGTTGAACTTTGGAGTCCGATCGCCCTGCTCGTTGCGCATCTCGCCATCTTTGTCCACCACCTACTCGTTCACCTACTTAACTTGCGGCTCGTTGCTTGGACGCTCGCTGCAAACACTCGCTGTGTAATTAGAAGGTGTAGAACCTACAGAGACTGTAGGACAAGTGTGTGAATCTTCGCGCTTCGTATGTCAAATTGCGAAGGACCGTTTGAACGTGGATAAAGGATCTGCTGAGGGAGCGGTGCTCCACAAACAGCAACATCCCAGCCTCGTTGTGCAAATAGAACATGACACCGCCAATATTGGCCTCAACACAACACAGTCCAAAGCCATCCACACTTGCGCCTCTGCTACCTTGTTCTGAGCTTGAGTGCTGGTCGATGGCACCTTGTCCTCTACAGCGCAGTGAAAACAGCCTTCGAACCTATGGACTGATGTCCCACTAAGGCTTCCTGCATGTTTGGCCTAAGGCCTAAGCACACAGGAACTACAGAATACCGCAGAACTCCAACCCTGCCACGGAAGCTCTCCAAAACCGAAATCGACGACATCCACATTGTTCCTCTCTCATTTGCGCTTAGCGCTGGCAGCCGTTGGAGGAACAAACGTTTTGTTGGAAGACCGCTGCCGAAGTGGCGAGGTTCACATTCTCCCAAACGCGGTTGTCGGTGTTCTGGTTCTTCTGTGCCTGGGTAGAGTATGCCCTTGTGCCCTCGGTGAGCACTGTCAAAATAGCACTGTCTGGTTGGAAGTTTCGAAGAGGACCAGAGTTGCAGCAAACAGTCCAATTGGAAATCTGTGTCCAAAAACTGTCAAGAATGCCCCTGAACAGGCCCGGGAGCACTGTACTGGTAGAAGGTCATGAGCTTGGGCCCACTGGAGGCCACGCAGCTTCCGCTGGGCTCGGGTACCTGGCGACAAGGGCTTTGGCGCTTTCGGAGCTTACGGTTGAGAGCTTGGAGATGCTTGGAACGTTGGAACCGCCAGCATCACCCCAAATGAGGCAAACCTAGAATCCCATATCTTTGGCGTGAAAGGATCTCAGAGGAGATGCCCTTGTGCTCAGAACCGAACTAGGTTTCCACTTACATGCCCACATGTTGCTTTCTATTGTCTGTAACCAGTGCGATGCGCCACTGCAAGCCATACTTGAGCCCCGACCTGTGGCTTCTGACTGGGCGTCGCTGCCCTTTGGGGACTTGGTGGCCCCCGAGTGGTTCTCCCTTTTGGTTCGCTTGGTTTGTTTGGTGCGGGGGGGACGCCTCCGGGCCGTTCCTGCAAGAGCTTGTCTGCATTGCATTCCCCACATCTGTGCCATCTGCAACGCATGCTGCATGCATCTCTGCAAAGTATGACTCGACAACCACTACAAGGGTAGGGCCATGTGTGTGTGTGTGTGTACCGGCCAAACACTCTGACAAAGTGAGGGCACTCCGATACATTCGGAATGCCTCATCCGTCCGCAAGCACAAACTACTTGTCTCATTCGGAACTAGCCCGAGGTTCTCATTCAAACTCGTCTCTTCTACATCCCCTCAGGCCATTTGGGAGACGATGGCATGATTCTCGATCTTGATGCCACAAGCCCCGATTCCCCACTTCCACAGAACAGAGGGCAAGTCGGTCCACACGACAGTAGGTTTTCGGTTAGTTTACGTGTACGTGCCTAAGCGGCAGCTTTAAACCCAAAGGCATTCGGACTTTCATGCCGTTCTTCATTAGTTTCGCCGACACTCCTTCATTCATCATTCTGCACCATCATCGCGTGCTCGGTGCAAAAGAAGGTGTGATGTGATGAGGAGGTGTGTGTGCTTCCCGGCCCCAAATCACCACTTTTGGCCTTTCTCCTGCCCTCGGCCTCTGCCCTATCCAACCTCATCCTATTTTGCTTTGAGCCTTCTAATTTTGCTTTGAGCCTTCTTTTACTGGCCTTTGCCGGCTCCCTCGGGCCGAAAAACCCTGTTCGGGCCGCTTCCTAGGCCTTTGCATGAGCAGTCCTTTCTGGAACATGTATGGCCCTTGGCGCTCGCTCCGCCAATGAAGCCAAAAAGACCGTTGCGCTTGCCAGGTATGTGTTCCCCATCACCCCCCCCCCCCCCCCCACTCCTCCCCCTCCTGCCCCTTTTGTTCGCTCCCCCATCCCCCCCCTCCCCCTGCCCCTCCTTTCGGAGTGTACTTTCAACGGAATCTTGGTCTGCATTAAATTAAGACTAGTTCCCCCTCTTGAACCCTGCACGGAGGGCGGCCATGACGTTTGGAGCTGCCCTGACATGTGGGGGGGGACGAGCGCGGGTGGCTGCGGCTACAGCTGCTAGCCTTTCTCCCCCTCTCCCTCCCCTTCCTACCTTCTATCCAAAACTCGAACACTTCGGCACAGGAGGGGCCTGGTCCTTGCCGCACTGCTTGACCTCAACATGCTGAACCTCAGCAGGATCTTCGCCGATGTGGTTTCTGAGGTTCCTAAGCACAGTGTGGGGTCTTAGGAGGTGTTCCCACAAGCGAAACGCCTTGACGTCCTCTGCCCCTCTCTCTTGTGACAAGAAGCAGGTGGCAGCGTCGGCCTCGCATGCGACTCCGCAGGCTGGGAGGCAGGCTCTTGTTTTGATGAAACTAGGCTTGATTGGTGGAAAAAAGACATCGAGTCTGGGGTGCCCGTCATCAACTTGCTAATAGCGGCAAGGGCGGCTTGGCTTAGCTTCTCACCTTCAGCCACTTTGCCTCCAAGATTGTACGGTTGGTTCTCAATGCTCTGTGGAGTCTGCAAATAGGGCTTCAATGAAAAAACGGGCAAGTAAAACTTTTGATGGACGGTTGCTTGCACCAGAACCAGATGTCCACAACACGCTCTGCTCTGAGACCCCCATCCAACCCTGCCGGCAGCGTTGCAGCCTCACCAACGGCTGCGACGAGTCTTCGGCTGGCGTCCAGTAGGTGGAACAGAAGCCACCTGGCTTCTCAGGTTTGGCCTTCTGATCCCTCAATCGATGAACTGTTCTTCGAGGATTCGCCTGAGGTGGCTCTTTGCTCGGGTTTGAAACGGCAACTAACAACAACTACAATTATCTGAAGTTTCACTTGCGGATTTGGTTGATTGGTTGCTCGACCGGCTTCTTGACCAGCTACAACCGGCAAGCAGTGGCGGCCGTCCACCGGCAAGCGGTGGTGGCCGTCCAAACCGAGCAGGCTTGCCGTTTCGCGGTTTGCTGGCCGGTGCCAGCCGACACCATACTCAACGGATGCGCGGCATTACACAACCCAGCAACAGCCAATCAGCATCCATCCAAGACAGCTTCTTGATACTCGTAACAACATGCGTTATGCCACGAACCAATATTTCCGAACGCTTCTATGGCATGGTGCCCGATCGAGGCTGTTGCCGCTAAACGAAAGCCGCTAAACTTCTGTCCATGTGGCATAAGGCAGTCACGAAAGCTTTGACAATACGGTCAGTTCTTGCAGACCACGCCGCTGTAGTGAACGGGCTCCTGCCCAGTGTGGAACTGCCCGGTCTTCAGGTAGCAACCTCTTTGGCCGATTGCTGCTTTGAAGCTGACTTTGCCAGTAGCAGAGGGGAGTAGCGACGGAAGCAGCAGCACAGTAGTAAGAGTGGGAATGGAATTGTGAATAGCAATAGGACTACTGGCAGCACTCGTAAAAGGCCAGGAATAGAAAGCGTGATAATCATACCCTGTGGCTGTTACACCCAAATACTAACAGTCGTACTAGTAAAAAAGTTCATAATGACACCAGCAATCGTAAAGGGAACAATAGCAGCAACAATCAAGTTACTAGTAACGAGTAATGAACTATTCGCTGAAACATGCTTACTAGGAAGTAATCATTCGTATTTGATATGTAGGAAGAAGTAGTCCACATAATAACGCTTCGTAAGTGGTAAGTGCAACTCGGCATGAAGATCGAAATTTACGAACTACGAAACACAAAAACTCATTTCATCAGCCGTAGCATCCATCAGCTCGTATGCATCAATTCATTCCCCACATCACTACATGGGGTTCTTGTTTTCTTGCCCGTGCTCCGACATCCCGCCCGCCACTCGCCACCCACCCACCCACGTCAGCCGCCATGTTCGGGTGGTGCTTTCCCTCTTTCCCTGCTCGGGCTCAGAGCACAACTCTTGCTCGTGGTGCTTCTTATTGCTGCTGCCTTTGCTTTGCTACACGCCACCGAATAGCACCAAAACCACGAAACGTGCCTCCGAAGGTGCAGAAAACGAAGCTATGGCAAGCAGGTTCATTTGTACCTGAGAGCAATGGCGCACCACACTTCAGGGGCGGAGACCCCAGAAAGGCGAGGAGAGTAACTGAGCTTAAGCACCCAGCGCCTAAATCTGCCTCACACCGAACCTAATTGTTGCTGCCTTGCCTGCTTGTATTCTTATCTACTTGTTTTTTTGGCTGCCTACAGAATACAGAACTGCGGACTGCACACCTGCACATCTGCACTGGAGCTGCTTTGACCCCCCGGGTTTGATTGTTCTAGCGACTATACTTCTATCAGTCTTCGAGCACCACCCAAACAAAGCCTGTTTGTCGGTAGTGGAAAGTGTGCGGGCTGGCAGCCCGCACTTGCTTAAGAGCCGGGGGGCGTGTTGTGGGGTGTGTGTTGCGTGCGGGCCGGCAGCGAGCGCTTGCTGAAGAGCTGGGGGGCGTGTGTCGTTTGGGGAAGGCGTGCGGGCTGGCAGCCTGCGAGTAGTTTAAGAGCTGCCCCAAAAGTCCAGGTGTACCACCTTGCCAGTCCCATTTACAAAGGGTAAGGAAGATACCGGGAGCTACCAAAATTAAACAACAAAGGGATGACCTCCCTCTGCTTCCGCAATCTGGGGCTGGAGGGAGCACGCCCCTAAAGATGACAGGGATCGGGCCGGGGCTCCCATTGATAGGGCTGGGGAGGTGCTACTTAGCACTCTGTGTCTTGTGCGATCTCGGGTCGTGGTACCCGGGATCCTGGTCAAACACTAATTATGGAAAAAACATCGGAGAGGGAGCTGTGGTGGGTTGTTGGCGGCAATGAAACTTTGGGGCTATAGTCTCTTGGGAGCCTTCCTGCTGCCCCAATTCTCTAAGCTTCCCTACTCGGGAACGCACCGCGTTGCCTGGGCTTCCTTTTTTGCTAGGCTTCGTGTAGCAGGTTGGTCCACCCCCTTCTGGGTTGGTCCACCCCCCCTTCTGATTCCAAGCTTAACCCACACGGAGCGAATGAGAGCCTCCTCTCTATTTGTTCCCATGCACGTAAACGGACTCGGAAGAAGGGGGCGGGGCACTTTTCTTATGCTAGCCGTGCTCCCCCCCACTCATCAGAAGCCCAGATTACTCAGCTTGGCTGCAAGCATTCTCGCAACCATGCAAGTCAGATTGCAGTTGCCGGATCTCCATGCCTGGAGGCCGGATGGGTGGGGCAGGGTTTGCAGGTCATGAGCCTAGGTTATGAGTGTACAGGCCCTTGGAGTTGTTAAGATCTGGGATTTTGGGACCTCGAAAAACACCCAATGCAAACAAGACAGAACTTCAAAGATGCATGTGGCAACAGCATTTTTGCCATGGCAGTCGCGCACGCTCCCCGCACCAAAAACAAGTGCCAGGCCTTCGTCATTCGCGATCATGCCCCAGCCGCTAGGTGAGAGGGGCAAGTATGACACCTGCCTGCGAACATGGGCTTGGAACCATAGTGCAGTCATATGAAGGAATGTGACTTCAGATTTGGCACTCTCCACAGTATGCTTGCATTTGGTGGTGGTGCTCTAGACCGTGGCTTCGGCACCAAAGCTGTTGAATGTGGACATGCATGCAAGGCGCAACCTCGACTAAAGACAGACTTTTGAACCGAAGACCGAAGACCTTAGACCTTTCTAGTCGAAACAAAGTGCTACATCCGTAAATGCAGCGCCGCCTCACGGGTGGTGGATGCTCTTCCGGTGGTTGCTGTGGCTGCATGTTGTGTGGCTCTGGTGGCTGTGGGTGCATGTACTGCGGCTGCATGTAGCCTGGTGGCATCATGTAGGACGGTGGCATGTAGTACTGTGGCGGTATGTAGGGTGGCGGCATGTACGGTGGCCGGCCCCACAATTGTGATGAAGGTGGTGTCATCCATGGCACGTGCTTGCCATCTTCAACAGCTCTGCCTCGCATTTGCAAGGCCGCAAGCGCGCAGGAGCCCTCTTCACATTCATCGTCGGCAGCCAAGACGTCCGCACCTGACACAGCCTCTGGGGCCGACTGTTGGAAGAGACCTGCAGCCAGGAAGCCGTACAGCCGCAGAGACCGTAGGGCCATTTTTAAGCTGCAATTTGATCGGAAGCCGCCGGAAGCTACGACTCTCGAACGCTGTGAACAGGAAGAGAAGCTGCGACGGGCCGCGGGCTTTGGCGGGCGTTGGTGTTTTCTGATGATGCCGCTTCAAATTGAAAAAACTACTTCCACTACTGCACGCGCCTGGTCTGCTGCGGCATAGGTCGAGGCGTAGTTGAAGGCTCGGGGTTCAAGAATCTCTTTGCAGTTCAAGGTTGGCTTCAAGAGCTCCGTGAAGAGTTTGTCGAGTGGAGCTGGTCTCCGATTTCGACTTGTTTATGTTTTGAGGAAATAGAGCTTCAAACCTTCCAAGGGTCAAAGGACCTTGAACATAAGGCTTAGGGTTTACGATTACTGGGTTTTCAATGAGTTCCAGCACTTTAGAGCGGCATGGTGATGGGTTTTGCTTCAGGTTCGTGCCGCACCCCTTTGTGGGCCGGCATTGTGGGTTTAGGCCGTCTCGGTCTTGTATGGCCGGCAATCCTCTGACATTGCTTGGCTGCCTTCCATTGGCACCAACTGTTTGGAGCCCCGCTAGAGGCTGCGGGCCCCCACAGTATGCCCCAACCTTGGAGTTGGTGATTTGGAATTCTGTTCTGACCAGCGCCTCTGGGCGGCCCATGCTTCAGGACTTTCAAGGATACAAAGAGGGAGGGAGGGAGGGAGAGAGGAACCGATCGATCATGATGGTTCCCGGGCAGAACGGTCCAGCGAGTTCTGCGTCTGCAAACAGAAACTGCTCCCCCTCCAGCCGCCATGAACTACAGGCTGGAGCCTGTTGAGCCCGGTCTCTCTCTGGGGCGCTGTAAGCGTTACAAAGACCCTGCATCCTCGCAACTCAGCTTTTCGTCGCATCACCGAGGCAGCGCCATGTCTGCGAGCACTTTCTCTGTAGTGCCAGCGCGTTCGGGGAGAAATGCACTTATTGACGTCGTGGGCCTTTGCGTTCAAACCAAGCATTCAACCTCAAAATCAAAGATATGGTCCAAGCTGGATGCCACAAAACCTTTAACAAGGCCACGCCGTGATTAAAAGCCCCTTGAGGCTCTAGTAAACCTCCACATGGTAGCGGTCCGCTTTCTTCATCGCCTTGGCAAACTCGGCCCAGTCCTTTACAGGGACAAGTGTCGCGAGGATGGGCTTCAATGTATCACCACGTGTGTGACGGCACTGAAAACACACATGCAAGAGTAGTAGGGCCAAGTAGGACAGAAACTCAGTGATGCAAAGAAGCCTGAACGGTACTCATATGTAGTGGCTTCCATCACCTAGAGTGGCTTAAGAAGGTAGAGGACACCCTTGCGCCTGCCTTGCCATTCTTCTCCGCGATCGGGGAGAAGCACTCCGCCATGCCGGACTCCATGCCTTTGAGGCCGCACCTTTTGAGGGGCAGGAAACGGCGCTTCGGCCTCGAACGGCTTAAAGAAAGCAGCTCCAGATCCAGTGGCTAGAAGCTTACCCTCAACTTCACCCCCCCCCCACCAAGAACTGCAAGCGCACGGCACACACCCCCCCAACAGGAAGGGGCACATGTAGATGTGGGTCTTCGGGCTCTGCATCAGCTCCCAAAGCTCCTCAGCATACCTCGCTTTGGCGCTTTGGCGACGTGGGGGGTTGGCGTTGTGCGAGCCGCTAACTAGCAGCTAGCCCTTCGACCACAGCTTCCGAACCCGCCACGCCGAAGAGCGGCAGACGACTCAACAAGCCCCAACAAACAAGCAAGCACACACACACATACACACATCCAGACAGACAGACAGACAGACAGACAAACAGACAGACAGACAGACAAACAAACAGACAGACATACATACACGCACACACACACAAACAAACAAGCAACACCCAGGTAGAAGCACACATCCAGAAGCCTAAGCAGCTCGAATTTTCGAGGGGCTTCCTAAGAACACACACACACACAAACACACAAACAATTACTTGCAGAACCCTTCGAGATACGGTCACAGGGCGCCAGGGTTGGCTGCAACGTTGCCGGATGGCAGTTCTTTCTCAAGTCATTGCCTTACCTTGAAACATGCCTAAATACAATCCTCAACGAACGCCAGCTACATCCGCCCGCTTCAGCTCATCTTCATGGCATGAGACTTTCCGATGCTGTTGGTTGAATTCATGCTTGCTGCCTTTCCTCGCATTCAGGTTGGGGGACATGTGCCGTGCTTGCCCCAGTTGGAAGTCCTGTTGAAGGTCTTCCACACCGCGTCGGCCGAGCGGCTCGGCCATCTTGGTCTGGATGTACATCTTCTGCCCAGCGTCGTTCTTCTGCTCACGGCTTACGGCGTAGTCGTAGCGGAACTGGTCGGGGTACTTGGAAACGTACTCCTGCGTCTGCCCTCCGAAGAGTTGCTCTCAATCGTGTAACCTGCCTAAACTGCCCAAACCAGCTCCTGGTGCTCATCGTCATACAGCAACGACTTGCTGTAAGGCACCTCGGCTTCCGAGATCTTCCGACTTCAGGATTGTCCTGAATTGTCTTGCTGGGTTCGAAGGCTCTAAGCAACTTGTGCACTCAAAACAAGGCTGCGGCACCAAGACACACACACACACACCCTCAAAACAAGCTGCCTTGGCGGCTTAGACCCCTACCGGTAGCCAACAACCTCCGAGACGCACACAAATCCCAAATCTGGAGCCCTTAGAGGCCAGGCGCACCCATGAAGAGCCACGCCAGACCTTTGAACTTGCGGGAGTCGCCCTCCCCGCCCACCTTTCAGGGCGCACTGCCCAGGTGATTCCAACACTCCAGCGTGACAGCCGATCAAGAGATTTGCCTCACTCATCTTTTCCTTGAAGTGCATCACAACCACGGTGCTCAACTAATGAACAGCACGGCCAGCCAAATGGTGGGTGAAACAAGAAAGAGCCCCTGCATCCTACGGCTGGGTGGTACTTGCTCGATGTAGCATAACCTTGGCACCTTGTCGTTGAAGAGCAGGCGGCAGTACGCACGCATGGGCGCGATGCCGGTTCCTGCCGTGAACTGCAGCGAGAATCGTCGACACTGGGCGCCCCTGAACATCGAAACAATACCAGCGATCCTACAAACCAAGCAAACAGCGCTGGCAAAGCGACAGCCAGCAGCATAAAAAGACAGTGCACGGCATGGAGGCGGCAGCTCTCCAAAAGGTGCAACCCAACACCCCAATCAAAGCTTGCAAAAGCTCACCTGACAACCCGTTGGGCCTGTCGCCAGCATGACGATATTGGCCTCTGGATCCTGCAGCAACATGCGTGAGGCATTTGTCGTTCCGACTTCAGCCTGTCTTCGTAGGATTGTGGCTGACGACCAAGGTCGCTAACGTCTTGCGGCTGAATTAAGATCCCGAAAATTACGAGGATCAACAGACACCGAATGCGGATTTTCTAGGATCCACATTTCCGATCGGGTGCTTTGCTTCGAGCTTGCCTTTCGTTTACTGAACCTTTATGCGGCCTGTGTCTGCCTGTGCTGCTGCTGGGGGTGCTCGCATTCAAGCTTTGGTCCCTGAGTGCCTCTGGCAGCAGCATCTCCGCACCGGTCGGGCCCGTGATCATCACCTTAGTTTTCTGCAGCTTAGCATGAAGTTTACATTCATGCAGCCCGTAGGCCCGACTCTGATACAGCAGACTGTTTGGCCATTTGTTCACCTCTCCGTCCGCAAGGCGTCTGGATCAAGCAGACGAGGATCTGGTCTCCGTCTCCCCTTCCCAACCCTTCCCGCAAATTTGCCGTCCACCCCCTCCCCTGTAATCCTGTAAGACCTGCCCGAACGCGCATTGGGCCGAGGCGGCGCGCGCAAGCACAATTTCTATCAAGAAGTCCACACACGGGGCCACGTGGCATCGTCCCCCACGCTCAAGTCGCAAATGTGGTTGGAGCAAACGCCACGGTAGACCTCCACAACAAGTGACAGGATTGCAAGGCCAGGAACGAGGGCTAAAAGGACCGAAGCCAACCACGAAGACGCATTCTGTAATGGGTAGTGTCATAGAATAGCAGCTGAATAGCCGCTGACAGCTCCCGGAAGTCCATGCCTTGTTCTTCGGGAAGGCGGTGCCGGCTTTGTCCGGCTTGTCCTGCTTGGCAACTTGGATCTCTTCGGGCCGCCTGGACTCCCCTAGACTCGAGAGCCTGCAGTTGCTTAGCCATGCTTAGCCCATCTTCTAAGGCGGTCTGCAACTAGGCTCCTCTCCGACCTCGCGGTTGGCATGCTGCCCATCAACCTGGTGGAAGCTCTACCCTCTACACCGCTGCTCAACCCCACCTTGCAAGCCGACGCCACCACATCATGTGCAGTTTCCCACCTCCTCCTATTACAGGTTGGCTTCGGGTTTCTAAGGCATTCTAAGGTCCATGAAGCCCTTGAGACCTTCAACTTTCACAGGGTGGTTTCGTCCCAGGCCGGACGTGTTGGAGATAGGTGGGGATGAGCCCCGCGCCTCCACCACACGCTTCACACACAGGGACACTGTTTTAGAGGTCTCGTCGTCGCCGACCGCGGAGGAGGCGATGGAGTAGAGGCGGATCCTGGACTACGGGTTCCTAACTTCTCAGCACCGGCTGTGTAGTTGCCGGATACCCTGTTCCCAACTTGATTTGCCGCCGACGCCAATGAGGAATCAGCAGAAATTCCCCAAACGCTATACCGTACACCGTATACCTTGAGCCCAGTCCCTGCCTGGCCGGGGTCTCACCCTTCTTGTCGGGTCCTTCAGAAGGCCATTGGCTCAAGACCTCCCTGGCTTATAAATGCTTCTGATGCAGCTTTCGCCATTCTATTGCCTGAAGCTCCGCGTTCTCTCACGTGGGCACAAAAGACATCTCACGTCGCCATGGTCCTGGAGCAATCACACCGATGGACTGGCCCTCGATGTAGGGGACGTTACCACCATGGTCGAAGGTGACCTGTTCCAACGATCTCGAACCTTTTGTGGGTGTTGCGGGGGATCTCTGCTTCGTCACTTCAGGTTGGAGTTCAAGGCCCAGCATTGGGGCTCATTTGTCAAGTTAGATACAGCCCGTGGTCCGGTTCACAAGGCCGAGCCGCATGTGTCGTCTCCCAGTTGGCGTCGCCGGTGTCCTGCGGCATCTGCGCAGGCCGACGAATGATCTAAAATGAGATCTTTTCCAACACTGGCCGACACGGCGGCCCGCCCCGAAGGCCCGGCGGATCCAGAAAGGTTGAATTGGCTTAGGGTTTCCTGTCGCAAGAGATTCCCACCAACTGGTTTGCACCCCGCAACGTGGCACGGCTCCAGACTCTTGGATAGACGCGTCACTACGGTGATCGGAGCATGCTCTTCGCCGGAGTAGAGCTCCTTTACCCTGAAGCTGCAGCCCACGCAGTGTTGTTTAGCGTAAATAGCCTACTCCAGTGCTTGACACCCATGCGCCGTGCGGGTTTCGCTGTGGTCTGAATGAAGTGCATAGGTCACGGTTGTCCAGAATTCCTAAACACGGCTAAGCGGGACTCGCCTACACCCTCTTTGGCCCACTTCCCCTCCCTGGCAGCAACGCAGACATGAAAGGCTAGGGCCGTCCACCGATCCACCTGAAACCGAAGAAAATACACAGCACACATCAGCTGGACATAGGCCGCATGATCAGATGATTCAAGGTGAAATGCGAACTCATTCAAGTTCCTGAAGACAAGTCATCCTGCTTGTACCCGTTGGCTGGTTCCAGTGTCCTCCGTCAACGTCTGCGGATGCTTCTGGTTCGGAACGACCTGAAGCAAAAGCTCCGCTTGAACATCCTTAAAACCTTGGTCCCCGTGTGCTGAAGCTTTAGGGTTGGGTCCTTCAAAGTCGCAAAAGGAGTCGGTGGGCGAGGGTTTCTCTCTTTGCTTGAACCGGCTTGTGGCTTCGATGCCGGGGAGGCTTAGGTGGGAGTTGGATCTCCCATGCCCTCTGGGTTGATGCCAGCTAGGGCAGCTAGGGATGCAGAGCTGGTTGCGCCGAGTTACGTGCTTATCGGGCTTTCCGGGTCTGTCGGTTTAGCTGGAGCGCGGCCTCTTGTTCGCCTGTAGGCTTTGAATGCCTTGAACGGGCTCCAGACGCGGAGCTTTTGTGCCTACAAACCGCGGCGGTGATTCGGTGGTATTCGGTGGTCCAAATCTTGAAAGGCTTTCTGACATGCCTTCACGGATCAGGCGCTCTCAGTGCTCTCAGTACTGAAGTGGCTGCGCGTAACGCCGCCGCATGCCACTGCTATCCTTCAAGGCCAAACCGTATCCGTTGCTCTTGTTCGGGCAGGCTTCCGTGCAGCAGACCTCAGACACTCAGACTTCTTTTCGAGGAGAAACATGGAACCAAGAAGCGAGACGCTTCGAGTGGGGGGTGCGCTGCTTGGAGCAACAAATGCGCATCGCGACTATGCCAGGCATGAAGAATGCGAATTGGACCCGAAACGCGCAAGACTTCGAGCGGCAACCCGGTCGCAGCCCCCCTTTTGCCGCAAAAACAACTGGTGCCGTGAGGCCCCTGCCGGTGCGGTGCATCCCTAAAACAAGCAGGGGGTTAGAAACGGAGTTTGAGTCCTCAGGTGATGAGAAGCCATGAAGGTGAGACATCGGATAGCAATCAAAAAGGACACGGTCACGGGTCACGAGTAAGACTGAAGTCTGCCCTGGCTGCGCCTTGGCCTTGTAGGGCGCTTTGGGCGTGAAAAGGTTCCAAGGGATCTCTTTGCCGTGGACCACCTGGCGGCTGGTTGAGTCTGAATGAGGGCTCAGAGTCTGGCATTTGGGTTAGCTTGCAGGGGCTGCGGCGAAGCAGGCCCAACGACTCTGGGTCAATTTCAACTACCAATCCGGCTAAAGGCTGCCATGATATTGCAGTGGGGTGCTTCGAAGCATTCAGGATTCCAAAACCGACTTGCGCAGAACGCAACCCGAACATCAAGCTCCTGCCCATGGCCTTCACACCCTTCTTCTTCACAGCAGCCGCCCTGCAAACGGTGGCTGCTGCCTGGATAACGATAGGGGCACACGAGCCAGATATTTCTCCATGACTCCGTGAACCTCGCTCTAGCCTTCGACATGAACAGAACCGAGCCCAGAAAGACGCATGCCCGTCCGGGACCCCGCGCCGCAGCCACCCCAGCGCCCAGCAACGCGGACGGGGCGGCACTGCCAAAGGCGGCGGCGCCCTGGCGAGCCTGGGCACTGGGCCAGGCCCTTACCCCATCTGCGTTAGTTGATATGCAGAAGCAGAACCTGTTTTCGTTGTGGGTCGGCTCTTGGACTCAATAGCACCACACCCTGAGGCCTGTCGTCAGAAAGGGTGCGGGGAAGAATGGGGAAGACTTGCGTGTAGTCGTGAACGGTTTCGCTGTCTGTAGCGGTGGCACACAAGCCTACTTGTAATTGGTACTGGCTCCGGCGCGCTCGACTCTACCACAACATGTCACTATGTGAGTCACTCTAGCCCCCCTGAGCTCCCCTTGAAGCGCTGCTCCTGAGCTGCACCACGCAGCGCCCTTGGCGCCGCCTCTGGGGAGGTGCCTGGTCAACAGGGAGGCGAGTTATACACTGCAGGGCTTTCAATTTGAAGCTTGGGCCGGCTATTCGCGTCTGATACAGTCGCAGACGTCGCAGGAGCTGCAGCCAGGCCTGGCGCCAAGAAGGCGCAGCCGCCGAGCGCAGCGGCGCCGATCATAGCCTTCAATGACACAAAGGTTATGCAGCAACCGACACGCTTCTGTCTTGGGACATGAAGCCCGTTTGGCACTTCTATCCCAAGTGGCAGCTCATCCTTACTTCAACCTGCATCTTCCCGGAACAAGCGCCGAGAGTTGGCTAGCTAAGAACAACGAAGGATTCCGAAACCCCTGCTGTGGCGGACCTAGGTGAGTCGATGTGTACGTAATGTACAACCAGCTTCAGTCAAGGGGCTGAGAGGGCCACCGGCTGAGACATGACGACTTGGGATGACAGTGCCAAATGGACTGAGGGGGCCAAAACTGCTGCAGTAGGTTCGAGCATGCACATTGAGCCCCTTGTACTTCCAAGAGACACCGGTAGTCATAGAACCCCCGAGCTCATGATTCCGGGTTTCGAAATCGATCTATATGCTTGAAGAGTCAAACAGCTATAACGGCTAAGAATTGCGGTCTGTGGTCAGCAGCTCGGAATGCCGGTTTCCCAATTTTGCGGCATGTGCTCTTTACGGAATCTGGCCCTTTCCTTTGGCGTGCCCGTTCCTAGCAGCTTCTAGCACGCAGCGCATGCAAAGCCGAGAGGGTTGTGGCGAGGGTCTAGGGGCTTCAGGGTTTAGAGTGGACCTCTGCTCATTGAAGCTTCAAAGAGCAGAGTCTGGGCCTCGGTGATGTTGGAGACAGTGCCAAGCCAAAGAAGCGGCACGCAGCCCGTGCCAAGTCCAGACACGTGAGAGAGAGCAAAGGCTGGACCAGATACCGAAAACACGAGGATCGTGAGTGGAGGATCACTCTGTGCAGGGTATCTACAAAGAAGTTAGGCATATCTGGCGTATTTCTCCTCAGAGCGCGTTGTCCACCCGAGCTGAAGCCCACAGAAGGACACAAGGCCACCAATCCCTGATTTCTCAAAATTCGGAAGCCTCTGCCAAGAACCGTCATCCTCCCGGAACCCAGACCATCGACGAGGTTCTGAACATGACCCAAGATGACCCAAGATTCCGCATCAAGTTGGCAGGTGGAGGCCTGTGGGCATAGACGAGTACTTGCGCACGGGTCGAAGACCGCAAATACCACAAGCAGGACAAGGCTGACAATTGAAGTTTCGCATGGCTCACGCACGGTTGTCCTGAAAGCCAAATGAAGATTCGCAACAAGAACTGATTTTGCGAGAATGAAGACATTCCTACACGCACGCATACACGCGCACACGCACAGACGCACGCACGCACGCGCGCTCGCGCGCGCGCAAACGCACCCACCCACCCACACCCACACACACACCCACACACACACACACACACACACACACGCACGCCCACACACACACACACACACACACACACCACA